>VZSJ01003368.1:63829-99848 GCA_013398405.1 Pheucticus melanocephalus
TACTGTGGAGATGGCCACTATACAATTTTAGAAGGCTTCTCTTACATGTTGTCTGCTCATGCAGCAGCGAATTTCCCATTGTGTCCTTCTGCACACTCTGCCATTCAGGGGGAACCCAGCACCATCCTGGGTGCCCTCTGGACCACGGCCGTACCTTAGCAGGGGGCACGGGGCTTGCTCCCATGCACCAAATAAGCAAAGTGTGTAGCATCTGTCCCTCATATCCAGCACTCTTCTTCTTGGGGGTGGTATCTCATACATTGTCTTGACTTTTAGGCTCCCAGGTCTGCCTGGCCATAGCTCATCTGGATTTTTAGGCTCTCAGGCTCTTGGTGTGCCTGACTCCACCATCTTATTTCTCTTAGGTCTGCAGTCATCTTCCTGAATCACCTTGGGATCACATTGCTTAATATTTAAGTCCTTCTTCCCAAACAATCACAGGATCATTTCAGAGTCACATCAGGGCCACCAATGTTGTCATCTTACTGCAAAAGTTCTATACCTTCTTAGTGATTTCTCATGGGCCAATCCTCACAGCACTTACTTCTTCACAGCACAGCCAACAAACTCCAACTCCCCTCCTCTCCCAGCTACCCTCTTACACTCTTTTGTAGCACTCTTCTTCTCATTGGACACAGCTGTGGCCTGTTAAGGGCAGGCCTGTTCCTAATCTTTGGTGATTGGTACAGCTGTAACTCCTCAGGTGTGAGACTACCTTCTGCACCATCCTTATTTTCTTATGTTCTATCCCTCCACATAGAGCTACCTATTTCAACATCAGATTTACATCTTTCTAATTTTAGCTTTATTTCTCACGTATCAATCTTTTTTTTTTTAAGTCCTTACTAATATGCAAAATAGCTGGATGGAGGAGTTTTTTTATTGTTTAATTTTAGTAAAGCAACTAATAAAATACAAAGCGAGAGTGTACTGCTGCAGAGTTTTTATGTTTGACATCCTTTGTTTCATTTGTACACCTATTTCATTTGTAAAAAAAGAAAAGAATATATTGTATAATCCATTTGTTGTGTGATTGAGCAACAGGCAATCCATACATAAATTTCTTTCTTTGTATTGATCAGAAATGTCTCAGAAACAATGAAAATAATACACTATTAACTGATGCTGTAGATTGCAGACACAGCACCATCAAAGAGCACCTAAGGAAAATTAGGAGGGAGAATGATGGCTTTTAACTTTGTTAGCCTGCTATTAAACTTTTGCATATTTGGAAATCTTTCTTCTTTAAGATTGCTGGTCTTTCCTAAGGAAATCTAAGTGCTCCATGAATCTTCAATCATGAATAGAGGGTTTTTGGCCATTAAACATGTTTGAGGTCAATTAAATGACTTCTCATTTGTTCTGCAAAAGAAAGGAATAAACTGAATCCTCAAGGCAAGAGTGAACAGGTTTTGTAACATCTTTAAATGACTTTAGTTAGTAGTACTGAAGACTACTTTAATAAAACAATGAGAAAAGACAATTTTTCATATTTATGTAGTTCACTTAGAGCACTGCCTTGTAGGTCAATGAGCTATGAGGAAAAGCAAGAGTAGGAATTTGCACTTTTTTTCATCCCTTATTTTCCTTTTCTTTTTACTGTGCTAAAAAGTACCAGTGCAAAAGACAATTGAAAAAAACCAAAACAAAATAAAACAATAATTCAAGACTTAAACTGTGAAGGAACCAGCATCTTCTCCAAACAAACTTACTGTATAATATTGCACACTGCATCTTGACAGCTGGCTCAAAGAGAAAGTGTTTTTTAACTAGAAGGTAAACTTAAAGCATGTGTTTTGAATGTCTTGGTCACCAAGAAAATACTTCAATACTGGTGGGGGAAACTCTGACCTCTGAATCTTCTGCTCAATGGAACTATTGGAGTAGCTATTGCTTTGCAATCCTGAAAATGAGAATTTGTTAATTTTTTATTCTGAATAATAAAGAAACTGAGAAACATGTTGAAGCACAGTTGGATACAGTAGGAATTTTCACCATTCTTTAAGCCTTCTACTCTTCACATAAGGGGTTGGAGACTTCTGTACGTTTGTGAAAGTGAAGAAAAAAAAGTAAAAAAAAGTTGTTGGGATGCTACAATCTCTGAGTTTTCAAAACTGACTTCTACAAAGATATTTTGTAAACATACTGGTTGCTTAAACCATTTTGGAAAAATTCCCTATCTGTTAGACTTGCGACTCCTCAGATTTTGTTGTAAAGCTCTAAATTACTGTATTGATATACCATTTTCTTTGTAATCTGGCAGAAGGTACTAGAAATTTTTGTTAGTTCTCAAAGATTGTTTGTCCCTTGGAGAAACATCAACACTGAATTATTAGGATAAAAATAAAATAAGATGCAGCAAGTGGTATGCATTTAAAATGCTCTTTAGCGTTGCTTCTGGAATCTAATTGATTCCTTTGCTCTCTTTTTGATTGCTTCCTTTTTTTAAATTTTTACTTTCTTCATGGAACTGCCCCGATGACCTACATTATCTATTGCTCTGATTGAATTCTTCCATAAGTCCTTTTGCTTTGATCTAATGTATCTTTCAGGATCAACAGAGTCCTGAAGAGCAATTCAGAGTCACTACCGATAATGACACATTTTAGTACAGAACTGAATTTTGAAAAACCTCTTTTCCTTTCCAAAGACTCTGCAGATTAAGGAAGTGACACTCAATATCACACTGTTGGGTCATGACGAGAGCAGGTGAGATGATAGCAAAGCACACACTCTGTACATTCACTAATGTAAGTGAGGCCAGACTCTTGAAAATTTGACTGTGTACTCAAGTCAAGCATGGGGTATTACAAACTTTGCTTAATGTAACCAACTATGATAATTCTCACCTTAAAAAATATTAAAGATGTTTAATATGTACCATACACACTTAACTATTTTATGTGAATTTCAAAATACACTTTGTACTGCAGACTCCAAATGCTTTAGTTCCCTCTGCTCCTGAAATAAATTTCTTATGATTCCTTTTCAACGTATCCCTTTATTAGAAGTTTCAGATACATTGACAGTTATGTGGGCTTTCACATGTAAATACAAAGTCTTCTGATTCTTCCTACATTTCCTAGATTTAACAGGAGATGGAAAATCTGTATTTGCTGCATGGTTTAAATAGTGTATAAAACTGAAGGGAATAAAAGAAAAGATTTTATGATGACTTCAGACTTGTATTGAGTTTGATATACTAATGCCAAACCTATACAAGTAGAAATTTTAGCAAATAGTTGTCTTCTGCATGATGTGCTAACATTATGGAATTTTGTTTCTATTATAGCACAGATTTTTATTAAATATTTTTTAAATTTTTAATAACTTTTTATTTTAAACTGACAGATGAATGATTCTCTATTATAGCTGTATACCAAAGAAATGGACACTTTAAAACTTGAAAATTTTCACTTGTTTCAAAACATAAAATATTTTTTTAAGTTCATGCATGCGCATTTGTGTGAATATTTGAGCTAGAAATGGAATATAAATGCAAGATTAAGCAATATAAAACTTTGCAGCATCTTGTTAAATATGTAACAGAGGTGGAAGATCTATCTGATGCCTTTTGAGTGAACACGAACCAGCAGTGCCACCAGTAAATGTGAAAGCACTAAGTCAACAGAAGTAGCAAGTGAAATCATATTCTATAAATCCAGTTCTGTGCAACAGTATATGGATGCTTCAAAAATAAGAAATACTTATAAAAAAACATATAGAAAGAATGTTAGGCCAGTTGGGAAAATGCAGAAGATTTTAAGGCAAAACTTTTAAATCTGCAGAATTTGTTGTCAGGCTAGCAAATCAGAAACTTAGCAAAAGCATTATTTCTAATTATAAACACATGGAGAAAAATGTTGGAGTGTGGAAATCCATCAAAATACAGATTTTTGTAATGAATAAATGTTAGTAATGGAAATTAAAAGTTCTTTTACTAATCAGACCTATCCTATTCTGGGACAACCTTCATGTAGAAAAATTAGAGGCAAAACACTGTTCCACTTTAAAGTCGGAAAATCTTTGCTTTATGGAAAAGTAGGATGTAGGAGAGTTTCATTCAGCTTGATGTTCGGGGAAGTCCTTTAATCTGTTTAACTTTAGCAGCATTCTGTTTCACTGTGGGCTGATAGCATTGGTTCAAAACAGTGATCTTGGAACTAATCACTATTTGATTTGGGATATTAAGAAATGGAGTGAGCCCTGATCTGGTGTATACAGTAGTGCTCTGCTACTTGATATTGTCAAAGCAACACTACTAGGAAAGGTTAGTGCAAAAGTACGTTATAATGATGATACTTGATATTGTCAAAGCAACACTACTAGGAAAGGTTAGTGCAAAAGTACGTTATAATGATGATACCACTGCACAAAAATCATATAATTCCATGATGATTTGCCCCTTTTATTTGGATTACCATTCACAACAGGCAGGATTTTAACACATGTCAAAAGGAGAACAGTCCATCTGAAGATATGGGAAACGTGCTATGAGAAATAAATACATCTGCTCCTGCATTTTAAATTATTAATATAAAAAGCCACACAAGTAAAAATTTTAAAATTAATTAATTATAAGATATGAGTATTTGGTGGGAAGATGGGTTAAAGCGCATTAAAAGCTGAGGGCTGAAAGCATTTGCCCTGTCCTCAAGGGAAAGGAAGTTTTCAGCTTGTCATATAGTATGACCTTTAGTACATTCAAGCCACTAAAGTCATCCATGGGCAGATATATCTGGACAGACTTTGTTTTAAGTTTCTCAGGAAAAGAGATAAATAAATAAGAAATCAGCAAAACCATATAAAACTACCAGCTTCCATTGTTCTCTTTCCTTCCTCAATCAAATGAGTAATATATATCTAAAATGATTAATCATTCATGTAAGTTTCAGGATAATTTTATCAGAAGAGTTCCTTGAAAATATATGATTTTGTGAGCATACATCTGTTTTGGGGCAGCTAACTAACAAATCAAAACAAAAGCATAAATAACTAGTTCAACGACTTCAGACAATGCCTTGAGGAAAACGCTGATTCCAGCTGAAATTTTCAGGGGAGCTGTTTTGAGTCTGACGAGTCTGAAGTCCTCTATTGTAAGACAGATATCTAGTTTGCAGAAAACACATAATAAAGATCTGTTAAGTACTATCTGCAGTACGATCATCAAGGTTGTGCAGATGTTCCAACAGCACGTCTCCCCTCCCACTGCTGTCTCTTCTCATAAAGCTGCAACTGGAGTAAGACAGTGTACTCTTTCTGTGGAAAAGAAATTAAATGCCTTTCTAGGTCAGCAGAAAAGATTTTTCAGTACTTTTTTTCTCTTTTTATGTCTTTTAGGAAGAAACTTTTACTTATAGGCCTAGACAGGGTATGTATGAAGAATAGATAAAAGCAGTACAACAATTAACAAGGAAACAAATATAAACAAATATGATCTTTTTTCTAGAAGATCACGTGCTGTTAATGTGTATTTTGGGAATAGAGTTTGCTGTTATTTTCCTATGTCATGCATTTTTTTCTCAGCTGAGAAAAAAAAATGCATGATATAGAAAGATACATACCATAGCTATATATACCACCCATGTCTTATGTTTCTATGAATATATCCTACCATATACTTTCATGGTTTTTACCTCTATTATTTGACAAGAAAGTCACAAAAACTCTAGCTTGAATGAATTTATGAGATGCGTGCAACATTGCCTCCCCTACCTGTGTCCCATTGCACTGGGGATGAATCTACGAGTATTCTAACTCCATTGCACAATTAATCAATGATGCTCTAGAAGAATCTTTCTCTAGAAATGGTAGCTTTCAGTACAGAATAGTTTCAATGTACTTCTTAATATTCTGTGTTTGAGGGCCTGGCAAAGTTAGCTGAAGAACTTGGGCACCTTTAAAAGGACCCTTGGTCTGGAATATCTTTTCTAGTAAGATATCTGTATTTCTAAGGTAATGAGCTCTGTTCAGGGTAATTTAGATTATAGAATGCTTTAGATTATAACATTATTGTTTCTAATTAGGTATGCCTTAAAAAGGAGCATGAGTTTTTGAGTTACTGACTATTTACTGACTATTAATTACCTGCTAAATAAAATACATAATTTTAAAAGATCAAGAAAAAAATCCAATAATATTTATTGTATATATTATGTAAATAAGGGAGTACAATTTGGTTGCCTAATGAAAACAGTTCCATGAATTTCAGTAACTCTGCTTCAGCACTTCAAAAAACACCCATAACACACTACCCCTGAATCGGGCAAATGGGAGACAGATGAAAGACTGCTGAGCAAGCTGAGGGCTCAAAATTCCACTCAGAACAACTGTGAAATTTCAGCAGAAAGTGTTCTAACATTTCCCTTTTTGTATATGATGAGAGGAGAAGGCAGTATCAGACGGACCAGCTCCTCTACTGATGTAAATTAGCCCATCTAAGCTGATGATCTAGAGATACAGAAATTTATGCCAGCTAGAGAGATGTTGTAATGTATATATATGAAATATATGTAGGCCTGTTCCATGGGTTAGCTTCTTTTCTGGTGTCTGGTGCAAATTTACCATTTTGGTATACTTCCTTCTAAATGCTTCTACCAAGACAATCTTTCCTTGTGTGTTGTTTTTATTTTTTTTTGGTGTACAACATTAGCTGAACTTTTCAACCTATTCAAAACAACCTTTTTTCAACCTTCTCAACCTTTCCAACCTGTTCAAAACAAAATAATATTAATTAGAAAAAGATAAATAATTAAGAATTGTGAACATTGAGAGAAGCTGTGAAGTTCTTAGAACTGGATTTCCAGGACAATTAAGTGGCATAGAACAATTAATGCCCCAGACTTGGCTACAGTCTGGGGAAACCTTACCCTTACATAAAAAACCTCCAAATATGTAGCTGAATGAAGTGTGCTGTAAAATTGTGCAAAACATCAGCACACAGCTACTTCGTGTATGACACCTCCACAGCTTGCCTGGGCATGTGGAAAGCCCAGGGTCTGTCCTGCCCAGGTTTCTCCTGCAAGATGCATCACCAGGGGTTGCCTGCAGCTGGCTGCTCAAGCAGAGGTGATTACATGGTGTGAGTCCTGTACCCAGATAATGTTTTAGCTGTAGCTAATTCGGAGTTCTTCACTGAGTTTATGAGGACTCACCATTTGCCCCTGAAGAAAGGGCAATATTTTGTGAGCTATGTGCCATACACATTGCAGGTTGGTCTTCGGACAGCACCCCAGCCAGACTGTCCAGCCCACTCCCATCCCTCTGGATCTGGGTGTGTCATGGTGTAGAGAAGCCAGCCCTCAGAGCTCTGTGAGAAGTATCTAGGAGGAGTAGCCATTCCTCTTTCTTTGGCTTGAGAACTAAGATGGAGGGCAACAAGTGAATTGTTGTAAAAACAAGTCTGACTTAATTAAGGATAAGAGATAATTAAGGCTTAATTAAGGATAAGTAAGAGATACTTTTTCTTCCAAAACTGGTGTTGTTACTGAAATACACTGCGTATGTGAGTGCAAAGGCTGTCATGGGAAATAAGGTGAAGGCAGGGCCCAGGCAAGAGCAAAACAGTGACGATCAAATATTAATGGAGATCTGTTGTAATTTCCAGGAAAAAAGAATATGAAAAGACAGCTTACAGGAAGTAGACATTCTTTATGCGCAATAGAAATTACTTTTAATTAGTGAAATAAAACTTTCCCAGATGTCTGCAAATGTTTTCAGCTGATAATGGTTCAAGCTAAAGTTAAGAAGTTAAAGTGATTCAGCAGAAATAATAGAAATCAGAAAGATTATAAACATGAGCACAGTAGTAGGAATGTGATCATTAAAGGACCATAGCTGTAGATGGAATATTGAGTCAACAAACTGTAATCAAGCACATAGTGCTACAACAATGTCAGTGAGAGATGCAGCAAAGAGATCACAGGTAAAATGGTGGCAAGGAAAATCTAAATGAAACAGTTTACCAGAAAATAAGGTTTTTAAAAAGGTGTGCTTGTTAAAAATTAGCACAAACATATCTTCAAGAAAAGCTAAGATGTCCTATAGACAAATGTCACTACTGAGCAGGGATATCTCTGAATCTTCTGGTATTCTCTAAAATCAGCAGGAACCTTTGAACAGTCCTTTCAAAGTGAAAACAGGACATATTTTCCTGGTAGGAAGGGCAAAAACAGGAACCCAAGGATAAACATGGAGGAAGTTTTATTGTTACTTACAAAGTACATAAGAAATGAAAAACCAGAAATAGAAACTGTAGGCTTTCATAGTTTATGTACTGAATTGGATGATAGTGCTAAAAATCAAAAAGAACCTTTCTTTGGACAGCATACACAACGGCCTGGACATCAAAAATTAAGGTATTTTTATTGAAAAACAAACAGCAGTAATGGAAAAAACCAGGACACAAGCTTTGATAAAATATCAGTCACACTACAGACAGTCAAAGAGTTTGTAATTGTCTCAGGGTGCAGTTGGGATTAAATGGTTATTTGTGTTTGGTGCTGCCAGGTTTTATCCAGAAATTGTCATCTGGTTCAGTTTTTCTGAATTACAGTGATGTCTCCTTTTCTAAATTAGGTTGGGTAGTTAGTTTGATTCTAGCTATTTAGTACTCTAAGTTTAAACAGAATAGTGACTGTGTGTTTATGAACTTCATTTTTCTTGCTGTTATCCTATTCAAAACTCGCAGTCTTTTTTTGGCATTCTGGAAACAACATGTGAGCTCTCCTATACTGAATTAGCACTGCATGAAATCTTATTGAGAGTAACAAAGTCTGATCCCTTGTGACTTTTACTGATCTCCTATAAGACCTTAAAATTCCAGGGTTCTAGACACCAAACTGATCACAGGTTACTGCTATGATGCCAATGATTTAAGTGAATAGCCAAGACTGAGTAGTGGGAATAAATCCTGGTTTTGCAAGGTTTTGCAAGGATCCTTTGTTCTCCCGATTTTGCAAGTCTCTACCAATGTGACATTCATCACCCTGTTACAAAAGTGGGGACATCTGTTTGATGTTGGAGCCATAACAGTCTAGTCATGATTTTTCTTTTCTACACCTACTCTGGGGGAAAAAAATAGATAATCAAAAGACCAAAACAATCAATGGATTTGTATTGTCCAAGGGGAGCTGCTTAAGTTCATGGGGATCAGAGCTTCTTTTGGTGGTTGAGAAACAGATGTGGCTCTGAGTATTGACATAATTAGCAACATTGTGCGAGAATAAAGACTAGGGAGAAGAAAGTAATTCTGAGCATTTTGATAACTATCACACAGAAATAGCAGAAAGGAAGCAGCAACTTCAACATGCTTTTTACTTCATTTTAGTCTAGTTTCAGTTAAAGAGGAAAACTAAAGCTGAACAAATCTGATATAGATGTTCAGGAGCTCCATTAAGAAAGAGTCCTGTGGTGATAGAGCATAGTTTTGAGAGAGGATAGTCCTAATTAACCAATTTGTTTTACAGAAAAGTAAAATCATGTCAGAAAGAGAGTCCTTTCTTTCATAGAGCTTGACCTGTGTTTTTTAAGCCTTTCTCTTTTATTCCATGTGCCTCCCAGGAACCACAGTTTCCTATAATGGCCCTGTGGTGCTCTCTTTTCTTGTGTGTGAAATACTGCAGAAAGCAAAGTGTCAGTACTTTGAGGACAATGGAAAAATGGAGACAGATCTGGCACCACTGAAAGACAGAAAGATTTAATGTGTGACCACCTGCAAAGGGACTAACTACTAACTACAAACAACTGATTGAAAATCAAAATAAAGGAACACACTTTTATGTTGCAAGAAGGATTTCAGTGGCTGCAGTGAAAATTCAGGAAAATAATTTCTCATGTACATTGTAGACCAGTGGGTGTGCAAAAACTCTCTTTGGAGAAGTAGATTATAAAGTCTAACTTTCTTTAAACTTTTTTAACTTTCTATGATGAAAAGGAAAAATAAAAACACTATACAGAGAAATAAAGATGAGGAAGGAAAAGTATAAGTGGGAGAAAATACTACAAGAATTTCTGACCTGTCTCACCCACTCATTACTGATTAACGAACCAATAAAAAGATTCCCTTGTATTCTTACTTGAAAGCAGGTATTTCACTAACTAGGAATGAAAAAAATAAAAAGAGAAGATTAAAGGAAAAAACAGCATAGTGAAAAATGGCAAACTATAATTAGCTGAAAGTTTGCAGCATATTTTTTGGTCCTGGCTCCTGTGTTTTAACATGCTCCCCTGAAAAAGAAGGAAGTCTCAGCCAGGGTTGCACAGCTTGCACAGCTACATGCTTTTACTTTACTGGAGGGGAGTGAATTCAATATCTTGTATTCAACATGGCTTTTTTGGAAATCTTGACAACTCACAGGTTCTTTTTTTCCGGTGCATTTGACTATGACATACATCTAGGCTAAATGTGGCACCAGTATGAAGAGGCCTTCTGCAATCAAAATCATCTAATCTGCCAGAAAAACTAAAATGCAGGAAGGGCCTAGAGTTTGTATTAGCATGGCTACTTTGATCTTTTTATTATCATTTTTGTTATTAAAATGCATGAGAAATAACTTTATCCATATACATATTAATTTTCTTGTTTAACATTAACTTTGAAATGGGAGTGTTTGCTGGTAGCGGGGAAATTCTGTAGATAATAAGAAAAAGAACAAACTTCCAGTGAAAGAAGTGTGGCAAATTAATTAGGAGAGTCAAGGACAGTAGAACACCAGATTATTAGTATCATTTTCATTAAATCCATAACAAAGCTATAGCTTCTACAAAAGTTACTTAAATACAGAAGAGAAACAGATATAAAAGGTTGAAGATTTTTTAAGAAAGCACTTAAACTTTCAACTTTATTAAGCATTCTCATAAATGAAAATCTTACAGTGGATTACGTTAATTCTCTTTAGCAGAAAACAAAATGTTAAATGATGTTCTAGCACTTCAGAAAAAACAGTGTTGACACAGCCTATTTTTCTATACATGTATGCTTATATTATCCTCTAGTTAATGTTAAAGCTTTTGAAGAATGTGAGTGATGCTGATTAACTCAACATTCAGACAGGGTATTTTCTGGATTCTATCCCATTGGCAGAGACCATCTTTCCTTAATACAGAAAATTCTGGTTAAATGTGCTGCCGCTCCAACCCCTCTACCATTCTCTTGGGTTACTGAAGAAGTATATCCATGGTTCTGTTCTGACTGCCTTAGTGGCAAAAGTATTTTTCAAATGTATCTATTAGGTTGACTTTGAATTTAAAAAAAGTAATGTTTGGAATTATACCTGAAAATATAGAGAAGCAAAGAAAGAGAAGCAGAGCTTTAGTGGCAGACCTGTAATGATAATTAACTACCCGAAGAGAGTTCTTAATTGGCAAAAATATTTACTTTATATTGCAGTTTATGTATGAAGCATTTTTCTCTCTTTTTGAAATAGAATTCAAAAGTGCTGTTTTCTGAGTCTAATAAAGGATTCTATTTGATATTTTTTAAAAAAAGGTGCAGCAAGACATAATCAATGTTCCCACAGCCTAACTGGACAGATGGGCGTGACAGCAGTGCCAATTTATTCTCAACTGAAAGACTGCTGTTGGCCAATATTTACTTAATTTGTTGTCACTGCCACTCTCATCCAAATGAAACTGCACATTACATAAAATACCATACTCAAGCCTGTCATTTTTGCTTTGTTAGCTATGTTCATGATTATTTTACGTAATTTAAGGAAGGAAAAAAGGCAATGGGACTTATAATAATGTACAAACACTAAATTATGTTTCACACAATGCAGTAAAAATGGCAAAGATCTTGGCTAGGAAACCTCACTGTGTTACTGTTGAGAGTTTCAAGTCTGTGGTGTCAGATTAATGTCTGCTTTGTTTTGCTTGGTTTTTTGTGATGTTATTGTTGTTGGTTTTTTCTTTTTCTCTCTTTTAAGTCTTAATTCTAGCACATCCCTGGGTGTAGATATAAGATATCTTTTATAATTCAGCGTCTGAAGATCAGTGACTTAAGTTAAACTGTGTATGCCCTAAAATATCCAATAAATAAATAGAAGGACTGGATTTAAAAAATGAGTGGAAAGTATATTTAAAATAAATTTTTTCTATTAAAGTCCTAACTCAAAACAAGCATATATCAAGCTTTACTTTAAAATTACTGAAATATCTGAAAATGTAGACAGCATGTTTTGTAAAAAGAAAGCCCAGGATGCTTTTAAGCTGAGAATCAGAGGCCTAATCCTAAAATACCTACTATGGGTATTTTAAAAAGCTTTCCTTTGAACCAAGAACAGTTGATATTATAACCTAAATTAGAATTCATTATCCTCCTTAAAATACTTTTTCTTCATTTTAAATAACTTACCAGCTAACCTATTGAAAAGCCATGGAAGAGATATAAAAATTTCATTTATTATTAATAAATATATTAAATACATTATAAGAGTACTATGTAAGCTAAATCCTGTGTAAGAGAACTAGCCAAACAATTCTCTTAACACATGCCTAAGGGAGCTAGCTATTACAAGAACTAAAACAAAGGAGTGTGTCTGTGTCTTGTCTTCCATCTCAATATAATCTTTTCATTTTTTTGGAGGTTTCTGGTGGTTTAACCCCAGACAACATTTAAACCCTATGCAGATACTCTCACACTCTTCCCCCTCTCCTCTCCTTCCCCCTTATGATGTAGCAGAGAATCAGAAGGCTGAAAATTAGAAAACTGGTGACTTGAGATAAATACAGCCTAATAGATAAAGCAAAAACCATGCTCAGAGGCAAAGTCAAACATGGAATTCATTCACTGCTTTCCGTGGGAAGTTCAGCTATCTCCAAAAGAGCAGGGCCCCATCACATTCAACTGTTACTTGAGCAGAGCAACATCATCACGATGAACATCTCCAATTTCTCTTCTACCTTATAAACTGAGCTTGATGCCACGTGGTCTGGAACATCCCTTCGGTCAGCTGGGGTCAGCTGTCCTGGCTGTGACTCCCCTCAATTTCCCTGCTGGGGCGGTGTAAGAGGCAGAAAAAGCCTTGATGCTGTGCAAGTATTGCTCAGCAATAACAAAAACATCTATATATTGTCTATATATTCAGCACAAAACCAAAATATAGCCCCACTAGCCACTGCAAAGAAGGTTAGCCACCACAAAGGGTTAGGTTGTTTTTATCATTTTCCAAGTGATGAAACATTGCATAGGATTTTCAGGTATCAGTTTGATGGAATTCTATGTGACAGTGTAGGTAAAAAGAAACTTCTCTTCAGCTTTGTTGATTGCAGTTGAGGGAATCTTATTATTTAGTACATTTATTAACAAATAATCATCGTAATACCTTGATATAAAAAACCAGAAATATTATATTGCATTCTTCCACCTGGTTTCCAGTTATTGCAATGTCCAGGAAGAAACATGCCAAAATAACAGCTTTTATAACACTCATATTAATACTCAGGAGGCGTACTGAGTATGTTATGTTTCTGTTCTGGAGGCGACAGCAGTATTTAGGCATGCATTTTTTCATTGAAAATTTTGTAGGAAATTCTTCATAAGCCTGCTTGCTTCTTCAAAGTAGGTCTAGTTCCTAGCTTCTGTGAAAATTAGTAGAAAGTAAGTTGTTATTAAAAAAATAACCCGCTGCAGATACACTCTATTAAAATCTTTTATAGCAGTTCTCACATTTTTAATAAGGAGTGGTCAAATTACATCACGTCATGAGTTTCCCGTGGGCTGATAGAGATGTAAGTCCAGGGACTTTTCTTTCTTTTTCCCCCACTTCTGAGACTCTCACTGCCAAATTATTTTCTATTTCAAAATCTGAAAGATGTCTTTAGAGAAAAGACTTTTCAGTAGTATACCTGAAGGATTTCACCACTTCTTTATCAGTCATAATGTGTTGCAGTAAAGGGCTCATTATTTTTAATAAAACAGATTTTTCTGAATTACAGTGGATTTTGTGTAGCTTTTTTGCCATGAAGTAAAGTTGTTTTGTATTTTTCTTCTGCAGCTTAGGACTTTTGAAACTGATGAACAAATTATACGCAAAATAATTTTAACATTTCCCATTATGCAAATATAAATAAACATTTTCCAGTATGGATACTTCCTGGGGAAGCAAAAGTGTTTTGTTGTAAAAAAAAAACCCCATTACTTAAAAAAAAACATATAAAGTATCGTTTTTCTTAAAATGCTTAGTTGAAGGTAATGGATATATAATTAAGTCTTGTTCTTACTACCATAGCAGAAAAAAAAATAAAACCTTTCTTTTCTTGTTTAGAAGAAGTTGTTAGTAGAAAGAAAAAGCTATCACTCTCACACCAACATAATCTTTATGAGTAGCAATATTGAGCAAGCAGTTCTAAGACGTGTTATAAGACATTGATGAAGTATAGTAAATCTGAAAGGCACTTGGTAATATAAAGCAACAAGGAAAACGAAAATAGGAGCATAAATTTGTAAACTGTAAAACTGAAAGCATTTTGAATTGGCTATTACTAAAAAGTGCTGTATCTGGATAAGTCATCAAAAACATAACTGTGATCATGTAAGAAGGAAAATCTTCATCATAAATCGTGGTCTCTTGTAAATAATTTGGATTTGTTTAGAGAGGAGTGTTGTCCAGATCATCCACAATGCAGAACAATAATGAATATTTCTTGTCAGGATTGACCAAGTGATATGTAAGAACTGAAGTAAGAATACAGAAGTTATATCATATATGAAATTGAAATGCTTATGTTTTTCAAGGGAAATATACAAACTTAAAAGCACAAGGAAAGCCTGTAATCCATAATTCATCTAAAAACATTCAAAGATAAGTTTTCAAAGTATATTTATTTTAAATTGTAGCCATGAGGCCTGCAAAACCATTGTTAGCATAATCTCTGTGTTTGTATTTTTGAAAGTCAAAAAATGCTATGCTTTTAGGGGAAACTGTCTTTTTCCATTTCTTTGTCCATGTGACTTTATCCTAAAGTCTATCTTTGAAATCTGGCTCAGGTGTTGTTTCTTCTCTTTCAGGGCAAGAGCCTGTCCTCTCCATGTTTTTCAATTTAGCTTGCCTGGGGGCCTCATGTTTGTGAGCTCAACTATTTGATCCCAGAGGACAAACACGTTTGATCAAAAGATTTACCACTGAAATCTTAGGCCACCCTACAGTTAAGAGAAATGCAAAGCCCCTCTTACTTATTCCACCTAAAATCTCATTGTTTCTTTGTTCTGTTGAAGAAACCAACTGGCAACAGGGCTGTGCTCAGTCAAATACAACAGAAACATACGGGAACAATCCTTTTCAATCTACTGTAGGGACTTGGGCTGTACTTTATATTTTCCTGCTCCTTTTCTAAATCCCTTATCCCAAATTATGTTGCCTTATCCAAAATAGTATCAGAATGGATGAATGCTTGGTGAGAAACACTTTGACTAGGTGTCAGAAAAGTGATGGAGAATCATAGAATCACAGAATGGTTTGGTTTGGAAGAGACCTTATAGATAATCTCGTTCTGACCCTACTGCCACAGATAGGGGCAGCCAGGTTGTGAAAAGCCTTGTCCAACCTGGCCTTGAGCACTTCTGGGGATGGGGCATCCATAGCCTCTGGGCAACCTGTTCTTCACCACCCTCACAATAAAGACTTTTTTCCTAGTATCTAATTTAAACCCCCTCTCTGTCAGTTTGAAGCCACTCGTCCTTGTCCTGTCACTACAGTACCTGAAGAAGGATCCCTTCTTGGCTTTCTTCAGTAGGCCCCTTCAGATACTGAAATGTTGCTATGATGTCTCCATGCAACCTTCTCTCCTCCAGAGCGAATAGTCTCACCTTCTTCCTCCCACCCTCACAGAGAAGGTGCTCCTTTCCCATTATCAACTTCGTGGCCTCCTCTGGACTTGCTCCAACAGTTTCATATCATTTTTGTTTTGGGGGCACGAGAACTACACACAGTGCTCCAGGTGGGGTCTCAGAAGAGCAGAGTGGAGAGGAAGAATCACCTCCCTTGACTTGCTGGCTGCACTGCATTTGATGTAGGGCAGAGGCCAAGACAGTGACACAGTTGACGAGGAGATGGGGACGGATGCACTCTTTGACTTAACAAAATATTTTATTTCTTCTTAAGCTTTTTTTTTTCCATTTTTTTCCCCCAAAGGGTAGCTAAGCAATCAATGCCTGCACATATTTAAAATTAGAATCTGTATATTTTTACCCTATGTGCTGGTTTGAGACAATTTTTAAGAGGCATTCTGGAATGATATCTTTCCCTATGATATTAACCATTCCAAACACAGATTCCACCAATAAGGGACAGATACAAGTAGACATAAGTGAAAATATAACAGTTTACCAACAAGCAAAACAGCAACAGGTGAGAAATAACACAAAATAATATCTATAAACACAATTGCCCAATCCCATGAAATGCATGGGAATAAAGAAAATGATGGGAAACCCCCTTCTCCACAAAAGATGGTGCTCTGCAGCCGAGTGCATGGTTATAAAGACAAAGAGAAGGTGGTGTCTGTCTTTTACCTCCTCTCTTATCTCTCTGTCAGCTGGAGCTCCAAAGGCAGCTGCAATTCCTGGAGGGGCAAAGCCCCTGCCCCTGCCCCTGCCAGGAAAGGGCAGACACAGCAAGGTGAAGCTGCTGGGCTGGGCAGTTGGTGTCTCCTATCCTTGGTCAGACAGTGCTGGTGAGCTACAGGAGACTCAGACCAGAGCAGGGCCACCCCATCTCCTCCTGCATGGCACCACAACTTAAGACAAAAACCTTTGGATTCCCCCCCAGGCAGTCCAAGATGCAAGAAAGGAACAGAGGAGAAGGGAAAAAAAACCCAAAGTGGACTCTCTCTCTCTCTTGAGCCAAGATGACCCCAAGCAAGAGAGAGAGTTGAGTTTTGGTGCTTCCAGCTTTTCAAGGACCCAAGGTCCTGGCTGTGGGGTCTTAGAGAGACAGTAACAATTTAGATATGGAGATATGTGAACATTTTGAGTTACCCTCAAAACCCTGGAATAAATGAGATACTCCTGCAAGACCTTCTGCTTAACAGAAAACTGATGAAATGGATTCCCTATACCGCCTGGGATATACATCAACATTCAGAAAGTGATTACAGTTAGATTTAAAGAACTAATGGAATAAAGAATTCAGTGCTATTGAGGTTAATTCTCAGCTGCATATTGTCAATTATAAACAATAATATTTTCATTTACAATTTGTCCTCTTTCAAAAGCTGCTTTGGTTACATGTGTATCTGTTACATTACAATGTTATTCATCAATTGTTTGTCTTTTAATATCTACTTCCTGTGAAAACTCATATCAGTTACATTTTAGTATGAGTTACATACAAATGGAAAAGGCAGGAGAACATAAGAGATGCATAAACAGACTCAAATTCTTAACTCTGCTTGAAATGGAAATATTGGTAATTTCACTACCATTTTTGGATATCATCTCAATTCAAAGTCTTCCTGATATTTGTAACATGGCTGCATTATAGAAAATAATTTCAAGCAAATATGAAGGGATTAAAATTTTTACAAAGTGGTGAATTATTTTTCCTTACAAAAACAAAAAATTCCAGACATTTGTTTTGTATTTTTTTTTGGTAATAAGAACACCTATCTCATTGCTCAGCTTACCTAAACAATTTTTCTTTAACTCTTTGAACCTTATCTTTCTGATTTTTAGGGTGGAAAAAGAAAAAAAAGAGGCAGCAAAACCCCCAAATCCTGAGTTATTACTTTCTATAAAAGACATTAAAAGAAATCACTTTGAATTGCAACTTTTCATATATTATTTCAATATGGAAATCATAGCATAAATAGACTTGTTTTCCTGAAATTTGAGAGGGAAGGAAAAAAAAAGGTAAGTTTTCAATTTTTTACTGTATTTTGCAAGGGTGGCTAAGATCATATTGGAATGTTCAAAACTAGCAGCTGACAACAATTTGTTTTACTAAATAAATTGAAGTGTTTGTAAAGGTGTGTTCTTCAGATACATGGAAAATTAAGGTAGTTTAGATGCTACTACAAGTATCCTGAGAGAAATTTTATAAGAACATTAAAAAGATATATTAATTAAGAATAAAAATATCTCTTTAGTCATATTTGTAATCACATTAGATTATGCATGTAAAGGTAATGATGATGTCAATCCTGAGAAACCAGTTCCCCTAAATAAGTGTGATCTTCATTGTTGATAAATATTTAATGCCAGTGTTTTCAAGGTTACCTAGGACCATCTGAACAAAATGAAGTCAAGATGATTAGGTGTGCAGCAGTGGCAAATTCCTCATGCAGTACCTGTTTTGGTGGCTTGTGGAAATGCTTTCTTTGGTTTCATTTTCAAGTAAAAAGTATTTATATTACAAAAATCCAAAACCGTATTTGAAGAGGGAGATTTTTCAAGCTTGTTCTTTTTATTGGAAACTAAGGTCTCTCCTGCCTAACTCTAAGGAGTTGCAGAACTGCTTTTACATTGCCATGGAAGCTCAGAAAGAGGGAGTGGGAAGGCCTATAAACATTTTGACTCCATCCTGTGTGTTACAGGGGAGATGGTGGTGGGCTGGATGTGTATGAACAAAATTGATCCCATGGGATAAAATTCTTCACAAACTTCTCCAAGGTGTATCCTTCCCACACGCTGTTTTTCAGGAACTGCTCTATCATGGGTCTTTTCCCACAGACTGCAATCCTTTCAGGAATGGATTGCCTCCAACATTCCCACAGACAGCAGCTCCTCCCAGAAAACCTCCTCCTGCATGGTCTCCCTTTGGAGGGCTGCAGTTCCTGACAGGAACTCCAGTGTGGGCTTGCTGCCGACTGCAGCTTCTTTCAGGGTGTGTCCATCTGCTGCAGGGTAACAGGGGTCCTCCTCTTGCCCCGGGGGAGTAGCCTGCTTCACCATGGTCTGCAGGGAAACCTCTCCTCCAGTGTCTGGAGCACTTCTTCTTCCCCTTTTTGACTGAGCTTGATGTCTGCAGAACTGTTTACCTTATGTGTTTCTTCTGTTTTACACAGCTCCTATGCAGCAGTTTGTGCACTCTCTTAAATACCTTATCACAGAAGTGCCACTGGAGTTGCTGATGGGCTCAGCTTTGGCCTGTGGTGGGACTATTTTGGGGTCACCCAGAAAGAGCTGTGTCTAACCCTAGGGGCCACTCCCAGTGGCTATGCCTGTTTCATAGTGGAGTTTGCATATGTATACACACAAAACATACAGCCCTAAATTAGAAGTGAGGACTTTAGGCACACAGAGACTTTTTGTGTTTCTTCTGTGTTTCATTCTTAATTTTCCCCCTTCATGTTATGAGGTTATTTGAAAATACAGGTTCAGATTTATTTTTAAAATAAAAGCAGTCCAATCCTGCTTTTAGCAGAGGATTATTGAAGTTAGAAGGCATCTATTGAGGTCACCTAGTCAAACCATCTGCTCAGCAGAACAGCTCTTACAGTTTGACAAGGAATGTGTAGAATCAGGCTTTGAATATCGGCAAGAATGAAGATACCACAGTCTCTCTGAACAGATGTGCCATGTTTGACCTACCTCACAGTAGACGTGGTTTTTTGTTTTCAGATGGAATTTCAAGGTGTTTTAATTTGTGCCTGCTACCTCTTGTCCTTATAATTTATCATATCTAAAAGAGAAAATAATGAAGCAGATATCTTAAGTAATTTAGGAGTTACTGTCAAATATGTAATGTGGTTTTAATGCAGAAAAGGAGGCTGTCTCTCAAACTGATAGAAGTTTCTTAATGTAAAATCTTCCTGCCAGGTCACAGAAAAGTACAAGGACATTGCGAAATTAATCAGTCCAGAATTTCACTGTCTTGTCTTTGCTTCCCTAAGTTTGAGGGATACTTTTTACTTTCTAAAGTTCTGAGTCAGCTATTGACAGAGGAAGAAGGCATATTTAAAATGCTTACCTTGGCCCAAGCCCAAAGAGGCTGCTATGGCTAGATTATAGCCCCATTAACCAAACTGCCTGTAAAATCATTTGACTTGGCTAATGTCTCTGATTCCAAGGTCTGAGAATGACTAAACTCATTTCTAAATATTGTAAAAGTTAATTAACTTTATAGTCTGAGTTGAATGTCTATTAAAATGGATAGATCTGGATTACTGTTTGGATATAAAATAATATAATTAGTGTTGCTGAAAGGTAGATTGTAAATCAGCTTGATGAAATCCTGAGAAAATATGACACCAGAAGAATTCTTAATAGGTTTTTCTTTAAGAGTAATTACAGAAAAGAGTACTCATGTTTCTGACATTGAGGGAAAAAGCTGCTCATCCTAATAATATTTTTCCCTTCACTCCCCATTAATTTGCTGAAGATGGATCATAAATTTATGAGGAATCTTCATACAGCCTAAACTGACCCTGAAATGCGTCATAATTATTACATATTATATTGCTAACAAATTTTTTGCTTTGAGATTTTAAAACGTTCTGACATAATTAATGAAAGAAAACTATACAGTGACTCATTATCACTGCTTTTTACAGGAAACTCAAAAAATGAGGTTAAATGCCCTGCCAACTGATCCTGTTTAGTCAAGAATTCCTAAGAGGCAGTTATTCAGCAAACCAATTTCCACCACATCTGATTATTATTCATCTCTACATATGCATTGATTTTTGTGAAGAGCTTGCACAGTCTGCAATGAGCAAAGTGAAACAATTCAAAGACAGCTAAGTTAGTGAAAAATGAACTAGTTTTGGTATTGGAACAATATAATCACATTGTCTGGCTGCTTCTGAGAAACCCAGCGGAGCTTTGTATTGTGTTGTACTGTATTGAGTTGGATTATTCTCTTGCTGTGAGCTGGCTGCCACAGATGGCTCAAGAGAAAAATGTACAATTTAGTTTGGAGTTACCCACAGAAACAAGTCAATTTCATAGATATAGTTCATAGGAGATGAAGGACTTTAGCAGTGTATTTAACAGATATATTTATTTACTTTTTTAAAGTTTAGAGTATTGAGGAAGAGCTGCATAATGACCATCATAGTTTGATCTAGAAAAATGGGTAATACAGACAGAGATCATGTTTCCTACTATAATAACCAAGACAATAAAGTATTGGTGTGAATCACATTAAATGTGGCGGATGAAGGTTTGACTAACATGTGCTAACCACTCTTTGTTCTTCAGGGAGAAAAGCTTCTACTTCACCATCTTCAGCAAAAGCAGTGACATTCATCACGCCAAATTAATAATGGCAAGATGGGAGGACTAGATGCAAAGCACATTAATTAAGTAAAGTATTACTTTACTTTGACTAGAGGAAACTGATTTCTAACAGACTAATACATTTCCTAAAACTACTATAAATTTTTATGGATGGATTACTTTATCTGAGGAGCTCACAGTGAATTACGATTTGTACAAGGCTTTGCTCTCTGAGACTTAATGTTTCTCTCTCTGTTGAACCAGACTTCATAAAGGTTCTCCAGAGGTGCTAGGCATCATTAAGGACAGAAGTAAGCTCTTCTCTCTTTCACTGAAATACTATATTTATTGCTTCAATGTAGTAATGTGAGTGTCCTTTTTTTTCCACTTTGATTTTCACTGTCTATATCTGGTCCCGAATGATGGAATTAGAAAGGATGACCTTAGGAATGCATCCAAATGAAAAATAATTCATATTTTATTCTGTGCCAATATTTCCCTGAAAAATTAAAATATATAAATTTAAAAGTTAAAAGAATTAACTGGAAACCACATACTTTATCAAAAGACATGTTTCAAAATCTGAGCACTTGGTGTGACTTATTATTTACAGGAGTAAGTACCCTATGAGGGCTGCACATTTTAGACCTGTTCTCACAGTTCTTCTGCCTGCAATTTTAGAAAAACAGAGTTTGTGAACCTACTAACTGTGGGGAAAAACTTCACAAACTCCACAGACAGCTACAAGCCATTTAAATCAGAAAGCTAACAAAGAGCCTTTAAAACTCCACTGTAAAGCAATACTTCTTTCCTCCTTTTCAGTCTGTCCAGAGAAAAAAATCTGTCCAGTCTATCCTCCATCTACTGGGATTTTATGCTTTTATGGGCTGAAGACTGTGCTGGAATTTAAACTATCTCATGATCTTCAACATATGAGGACACAATAATCTGCATAGGTCAAATACCAGCATCAGAAAGATATTGCAAGGCTATTTTTCTGGCTTTGTGCTCTCTTAAAAAAAATTCCCCAAACCCAAAAGAATGGTTATGCCTCCTCCTTTTCTGCCTCTCAGATGAAAAGTTAATACCACAACTTTTCTAGGCACTGAAGACTTTCCCAGATTTTGGGGTATTCATTCAGTTTACCTTCACAGATTACAACTTGGACACCAGTTGTGTCAGCTCTGTAATGAATATCCAATAGCTGAACAAGGAAGAGAACAGGCTGGAAGATATTTGGAGACAGTCCGCTATTCTGGATACAATCTAGTCTATCCTCCTAACACTTTTGATAAACACATCTGAAACTGGCAAGGATGTATCAGTTTTAACATGCAGAGAGCTCACTGAACTTTGGTGGAAGTGTTAGCTTTGATGGTTTGGATTTTAAGTACAGACCTATCACATGATAGAATCATCCATATATTACAATACTCAGAATATAAAGGTGGGACAGGATCAGAATTGTATAGTAACATTTTTAGACTTAAATTATCTGTTTCTTTAAGCAGAAGAAGAATGACTAGGAGAAAAGATCATCTGTTTCTTTCCTTTCATGGTAATAAAACCTGAATGTAATGCTTGAAAGAAGCAGTGTTCAAGGTAGGATTTTGGTGACATATATTTTATTTTTTATTAGACTTTTATTTTACATGTAGTTAGATTTCTGTAATGGTTTTGTTGTTTGTTTTGAAATTTATTTTTTTTGTCAGCTTGATACCAATTCCTTTTCAAAAGCCTCGTTCACATTAATGGAATTAAATTGAAGAGACAAAGCTTCAGAGGCAGATGATCTAATAAATCCAGAAGTAATATTGGTGCAGCTTTTGTATATGTGTTCCTTCACTCAGTTTATAATTTTGTCTTACGTGTAAAGTTCGTTTCTAGTTTGTTTCTATTACTTATGGCTCAAGTTTTTAATTTCATAGTATATCATTTTTGACAGAAACTTACATTTTTTTAGCTTAAAAAGGACATTCTAGCACAGTTATAGCTTTATGTAATCTCCTCTTCCTGGATAATTTATGCACATTCCTCTCACTTAACAAAAAAACCCCATCTTCACAGTGTAATAATGACTCCAGGTGCAACAAGGTAGATGTAAGATTTGTATTATAATTTATTTTATGACATTTACTTTTTACTGTGCTAATTGATGTTGCCTAATTTTTCAATGTTTCTTTCCATCAATGAATCATCTTATCATAGTTCCTTCCTAAATAGCAATTAGTAGTGTGAGATAAAACATGCAATGGATTTTTAAAATCAAACTCCTCATCCTTCCTCTATGAAATAGAAAATTCATTGAAAGTAATTATAATGTTTTAGTATGCCAGAACCAATACAGCAGAGGATGGATAATTTGATTAAACAGAGGTCTTCTAGTTAAACAAATCTTGCTATTTGTAATATAGATGGAATTTACAAGCTCACATGACTGTCCAAGAGAAAAACACTAGGATTTGATTAATGACCCATGTTCTTTGTTACAAGAACAAAACTGTCTCGTAATATAGTAAAGACACAGTATAGTCAGGTTTTCAGATGATATTGTGATTTTTAGTCCTCTCATGTGAGTAACAAAGTGACTCCTTATACAAGAGTGAAGCTGAGTAGCATCCTAAGGAACAATATTACACTTTTCCTGCCTACAAAAGAAGTCATACTAATGCAGGATATCTGGAAATAAAAGCCATGAAGTATAAAATGCTCTCCTCTTGCTACACCCACTGATTTGACCCTCAGCATTATTTTAAAGCAACTTTGTACTTAGCAATGAGCACTTGATTTATACTGCATTTTGTACTGCAAATAAAAATGCAGTAATTTTACACAAAAATGGCAGGTTGATTGCATTCCACAAGGGAATATCATGGATAATCATTTTTTCTGTTAGGAAAATTAGGAGGTCAGGGAAGCATTTCTCTATTCCAGCTAAGTCTTCATTATAAACTTCAGCAAAGGATGCAAGTAAGGCACTTTAATTTAGAAGAATTTACTTCATCTGTAATTTTACACAACATCAAATTTAAATGTGTTATGTTTTCATAATTTCCATTCATGTTTAGGTTCTGTGATCTAGAAACAGAACTATCTAACATCATAAATAGGATTTCTTCTAGGCTTTGCTGTCAGATATATTGTGATGGACAGATTACACAGCATAAACCTTTTTCCCCAGCTAACATTGCAGTACTGATATTGATAGTAGTTCAAGATTAAATGTTCTCATTGTCATTGATGGACAGTGAGGACCTCAGTTTCAATAATCTTCTGCCAACGTCTGAGAGTAATGAGCTCTGGTGACAGTCCAATGGCAGGAGTGTAAACAGGAATTTTATACCTACAATAATATGGGCAGTTCTGTGTTTGCTTGCATGTTTTTGCAATTAAATATACAAAATATATGTGATCAAATATACCCAAGTAAGCTACTAAAATTCAAGCTAAATATAACCCCCACAATCTTAACATTTCTTACAGTTTAACGTCTGACCACAATGTCTGTGGATTTATACCATGAATATTGTCTTTTATTATGTAACTAATGTTCCTTTCTCTCAACTGCAACCTCCTATAGAAAGTAAATATCAGAGAGCTTGATGCCTGCAGTACTCATAATTCTGACCTTCACTGTTTTCAACAAAAAAAACCCAGTATTTTTCTTATTTAGTTATTTTAAACCCCAAGTTGCATCTCTGAAAGAAGGGTGTATGAGGAAAGAATTTATGAATAAAATCTACACTGATGACTCAAAATGAGAAGTTTTCATTGCCTGGTAAACCAGAGCTGTAACAGGAGTTTAGAACTGAGGTGCTCACTCCTGATTATCAAACTTCTGTTCTTCAGCGTATGGGAAAGTAATTAAATTTCTCAACCCAAAAAGACATTAGGATAGTAAATGTATTACTTCAAATATGTTTGTACTTAATTTGTTCAGTGTTTTATTTATTTATAAAGATAAAAATATGTGGAGGGGGTGATACTCTGTGTGAACTCTGTGTAACTGCTAAGTAAACAAAAGAGTTGATGTGTAATATTTATCTCTTCTGCATTCCTTTTTTGCAGCAGTAGCAGCATCCTAGTGCAGTGAGTATACAGTAAGACCTTAGACAGTGGAGGCATGTGTAACCACTCACACTATAAGCTCTGGGAGAAATTAGCCACCCCTGCCAGTAAAACAAGCTGTACCTTTCACCCGGCCTCACTGCCAAAGTCCAGTGACTTCCTGCGCATGAAAATTTCTTTTGTTTCTTCTGTTATAGTTCTTCTGAGGGAAAGGATTTAATTCCTTTCATTTTTAACATGCAAAGAAACAGTTTACTTCTGCAGCTGGGAGAGGAAATTGCTTGTTTATTTGGACAGCCTTGAGGGATGCAATGAAATTAGTGCAGCAATTTGCAATAACCTTAGGGGAATACATGCCACCAAAGATTGCTAAGTACAATACACTTTAATTGGAACCCTCCAGCTTCCAGGATACTGTCTGTCATAGATACTAGGAACAAATGGCACAGAACAGGTTATGGCCCAAAATACCATAAAGTGATCAGACCGTCCCTCTAACTACTATTTACATTGAATCATTCTGATTGCAATTAATAATTCACATTTCTACTCTGGTCTGATAATCCTATGATCAAAATAGGTTGTGGAGGTAGCTCTTGGGACTTTTCTGAAACAAAACTTAAAATCATGACAAGCTGTACATCATAGCTGAGATTAAGTGTAAGGCTCACATTTTGCTTACAAATACAAGGTGGGATAAGTACTGATAATAAAAATAAAAATAATTGTGGAGCTGTAAAGTAGTAGATTTGCCAGTCCTAAAGATTCAAAATGCATTGATCAGGACAAAGAAAATATTGAAAGTTCAAAAAAAGGTCAAGGAAAAATGTGAGTTTTGAATGCTTTTTATTAGCATTCCATATTTTAAATCAGAAGTCACATTTTTAAACTTTCACCTAATCTCTAAGGATTTAAACTATCATTTTAGATATGTTTCTGCTGATTTCTGGAGCTAGGGTATTATGAAATCTACTTGATATTCCAAGATTTGTGGAGGAGATTATGTGAATTTCCAAGTTCTAACAGTATCTCCTGTTCAGGCAAGAGAGAAATGTGTCTCAATATGTGAAAAAGATGTCTAAACCAGTAAGAGACACATTAAAACATATTTCTGGAAAACCGGAATAACATGTAAGTAAGATGTGCCATGTGTTGAACTGATCTGTGCCATCATAGGAGCTGTCCTCTCTTCCAGACATGTTTTGGGACTATAAACTTACAAGTCAAACAAACTCCTGGTTTACAAAGTAGCATTATTGTCAAGATGTATTTCTCTCAAACCCACCTGCTTATCATGTCTTACACTGTAGATGTTAAGGTGTCATAAGTCACAGAGGACTAGGGAAGCACAAGACATGAGTGAGAATACATTCTATCTGTTAACATAGCAGGCTACAGAAGGACAAGTTGAATTTTCTGACATGTATTGCAAAATAAAGCCTTAATTCTTTGTAAGGATTATTACTAGAAAATACAAAGTGGGAAAGAAAACTGCATGGAAAATAATTTTTCTTGATATGAATGATAATAAGGTTCATGTAAGCAGAAACTCAGTCAGTGTGAAGAGTATCTAGTTCTGGTTGGACATGATCACATCACAAGTCATGCTGTTAATGACTTAAGCAGATGCTTTACTAGTATTGCCAAGGTAGAGGCCTTGTCAAGTCTCCAAACAGAAGGAATGGTGTTTTAGGTTTTAGCTTTCATATTTTCCAGATTCTGTACTGCATTAATATATAACTCTGAACTTCACACAAGGTTTAGCAAGTTCTCTCCACAGTTTAGTTAGACAAAATAATCCTTTTCCAGCCTGAGAACCAGGGACACCATTATAACTTCAGGCCCAAAAAGCATAAACAATGGTGAATTGAAGAGAGCAAACTGGGAGGATGGGACTTCATAACCTGAAGCTGTAACTGGACAATTAACCCTAATAGGTAAATGGACCAAAACTTATAAAAGCGTGAAACCTCATGACTCAGTGTCCGTCTTTGGTGTCATCCTGGCCGGGCTCTTGTGCTGCTCAAGGTGTATCCTTTGAAGGCCTTTCAATAAATGCCTACTTTATTCCTGTAACACTGTCTAGCCTCTGTTCTAGGCAGCCTCTCAAGGCCTCACTGTGTCACTTGCTACAGGTGGAATCGCGGCTGGGACAAGGCACAATATTTTTGAAAATCACACGCTATGTCCTAAATTCTTATTGGATAAAATGCTGCCTCTACATGAAAGAGGTTTCAAGGATGTAACTCTCTGTGCACTGTGGCTTGTGTTTAGATTGATTTTAGATGAGGAAATGGTACGATCTTTGGATCAAAATAGATTAGATAAATCCAGTTCAAGGATAAATATAGCCAGTGAAAGACAAATGTGCCTCGTGATGTTTGCATTTCTCAAAGAGAAATATTTTGCTTAAATATTAAATAGAAGGGAGGTTCAAACTGTAGGTTGTGTTGTCCTTGCCTGTGAATGACTGTCTCCTAAGGTCTTTAATTAACTTTTTTTTGTTTGGAAATGAATATTACATAGCAAATTATGTGGATTTGATCATATCTCCCAAAAGATGGGAGAGACCATTGTCTGAGTGCTAGAAGAAGAGCTGTCCAATCTCACTGATATTATCAGAATAAATGTGTAAATTTCTGAAATAAGCATATAGTACCTTTTAGGAGACAGTTTTAGATGTTAACCAGTATGGAGCTAGAGTCATCTTTCAAGATCTGAGGAGTGAGTGGCAGGTTTAATGCAATATTTACAAAATATGCGTATTTATTAGATGAAGATAAAACCAACATGGATTCATCCCTCAAAAACTACAATGAAGAGTATTTTCTTTTCATAGTCACTATTAATTTACACATGCATCTTATATGCATCTTCTTCCTTTTTTCTCTTTCCCTTCCCTCCCATATCTGTGTCAGGAGCACTCTCTCATGATGATATGATCCAGGTTTATTAGGAGTAATTTATAAATAATCTCTTAGTAAAATATTAAGAAAAATTGTGTTCCATTATATGCCATGTCACATAATATCCTGAGTTGGAAGGGACCAACAAAGACCACAGGTTTCAACCCCTGGCCCTTCACACAACAGCCCTAAAAATCACATAATGTGCCTAAAAATGTTGTCCAAGATTGTCTTGAAATCTGTCAGGCTTGGTTCTGTGACCACTTCCCTGGGGAGCCTGTTCCAGTGCCCAACTACCCTCCGGGTGAAAAATCTTTTCCTGGCATCAAGCCTACTCCTGCCCTGACAGAGCTTCAGCCCATTCCATCAGGTCATGTAACTGGGCACTGCAGAGAAGAGATCAGTGATTATCCTTCCTCTTCCCCTCAAGAGGAAGCTGTAACTGCAATCAGGTCTGTCCTCAGTCTCCTCTTCCCCAGGCTGAACAAGTAAAATTATCTCAGCAGCTCCTCACACAGCTTTCCCTCAAGGCCCTTGACCATCTTTATTGCCCTTTTCTGCACACTCTCTAACAGCGTAATGTCTCTTCTGTATTGTGGCACCCAAAACTGCACCCAGAACTCAAGATGAAGCTGCCCCAGTGCAGACCAGAGCAGGACAGGGCTTGCCTGATGCATCCCAGGACAGGGCTGGCCCTCCTGGCCGTCAGAGCACTGCTGACTCATGTTCAACTTGCCATGACCGGGCCTCCAGGTCCCTTCCCGCAGTGCTGGTCTCCAGACTCTCATTCCCCAGCCCGTTCACGGTGCCTTGCACCAGGTGCAAATCTGGCACTTGCCATTTTTAAACTTCATATGGTTATTCTGGTTGGACATAAAGAATTTCTTAACTGAAAGGACTGTCAAGCGCAGGAATGTACTGTCCAGAGAGGTGGTGGAATTACCATTCCTGCAATAGTTCATGAAACGACTGGACGGCATTTAGTGCTGTGGTTATTTGAAGTGTTGATTGACCAGCACTGCTGGGCTCAGTGACCCCGGAGGTCTTTTACAACCTTAGTTATTCCATGATTCTCTACTGAGTGATTACCAATCTCTCTAATTTGTCTAGGTCTCTGCAAGCTCTCTCTTTCTTCAAGAGAGTCAAGAGCTCCTTCTAATTTAGTATCACCAGCACACATATTTATATCTTTGAGTCCTGCATCCAAGTAATTTATAAAGGAGTTGAAGAGAACTGCCCCTAAAATGGAGCCTGGAGGAAACTTAGAGAACTAGGTTGATGTAACCACATTCACTTCACAAGAGTTAAAAAGTCAAAAGAGTTAAGAAATACTTTGCAATTTAAAGATGGATTGTAGAAGTGTTAATTGGAAGTGATTAAGTTGAAATTATAGTATAGATGTACAACTCAGCTCATATATTATCTGCCTTGACAATACACTCTCTTTTTTGATTATGTGTTGGCATGACTACCAAAATATTCTCTGGTTTTCTTCACAGTTTCAAAAATGTTTCTTCTGCTGATTCACTCTATCTCACCAGGTTCTGTGAAAAATCACAATTTCAAAGGAAATAAAATGGCTACTATTGGTTAAAATTTAATTTCACTATTGTCATTTGCATACAACAATTTACAAGTTTTTATTTTAATTTTTTTCAAGAAATTATAGAAAAAATATCTTTTATGTAACATCATTACCATTCTTTCTGTGATCCAGAAGAAAAACAAGATACTGTCTAAAAGACTTACTGAATAAAATTAAAATACAACACACCAGTAAAGATGTGAATAAGTATTGATACTTTATGACTGGTCTATAATTTGATAGGTTTAGAATTTGCTCTTATGAAATATAATATAGGTGGCAGAAAGAAAATATTCCAGTTTACAGAACACCATGCACTGATTTATATTGTCGTTATGTTTTGTTAATAATATATCAGCTAGTTTCCAGAAACCATATGATGTGTGAGGAAATTTCTTGCATTGTATCCTTCCTCTCACACAAGAAGTTTCCTTTAGTTGGTCTAAATTATCCCTTAGGCCAAGAGTGCAGATGTCACATGATGAACTGGCTCAGTGCTTAGCCCGGCAATAATGCTAAAGAATGCAATTTTACTCTTCGTCAATGCACCTGATTCTGCCACATGTCTGCCACTTGAATTATCCTGCGGATGAAAATCAGGGCACCATTTTCCTTTGGAAAAGTGTTTAGATGGAGTCCACGAAGAGGGCATCCTGTTCTTATGTATGCAGCATGATGAATCACACCAGAATGATGTAGTTCTGCTGAAGGCAATGAGATTATAATGGGTTGGTGTCCAAATATTACAACTTTAGCTTTGGAATGAATATTAATAATTACCACTCACATGCTGTACACCACTGAGAACACAAAGTGATGTCACCTTAATGTTACCTCATTTGTTGGCCTTAGTGTCTGACGAGCAGGTTCTCCAGTGCAATATTGTGCACATAAAAAGCCCCAGTATGTGAATAGTCCCTTATGACAGAGACATTACTCTTTCCCCAGGCCAATATTTATAGCCTTATAAGTCCTGACTATAAAGCTGAAAGGCTTGACAGCCCTGCCTAACTGAGCATCCAGGCCCCATAGTTCTTGAAATCCAGCTTAAATGTCTCACCTAAACCCAATAAAGTGTTAGCATGTTTTATAATGGGGAGCTGGTGATTAAGGTAAGCTAAATAAATTTTGCTCTGAATCTTACTTTGAAAGATGAACCAGAGCTGCTCAAGAAGCTGCATGTGCTGCTTATAAGCCATAGTTTAACCAATTGCGCAATAAGGTGCTCAGACTGATTTGCACTTGAGCAAAAGACAGATTGGCAAATCTAAGCAAAACTAATGAAATTGATAGATGGACCCAATAAAAGGTATTATACATACACATACATATACGTGTACGTATATAATTTTAAAATATACTGGAAAAAATATTTTCATCACCAATTACTATGAGGATTTATGCTTAAATAACTGTAATAATTTAAAGTACAGAGCTATTTTGATCCATATATCATGGCACTGCACAGCCTTGCACGAGAAATCACTTCATAGATTTGATAGGGTGTCCCTTCCAAGCACTACTGAAATTACAAGAAGGTTACTTAACAGAGAGAGTATTTAATTCTGCATAGGAATGATTGTGTAAGCAAAGAAAAAGACTGATTTTTTCTTGAATTACTTCTGATATCTGACTGAACCTGCCAAATGTTAACTAATCTTTACTGTCTAATACTGTAACAAAATTAAGATTTTCAGCTAATTATCTTAGTTACCCTGAACCCTTTTTTCATGTTTACACACTTCTGTGAAATGTTTCTGCTTCTGGCAGTCCCCTCTATTTTCAGTGTTGGTGTTCTGTGGAGATAGACACCTTCTTTAGCATGTAGATAAGATTTAAAAAATAGCAGAGGGCACAGAGATGCCAGAGACGATGAGGTATTAAGGTAATTCTATGCCTAGAACCAATTGATGCAACTTCTAAGGATAATTGAAACAGCATTCCTTCTTCAGAGCTTTTCTGTTTTTTCCTTCTAAAAGACTGGAATTGACTGTGAGGACACATTTCTCTGCCTCAAGAGCTCTTGATTGTTGTATGCTGGAATTTTTTTTTTTAGCTTTGTAGGGATGCCTGGAATGTTTTCTTTCAGATTATATTGCTTCTAAGGAAATCAAAAATTTTCCTCAGAGGTAGCACGGGGTGTCGTCTTGATTCCTATACTACTTAAAGGGATTGTTGCCTTTTGAAATGCTTCCCTATATTTTCCTCCTGATTTCCTGAGAGTAAATTCTGATCTGAAAAAAATTATTCCTTCAAAGACTTCTGAAAAGACTATCACTATTCCTCCTTTATGGTATTCAAAGACTCCTTTTAATGCACCCAATCTACTGTGGGTATTCAGTCATGTTAATGTGCTAACACAGAAATATATACTCACAAAGATGAGCATTCAATGTGTGAGAATCTGCTATGTGAGAACAGGCATATTCTTACTCTCTTTAATGAGCCAGTCCTTGAAATGATACTGGGCCAACCAAGGTTAAGATATATGCATTTGAATTTCTAAACAGTAAAAACATAATAAAGTTCAGACGCAGAAAGAAATGGCAAAAAATTATTTTGAAAAAGAGTGTCAAATAAGCCCAGAAGATTGCCTGTGCTCTAGAAAATCTGATAATTTGTGCTGAATCCTGCTTTCCAGTTTTGGTGGTGGCATCTGTCAGTAACATACTTTTTTCTACTTTCCCAATAAGTTACATTCACAGACAATAGCTCTCCAATTTGTGTATACGTGCTTGTGTGCATGTATATGTATAGGGGGTGGGTGGAACACGTAAACAATGCATTCTTGAAAGTATCACATGATTTCTCTCTTGTTATTTATTTATAATTATGCATTGCATAATGTATGTATACCTGCATGTAATATACATTTCTGTGTAGGATTATTTTTATGTCTGGAGCCTTTTGTTCAAGTCTGTGATGAATTTCTGTAGCAAAGTCCCACATAACAATAGATTGTCACTGAAGAAAACATTCATGCGATGGAGCACCACACTTCACAGAGTTCCTTAATGATCTAATGAAAATCAGAATTACATGGGAATGTATGAGACTACAACCTCATTTGTAACTATAGACAAGATCAAGTGTTTAAGGCATCAGGGAATGCCTTCTGCAAAATTCTGTAAGGTAATGAAATTATGATAATTTTACTTCATTTGATTATGCTTTAATTTTACTTATTATGGGTGTAACTAGGAATTTAATGTATTGTCTGATGTGGCAAGCAATAATACTTGCAAATGAATCTTGAATTGGTAATCTTCTCCCCCCTTCAAATCAGACTTTCCTAATGCTTCTATAAAGCAAAGGTAAATGGCAGAAATTCCTTTATTATAATGAAACAATTTATAAAGAACTTTCATCTATTTTTTAGGTTATTTACATTATTTTTAGAAATTTATATTGTTTGTTGCAATTTAATTTATGAGTCCTCTTTTACATATGCACCTCATGACTTTTAGATATTTTTTGATATAAAGGTGAAATAAAACAGAACCTCTTTTGGTTTCACCTTTGGCAGCAGATGAAAGAATAGTCTCTCCTGCACTATATCAAATAGCCTTGTCTTTTCTAACATTCTGCCTCACCCAAGGTGATTTCTGAGCCTTCTGCAAATTCCTTAATGTCTTCCCTGTATTTCACAGTTACTTTTATAATGTGTCTTCATACTTTTATGGTACCAATTGTGCTTGTACTTAAGCTCCTCCAGTCAATTAAGCAGCTGAACCTTAATAATGGTCTATTAGGACACATCTTGTTTCTGCTAATTTTCAGGGAGTGCACTGCCTCTTTTTTACTTTGAAATAATAAAAAGTTTGTCCACTCTCAATTGAAACCAATGACTCAATTCCTGCTTATTTGAACTGACCCAGGATTTTCCCAGAAAATATCTAAGAAGAGTAGTTAACATTTCCCATTCTGAGCATAAAATACTTTTGAAGAACTCCATGAAATGCAACCTGAAATTTTATTTAGAAAAGCGTTGTGCCACACTTATCAGAGCAAATGGTAAAACCCATGGTTCATTCATAGATGTACTGTTGAGACCAAAACTCACTAAATTACTTATGAACTGATTCCATGTTCTCTATCTTCATCTCATCATAACTTGCTATTATGACCCAATTGTTAAAAGAAATGCCTCCTTCTCCTCTTTTAGGCCTGGAATTAGAGCCTCCTTTTTTGCCATCTGGGCTTATCTAAAGTTCCTCTTCTGGTGGCTTATAGAAATTTCCTTATTTGTCAGTGTTCTGAGAGAATTAATTGTGCTTTTAAGTTCTTGCATTTGCCCTACAAGATGCAGCGATAAGAAGATAAAACCACTACTGTCTCACAGCTCTTCCCTCTTACAGCATAACACTAGCTACACAATCCTATTGTCATTGCAGATCCTTTGGGGAACACAGTGATTTTTTGCTAAGTGTGTTCACTGTCCCCTCTCCTGGCATTTGGAGTTACCTGCAGTCATACATGCCTGTTTCACTGGCCTTTCAGGGATAAGCTTTCCATCATTAAGAGGCTGAAATAAACCCAATGAAATAAAGAAACAATATAAGATTCATTAAAATAGTTATTTTCATAGATTTATTTGCATTCTTTTGTATTACTCTAACAATATAGCAGCAATTATGAATTTTCATGTATTGTGTTATATGGTCAAAATAATAAAATACCTTGAAAAGTTAGGACTTCAGTTAAGAATTCAGAATTGTATTTTGTATTATTTTATTGTTGTCCTGTTATTAGTTATCATTTTATGATTTCTAGATGTATCTATTATATATTACAGATAAATCTATTTGTATCGTTTTTCTTATTTTATTTTTATTATTGTCCTTAATTAGAAAGTGCTAGAAATATATACCATGGTTAATATATGAATCATACAACACAGTCTTCTTTAGATTTACAGAAATGTGTGTGTGTGTATTTATCTGTATGAATATCTCTGACATATTTTAAAGAATTTCCATGTAAAATTGTAAATTACACTGGGATCTCATGATAGTTGGAGCTGGACACATGCTGTGAGATAGCCAAGGTCTAAGAAGGACTTATGATTTCCCCACTGAAATGGTATTAACTATAAATATAATGCAAAGGTTAAATGGCTCACAAAGGCATAGTGAGATATTCACTTAGCTGGTGAATCATTTTCTCACCTTTCAGTCAGGCTATTGATGTCCTTTTCTAAAGCACAAATAAATATGTTTGCAGCTTATCTGTCTCAGCTATCTGAATATTTCTGCCTTTTAATTGCCTGAAAGGTCTAAATATCTATGTGAAAATCTAAAGCTTATTCTGAAGTGAGACTATATTGATTAGTTGTATACAATCTTGTATAATTACAGTTTATCTATCTAGCAGTAGAAAGCTTTTGCTTGCCTGGGCTCCTTCTAAGCAAAAGCTCAGATCATACAGAAGAATTTCAGCCAGAACAGGAAATGAAAGTTGTTTTGCTTCCTAAAAACTAAAATAGCAAACAACTAAGCTTTAAAACCCACTGTAAATATCCTCCTATGATATATACCAAGATACCATGTCCTATATTCCTTGGCGAAAGCCATGTGAAGCTTTAAAGAAGAAACAATCCAGATATTCTTTTGTGCTCTCTGGTCATGGTTTTCTCAGTCTTGTCATCTGTGTGTCAGCATTGACACACAGGTGGACAAATCTCTTTTATTTTAGCTCAGTGCCCAAAGGCAAAACATAAGAGCAGAGAAACACCAGACAAGAAAGAATAAATGAGAGTCTTTTTTTTGCTCAAGGTCTTGGGTCAAATCGGGTTTTTAATCTTTTTGACATTCTTGATATAAAGCAAAAAATCCCCAGTTTATTTCTCTTTGCACAAAAAGCAGTTAAATATTTCTCGCCAGTATATGGACTGTTGCTCAAAAAAAGCGCTTTATTTTGGTCACCGTGCTCCTCTGCCATATTTTACTAATGATGTTTCATTCATTTTTCTCCAATGACACAGAAAATCTGAAAGTGACTTTGAAGGATAGTGGCCTTTATTAGTTCAACATTTCTGCTATCAGTGCAGTGCTGCTGTGATGAGAGTACTGCACTTTGATAAGAGTAAAAGTAGATGAAAGGAATGTGATTTAAAATTTTAGTGTCTTTTTAGGAGAAGATTGAAATGCCTATGTATTAAAAGAATAATATCTTTACTTCAGTCAGATTGTGCTTTTAGAAGTAGAAAGGCAAAGAAGGCTTGACATCCTCTACTTGTTTTCCTGCTTCTATACTTATTGCAATTTTTTAAACTAAAAACAACTAAAACATTTAGCCTCA
>VZSJ01003368.1:99948-236809 GCA_013398405.1 Pheucticus melanocephalus
GCAAATTTGGGAGAGAATCCCAAAAGGGGCTCCGGTAGTAAAGCAAAATCAAACGGCCTCTCCTTGCAACTGGTCCGGGAGAAAAATACCTCCTTGGAGAAAGGTGGAAAAAAACCTGTTTATTAAACAGTAAAACCTAAACAATATTAAACAATAAAACCCCTTGCCTCTCCAAAAGACACAACAAACTGAGAAAACCCCGTCCCCGGGTTGCAGTTTGGCTCACTCAGTCTCTGATCAGTCTCTCTGGTGCGGGAGTTGTTGCAGGCCAGGCCCAGCCCGGTGGGCCAGAGATGTGAGCTGTCGGTGCTCCCCTGGGTGTTCAGTCCAGAGCAGGTTTCAAGAGGTCCAAAGAAAAGGAAAATAAACAAAAGTCCAGGGAACTTCCTTGTCTCAGCTATCTAACAATAACTAAAGACAAAAAAAAGGAGCCCCATCCCTCTGTCTGTCCGCAGACAAACAGTCCAGGAGCAGGAATGTGGAGGAGTCAGGAGCAGTGTCTGGAGGGAAGCGAAGAGGAAAAAAAAACTGTGCACTTCTCCTCTCCCCCCTTCACTCTCTGCAGTAAGTCTTAAAGGTGCAAAACTTATTCAGCATAAACAGAACAAGACAACTGGGGATAAAAGCATCATATAGTCAACCCAGGACGTGGAGCAAAGGTGATGTTTATGTCAGAGAGTAGCTAGTTTCTGCGCTCTTCAGATCTCTGGCTGAATTCTGGTACCAGAAGAAACTGCGCAATAATATAGGAAAAATAATGCTGAGTAACAGTAAAACTGCAAAAATATCAGAATAATGAGATCCTTACCACAAAATTTTACTGTCTTGAAAAAAGGGTGATAAAAAAATAAAGGATTCAGAACATAGTTATGATAATGATTTGAGGTCAGGAAAGACCGTCTTATAATGAGAGACTAAAGGCACCTCGATTAATTTTGTTTACCAAAAAGTAAGTTAAAATGTTACTTGATCTTGATCACTGCATAACTACATGAAGAAGAGTTTTTGATTTAAAGACTACTTTTATCTTATAGAAAAAACCCCAAACAACCAAAATCAAACAAACAGGATCCATTTTTGAGAGAAAAAATAGGCCTTTTTATAGAAATAGACTGCAAAGTTTTAATTTATTAACAGATGAATAGCTTTCATTATGAATGCAATGAGATTCCATATTTTGAATCCTTTAGATCAATATTGGGTAAATTCTTTAAAAGACTTTCTAAGTACCAGATGGATCAGTGGGATGTATACTAACAAGAAGGAAAAGATGGAAGAAACCACCCTCCAAAACCCAAACAAATTGCAAAATATATATAAGAAATATAAAGCAGGGGATCCATCTAGACTCATAACAGCCACTTTCACTCAAAACATGTGTCTAGGTTCAAAACTGCTATGTCATTTTGGAATTATATTTCCACAGACTGTATCAAAGACTAAAGACAGTAATTTCTAGAATGTAGGGTACTTTATTTGAATGCATGGCAAACAAGAGAGACTAGCTCTAACTGTCATCATTTCTTCCATGAAGTCAGATACTGTTTTCCCCAGCAATCTCTGGTTGATATATTATACTGTTTAAAGGAAAGATGGAGGGGGAGGAAAAAAGGTACTTTGTGTCTTTGTCTTGGAACTATCTGGGACAATGTCCTATACAGCATGTACTGTCCAGCAAAACCGGATCATTTTTAATCATCTGCAATTTGACTATTGGGGCATATTATACCCAGAGAAGAGGATAGGGACAAGATGGACAACAGGAGGCTGAGGGTCTCATAGCAGTCTACAACTTCCTCACGAGGTGTTCAATGACAGGACCCAAGGGAATGGCCTGAAGTTGTGTCAGGGGAGGTTTAGGTTGGATACTAGGAAAAGGTTCTTCATCCAGGGGGTGGTCTGGCACTGGAACAGGCTCCCCAGGGAAGCGGTCACAGCACCAGCCTGACTGAGTTCAAGACGCATTTGGACAGTACTCTCAGTCACTGGAATTCCTGAGGTTATGTTATGCAGGGCTAGGAGTAGAACTTTAATGATCCATGTGGATCCCTTCCACTTCAGGATATTGTATGATTGTACCATACTCACAGCCCCCTTGGCTTTCTGTCCACACAAAACAGGGTCTGGAAAGTCAGTGAGCATCATGATGCTGACCCTTTATGTCCAAAGTGTGAAGAGTGAAGTCAATCACCTATGACCAGGATTCATCAAAAAGTAGAGGACCATGTGTGAGCCTTCTCCCAGGACAGCAACCACAAGTGCATAGGAGCCTTACAGATTTGGTGTTATTTATGAGTCTTTTATGAGCTTATGAACCCCAAGTTACCACTTCTTATCCCTACTAGCTTTTCAGGTCCTGGATAAACTTCATGGAAACTGCAACATTTTATACTGACAGCTGTTATGATACCAACGAATTTGAGTTCTCCATCATCCAGGACTTAGGCCAGGAAAGCACCCATGATTCTCAGTCTGCACAGGTCTGACTGCCTCGTGGCGGATGCTGGTACCACATTCTCCTTTTTTGAGGCCCTGTAGGTTATTATGGGTCTCACCTTCAGCTGGCCTGCTGAGAGGTGGCAAACCTGATCAAACAACACAGCTGTATTGGTCATCAATTGATGTGCTTTGTACAGCCTGTGCAAAGGCAAGGGGAGGTGGCTCTAGGCAGAGTGGCGACCACTAGGTTCAGCTCCTGCCCTGAAAGTGGAAAAGTGCTCTAAGGGAGTGGAGAAGTGCATAAACCATCTGTGCCCATCGGGTTCACTGCTAGTTCCATCCAAGTGCCCATGAACACTAGCAGTAATCCACCATGCCTTCAAGATCCAATAATCAAAAAGTATATTTAACTTCTCTTATTCCATCTAAATTCCTCACGCATTTGTCAGTCCTTTCTACCCATTCCTTTGTGTTATTTTCCTTAGCCTCCTGTGCTCCCTGCAAGACACAGGTTGAGCTGTTTACACGGATTATGAAGACATTTTTTATTTGCATTTATTACCCACCATAATTGTCCTTACAAGTTGAAGAGCCCTGTCTCACCAGGAGATATGGTTGTCTAACATTTTTGCTCCTCTGTACCCACTTTCCTCTTTTATCACAGTTCTTTATATGGTCCACAATTAGTGTTTTCTCTATTTTTGTCTGTCATTTTAGTCTTTCCCTAAGACTACATGTTTTCCAAAGTTTTTTTTCTTTTTTTTCTTCTTCCTTTTTTTTTTTCTCTTTTTGTTTTACTCCTTCTCTCCCAGTATGGAGCTTTGGCTTCTTTAGCTTCTTTCTTTGGCTCTTTGTGTAAAAAAAACCACCAAACAGGAAGTTCACTCTCTGCAAATGAGGTTCTTGAGAGAGAAAAGAAGTCACCCTTAAAAGCTGATTTACTTACTGCCTTCTCTTCTTTAAGACATTTAATTTTCTACATTTAATTGCTATTCTCTTCATTGAGGGCCTGTTCTGAGCTGTGCTTTCAAACTATTTTGAGGAAAAAATGTTAGATTTATTGAGTTACTTAAATACATATTAATTTACTCTCACTGTCACAAGTATTTGAAAGGCAGTTGAAATTGCTCACATCTAACATGACTTTAACACTTAGAATTTACTAAACCTTAATTTTTAAACCTTAAACCTTAAATTTTAGTTTTTATCTTCTTTCAAATTTTCTTAAAATGTACACTTAGATCTATAATTATTAAGCTTATGATACTTACTGAAGGGTGATTCATCTGTCTAAGTGTCTGAGGCTTTTTTTTGAGAGAAAAAAAGTGCTATTTCTCACAAGCGTATTATGTTTCCAAAAAATATGAAGAATTCTTCCACTGCTCTGCAGAAACTCTTTTTCTTTCTCTGGATAGAAGTAATTTCCTTTCCAATTAATTCAAAGTTCAGGACTAAGGGGAAAATAGACTGTATAATAGCCAAGATCCAGGACACCATATCAGAGAAGGAAGAATGTAACTAGGGAGGAAAGTCGCTCTGAGATTGCTTTAAAAGACATTCTATTAGGGAACCATTAACATCTCAGACTACATGTGAACTGTGGAACTCTGAGCAATTTTAATCTTCTTGGCTGCTGACTCAAGCTGTGTTGCTGCATCCTGCTAAGGAAAGGACACATATCACAGAATACACACCATGTTTCTTGTCTTTGTATGAGTATGAAGAAATGTGGAACCAAATATAAGGGCCACATTACACAGTATGCCCCATTTCTGCCACAAAGTTCCTGGCTTAGACCTCTTTTTGTAAAAATGGTCAGAATGTCTTCAATATTTTTTTTTCACTCTGGCTAAATTGAAATTGGCTCTGCTCCAGAGCTCCATTGTTCTCTGAGTATTTGAATTTCCTGAGAAATTAGGTAGAAAACTATACTAATAAGATGCTTTCAGGCATACGTTTCTGGCCTTTATTTTTGCTGGCCTTTTCCTGTTAAAAAGTCTGAACTAAAAAGTCCAATTTTGTGATATAAGAATTCAGTAACATATGTGGGCAGAAAAATCAGTTTACTACACCATGAATTACCTCTTCTCTGTCTCCACAATTTCCCATTAAGGTTTAAGTGTTTTGCAGTAGTTAAACCCTTTCTTTTGCTCTTTTTTTTTTAAACATAGGTCTGAGCAATGTACAAAAATGCTCCTTTCAAGCATTTTCTACTTTCATGACCACAGGAGTGTGCTGTTATATCCTTCTGTCACCGGCGATTGATAGTAATGTTGAAATGTCCCTTGACTCTACTTGGTTTTGCACCTACATAATATTAAAATGATGCATATTTTTTGTTTAGACAGCTTTTTCTGAGTGGAAAAAAGAAAAAAAAAATTGAGCTGAATATGTTGCTGTAAGGCAAGAAAGGCAAGAAAATGATTGATTGGGTAAATTTAAAACAAGTGGAGAGATGTGTGTCTTCACGTGTGTAATAGGTTGTGCCAGGAGCTGATGTTGGGTGGGGAAATACAAGGGAGGATGAAAATGTTTTCTATTATCTGGGGTATTTTTGCAATATCAACATGACTGGAAAGGTACCTTAGCAAGCTGTGCTAACAACTCAGAAAATATGTGTGTTCAAAGCACTCTTGCTCACCTCTTATACTTGCTATTCGAAGGCAGCAAAAGATGTTTCAGCAATAAAAGCTTTATTAAGATACCTTTAATGATGGGTGCAAGTTCTTTGTTATAACAGTTGCAAAGTCTGCATACTGAATTTTTCTCACTTTTGATTAATATTCTTGATTAGAGGAAGTCTTCCTTATTTTGAAGATCTTCTCTATACGTTACAATGGCTCAGGTGATCAGTGACAATTTTTAGCAGTCTCTAGTCCCAGTTATTTTGCTACATTCTTTGGCTTTTTTTTTCTTATCATGGACATCTGTATGTTGTTGCTACGTCATATATAAATTTATAAAGTAAGGTCTGAGATCTTTGTGGATAGAAAGTTTTCCTTAATTGTGTTAAACTCCCCACTTGCCTCATATCCACAGTCATACCCTGAAAATAAATTCCTTTTTTCATATCAATGAAATAATTTCATTTAAATTTTCATATCTATAATTGAATATTTCTGGAATTAAAGTATATTTTAAAACAAAAGTACTTCTAAACTGCAATGTATTGACAAAATTCAGAAAGTCAGAAAACACTTTTAGATTTTTTCCAGATAGCCCTTTAATACCTCAATTTTTATAATAATTTTCTTGTATTCTTTGTGTACTCAAAACTTACATTGAGTTTTATGTGCATAAAAAACTCCTGCAGATTTAAGCTACAATCAAAGGTGATTTTGACCTCCAGCTCCATAATTTCTGTTTCTCATTCTCATGACACAAGGTGATTATGACTCTGATTTAGTTCTGTGATTAAACTTGCATTGACTACTTAGGGTACACTTTTTCTGCTCAATTGAAATACCATTTTCATTCTCTGTCTTCTGAAATTTCTACTCATTGCTACATTTTAAAATGTTCTCCTTTTTATTTCAAATATTTACCTTGCAAGTGTAGTGATACTGGCTTCCTAGGTTTTCTGTTTATTTTTAATTTATTTCATGATTGGCTAAACTTTCTTTGCTGCATCTGTAAAATGATGTTTGCATAGATCATTATTCATCAATTTAGCTAACTTGCTCAATTAACTGGCATAATTAAAATTCCATAAATCCCTAAGTAATTATTAAAAGTAAGAATTCACACTTGTTTTATCTAAACTAAATCTACAAGCCACTAACACAACAGCTGCCAGCACAAGCTCTATCATTAAGGTGCTGCTTTTCTTCCCTTTTAATTGTGAATACTTAACAAAGAGATAGGCCACTACAAAAAAAAATCCCAAAACAGTGTGTCTTGTCATGTCATTGCAAACTCAATCAGCTTTTGAAATGGATCATTAAAAATAAATGTTTGGAGAACGATTAATGAGAGATGCACATAGAAACAAGTGTTAGGATTGTAAAAGAAATATCTTTAATGAATGAGATTTTAAACAAAGAATCTTATTGCTAAAGTAAAAACTGAAGGCTGTTACTCTGTACTAAAAAAATGTTTTTTCTTATTAATCCCCCACTGCAGACCTCTACACGCTTTTCAAGGTGTGATGGCAGTATCCATTCTAGCTACCTGGTTCCAAACACAACTGAACTCAAACAGAAAGCTCAGGAATACATGAGTTTTCACACTGCTGCTACAGCAAAATGTTTACTTACTATCTGCATTCTTGCTTTTGTGATGCAGAATAGTATTACTTTTTTGTCATATGACATGAGACCTCAGATTTATATATACCATTACAGGAAAGTATGATGATCTCTTTTCACTTTGGTAGGAAAACATTAAGTACCTTTTTTAAATTTCTGCTCTGTGACCTTCAATTCCTTGTCTTTTCCTCTCCAGAGCAACCTCCTGCAATCCAATTCTTTTCCTAGAAAGCACTTATAGTCATTTGAGGAAGAAGTCGCACATTGCTGCACTGGTTGATAGTAGCAGAAGGATACTGAGCCAATGATATACAGAAAACATTTGTCTTTCTTTTATATCTTTTTGTCTGTGGGTTGTTTTTAAATATAAAAGCCTAAATAATGTATTTAGAAACCAGCTTAAATGACATAGTCCTACAAGTCTTAAACACTCAGTGGGTCAAAACAAAGTGAAAGTTCAAGATCTGTACTGGGTTTTAAAATTTAACCACCACTTATAAAGTAAAAGGAGATCTAGAAAGCTTAATTAAGTGTACAGATTTGAAAAACTTCTCAAATGTTACCTTTTGATTGGCAAATTATTTGATTGGTGATTTTTTTGATTAAAGGGGATTAACTTGGAGAAAGGGAAGCTGAGGGAGGAGCTTGTCACTCTCCACAATCACCTGAAAAGAGGTTGTAGCAAGGTGGGCTTTGGTCTATTCCTCAAAGTAATAGGACAAGAGAAAACAGCCTCAAGTTGCACCAAGAGAGGTTTAGATTGGATATTGAGTAAAATTCACAGAAAAGATTGTGAATAGTTGAAACAGGCTGCCCAGGGCAGTGGCACAGTCATTATCCCTGGAGGTATTTAAAAGATGTATAGATGTAGCACTTGGAATGTGGTTTAGTGGTGGACTTGGTTAGGTTAATGGTTGATGATCTTAAAAGAGTTTTCCAACATAAACTACTCTACAATTCTATGCAAAATCTTATAAAATAACATAGGCTATTCTAAGAACTTAAACATAATTTTAAGCTTTCTAGGTTGCAATCAGTCAAACAAAAAGTCATAGGTGGAGAGATGTTCCTTGTCTTTCTTTTCCTTGTTCCTGTCATTGCTTTTTCTAAGGAAATGTCACACAGATGGAATCAGAAACATTTTCTTCTGCAGAAGATCAAAACTGTGACTACCTTACAAATATCTAACAGACAAGAATGTTAACCTTACATAATACATATATTCTTTCTAATATTCACTACTTCATATGTGTGTGAAGGAAGAGCAGCAGGTCTATGAAGAAGTGATAGACCAGCTCTGTATAGAAATGAAAAGAATGACCAAAAAAATGAACTCTGTTAGAATTCAAATATATTATGTTACTTGTCTTATGCCACAATTTGCCTGTACTTAAAATTTGCTATAAATTCAGGCTTAATCTTGTGCTTCTAAAATGTTGGGTAGAATGCAAAACTCAGGCTGTCAAAAGAAAAAGGGTCTCAAGATAAAGAAAACAAGACTGTGTAGAATAATCAGAACATGGGAAAATAATGGGAATTCAGTTTCTTTCTGAGCACGACATCTTCTGCAGTTACAGTTTAATTGCTGAGGAACAAGTAGGTATTTTTTAAGAATAAGGTAGACGAGTTGATGGAGAACTGCAAGGCTAAATGGAAATTTTATATATATCTTTAGTGGGATCTAATTTCTCAACAAATTTTGGTGATTTACTGCAAGTTAGTAGGCATTAAACCGATACCCCACACTTCTCAGAATTTGTGTTTGAAAGCCTGTCTCCTAGTGTGGTAAAAAAGTCTAACCTCCTCACCCCACTTCTGCTAATTACAATAAGTCAGTCATTCATTCAAAGTAATGATGCACGCCTTGAAATTTTATGTTTGCCTTTATCACGAGGGCACAAAGGAAGGAAAGGTCATCAACATACAGCAGTAAGTGTTTGAAAACCATTTAATGAGGCAGTCTGCATAAAAAATAGTTTTTTGCATGGACAATGTATAGAGGACACATTCCAAAGTGATCTTAACTTCTCATAGTGCAGATCCTCAGGTTAATTCATTAAAAATGCTAAACTGTCTGTCTTATGAAACAGAAGGACAGTCTTAAGAATAAAAATCATGTTTAGATACCTTCAGGAAAAATTTGGACATCTCATTCATGGCTAGTCTTGAAATTAAGAAGTTAATTACTCACATAAAATTGTCCAGCTTCCTCAAGAGAGGAAGATGGAACTGGGAAAAGTATACCTTATGCATCCAACTGTTTCCATATACATCATCTTGGGCCATAGTTAGCTTTGTCCTTTAGGCAGTAAAATGATTAGAAATGAGGGATGAGACACAGGTAGGACAGATTGGGAATTTAAAAAAATTTATGGTTTAAACCCAGCTGGCACCTATAACAACAAAGCAGCTCATTCACTCCCTCCATGAGGGATGAAAAAGAGAATTAGAAGAGAAAAAGTAACAGCACTTGTGAATTGAGTTAAAGACAGTGTAATAGGGAAGGAAAGAAAAAACAAAGCAAAGCAAAGCAAATAATTCTTTCACTAGGTCTTATGGGCGGGCAGGTGTTCAAGCATCTCCACAATAGTGAGGTTCCACCACATGCATCAGCGACTTTGGAATACAAAAGACATTGTGACTGTGATGAAAGATAATTGGGTCTTTGAATGTGACCTCCTCCTCCACACAACCTCCTTCTCTCTGCATTTTCTCTGATTGGCAATATGAATTGTTCTAAGACAAGAAAGCCAGGGGGGAATTGCAAGTACCGTCCGGATGTTCACATGATTGATAAATTCCAGAGATGCAGGAGTTATCTGTGATTGACCGAATGTTTGTGATTGACTTTGGTAAACATTGTCCTGCAAAAGGGTGTAAAAATCTGCTGGACACTGGACTAATGATGCCAACTGGGCAAACCGGTCTCCAGTTGTTGCAGGCCACTTCTGGGGGGGATCCCCTCCTTAGCAGAAACATTTGCAGTGCATGTCCTGCCCAAAGCCAGGGAGAACTCACTTTGGAATAGGTGAGTTAAAGTGAAATAGTCAGATATGGAAAGAAAATAATGAATTAGCTACATAGGTACTTTGTTTGTAATTGGGCATTCTATAAGGCCAGAATCTGTCAACCTCTATGTTTCTAGCTGAACCTGCTTATATCATAAATCTTTAGACCTGTTTATATTATATATTGCATTAAAATATTTAGATACTGTATTAGCAATAAATCTAATCAACTACAGTAAAAGATGGAGAAGGAAAGAATGTGATTTGTAAAGTGCTTGCAGTACAACTAACTGCTGCTTTAAAATGTGTCAGAGACTTACCAAAGGAAAAGGCCAAGACAGAAATTAAGGAAAAGGGAGTCATATGAGAGAATAGTCAATTGAAAGAAAGAATAAGGAACTTAAAAGGAAATATAGAAGTTAAAATAGCACATTCAGAGTCTTCAAATTTTCAAGCTAAAACACTGATATTCTTATATCTGTGACCAAGACATTTGGAATTACACTGAGAACACAGAAAGAATCAGAACAGGAGGAAAAGAGCCTACCCAGACCTATAATTAAAACAGAGACCACTGCAGTTATGGGTGTTAGAGAAAAGAAAACACCCTTGAAATCCATCCCATATGCACCCAGAGAGCTTGAAAAACTCCAAGAAAATAGCTCTGTAAGTTGTTGTGAGTCGTTGGTAATCCTGGCTTTGATATTTTTTGTCCAAAGTCCCCAGTCAAAGTGTCAGAGCTGACAGGAATTCATCCAGTCAAGAGCTTTTGTTTAGAGTGACCCTTTTATCCAGGCAAGGCACTAAAGCTGTCTTGTCTGGGTCACAAAAAATTGTCCTGAAAAGTTATCCCGTGCACAGTGCCAATTCACACACTGAGGTGAGGTATTTCTAAGTTTATTCTAGATTGTGCAAAGCAGGGTGGTAACCCACGAAAGCATGGCTCCCCAATCATCAAAACACTACACTATTTATAAATTTTAACATAGAAAGGCATCAGCATTCACTGGTTTAAAATTGCTTAACTTTCTCATTGACTCATACTCAATGCCCTGCTTGCTAGCTATGTCTCTTGCTTCTCATCCTAATTAGTCTACATGAAAATTCCTCTATACATTAGAGTCAGTGGTCCATTTTGAATAGTTGGTCAATGAGTCTGTGGTCTTGATCTCTCACTGCTGGTATTACCTTTACCCCAGTTACTGCCCAATAGCTTTATTTCATAAAACCAGTGGTTAAATTCTTATAGAAATGATCTCCTTTAATCAGGTCAGACAACTATGATATGACAAACAAGCTGGGGTTACTATAAGAATATTTATCTGTACTTCAACGTGCTGAGTAAGCTTTTGCTTGCTTTTAAGAATCTGAAATTTATAAGGATAATATTAAACTGAAACAGCACTGTGAAATAAGTTACTGGCACTCTCGGTATATAAATAAAAAATTTAAGCCTATTGTTTTTGAATAAAGGGCTTGATTACTCTTTTCCCTGTACTGAGACAGGAAGTTACTTCGTGCAGGGAACCACTGTGACTTCTAGAGAATAGAAGTATCTAAGTATCCATCCAAGGATTGTTTGAATAGTATAGCGCCACAGAGGTCAAGAGGAGTGTTTGTCTTAGGACACCTCTAGGGGCAAGGGGAGTGAAAATAAGTTCAATGAACTCCCCAGAAATTGAGTTTACTATTTTCTAAAGGTATTAGGTGAAAAGGTTCTTCTCAGAATTTTTTTTTGTCACGGGTTTGGAAGTAAAAGTCATTTCTAATATAGAACAAAATGGTGTTAACTTATTGCACAGTGCTGTTCTTTGATTTTGCTGGAGCTTTAAAAACACTTTGAACTCTTCAGAGAAAAAACACAATATATGTATAAAGGATTACCACTGGATTAGCACACAGTAGTCAGTTATGGGAAATAACTAACATACTAGTGTTGAAACTTTTAAAAGTCTTTTTTTTTAGCTTTTTTCAATGTTTAACAGTTAAGACTCCCTTTCCTCAAATGGTGGAAAATTAACTAGGAGTGAATGTTAAGGCAACAGCTACATATGGAAGTTGTACTGCGTTCTTTTTGTATAATTTGAGAAATTTTTTAGAAAGCAGTTTTATTTTTTAATATATATGTTTCTGTTTGCCTCTGGCAACTTGACTTAGAAGCTGATACTCACATGATAGTACCGATCATGACCAGATGCCGCTGCAGAAGAAAAAGCAAAGAAAAAGGAAGAGAGCAAACAAAATTGTTCAAGCAAAGCTCTAAGGACCATGGGCAGAGCACAGCACGAGAGTATGAAAATCAAGTTGGAGAAACAGTGAGTTTTTCTGAAAAACTGAGCAGTGGGGCAAGAATAAAGTGGCTGATCAAGAAATCCATTTCTCACACAGCACCAATTAGTTAGGAGTAATTTATGCAAGAAAGGTGATGCAGAAATAAAAGGTGAAAAAACCTAAAATGTCAACCAAATTATATGGAGGCAAGAAGATTTTCAACAGCAAGAACAGGAAATTCACAAATGAAGAGAAGGTAGTATAAAAGCAAAGGAAGTCTTAATTGTTTTTTCTGAATATAACAGGGTAGGAAATCATAATAACCTAATCATACTAGGGATTCTTGATAGTAATGAAGGCCAATTAAATCTGAGTGTGTACACAGTAGAACTGGAAGCAGACACACTGACAACACAAGTTCTAATTGTGATTCACAAAAATGTTTATAAACCAAGGAAAAATATTTCGCATTATTTTCAAAGCAACCTAAAACACAAATGAGCATAGATTCAGACTATGTAAATTTCAAGTAAAAAGGTCAAAAAGAACCACTGAACTGCAAATGTGAGCATATGACAGAAACCACTGCAGGCAGATAACAGAGCATAGTTCAATGGTTGTCAGGTGAGCTGAAGTTTTTGGCAGAGATTTTTGGATAGTCTGAATTTAAAGCAGCAAAACTCATTGGAAAGCTTACAGATGCCTATCAGAAGAAATGGGGGATGAAGATATCTCCCAAAGTCAATGACAAAATTTCCTCTGATATTCACCACACAAAACAGCATAAAACACCAGGTCCCCACAGTAAAATAGGAAAGAAGGTGACTGAGTTATTAGAAGATGTACTGCTTCCTCTCCTTACCTTTAGCAATTAGAATAAAGATTTCTAATTTATTTGCTGTAGAAATCAATGATGTTGACTCCTTGAGGCCCTTGATACCCTTTGTACAGCAATGTACCAGAGGAGGGATGTGCTCCTGCTATTTTAGGGGCTTTCAAGGTCTGGCAGTTTAACTGTGTGTGGCCCTGTCACTTACCTTTTTACTCCTTCTGGCACAATCTTCCTTTTGATTTCTATTTCATAAACTAAAAAGAAATGATGAAAAAATTCTTCTCTGTTTTAGCAAAGTCTTTATTTGAGTCTTCTGTAGAATAATGTTTTAATCCCAGGAAAATGTACAACATCTCAGTCACAGGTAACATCCACTTGTGTCATTTTCTGGATAGCTAAAATGTGAGCTTCATAATCTTGTCGAGCATCAGACAAGATAAAGAATATAAATATCTTTTGATCTGAGTTTCATCAAGAAAGAAAAGGTTCATCCTGTACATTCAAGGGCACTTGTCAGTTTGCAACCCCATGGCTTCTTTAGCACAGGTTTGCATAGAATTAGACATTGTAGGATACGCAACCATGTGACAGTTGAAACATTCTTTAAAGTGCATTGAGAAGCTAAATTAAAAATTATTTGCTCTGGTTTTGACTGGGGTAGAGGTAATTTTCTCCATAGTCACTAGTTACTGTGAGGCTGTGCTTTGCATTTGTGCTGGAAACAGCATTGGTATGCCAGGATATTTCCAGCAATGCTGAGATCTCCTTTACACAAGAGTCAAAATATTTTCTGTTACTCACACCACCTCACTATCAAGTTTGCTGTAGGTGCATGAAAACTGGGAGGGGACCCCAGCTGATCAAAGAGATATATTAATATAATATCATGCTCAGCAAAAAAAGCTGGGGGAAGAGTGTGGGATGTATTTGTAGTGGTGAGGAAGACATTCAGCGTGATGGTGTTTACCTTCCTGAGTCACTGTTACATGTGGTGGAGCACTGTCTCCCTGGAGATGGCTGAGCTCTTGCCTGATCATCGGATGAAATGAGTTAATTCCTTGGTTTATTTGCTTATATGCATGGATTTTGCTTTATTATTAAACGCTCTTTATCTAAGCCCATTAGTTTTCTCACTATTAATCTCCTGATTCTCTCCTGAGTCCCACTGTGTGTGAGTAAGCATGTGACTGTGTCATTCTTAGTCCTACTGACATTATACCAGGACAGCCCACTGGGCACCCAACATAGGACTTGAAGAGTTTGAGATAATGACGAGTTTGGCTGTAACGTGCTAGGTTGAATTCCTAGCTGTTGTTAGTACCATTTAGCTATTAATTAGCAGGTTCCTGTGTTTGCCATGGGGCTCACTTGCCATATCAGAGTCTAGTGCTTGTTATAGGCTGCTTCTGGCTTTCGCTGGTCACTGCACTGCTGTGCTGCTGTGCTCCGTGCTCTGCTGTGGCCAGGAACACCTGGATAACAGCAGGCAGATGGCCAGGGCATCAGTGTGGTTTCTGTGCTGCTGTGCTGGACAGGCTGGAACTTCCAGTGAAATGGACAATGACCTGTGGATGAGTTCATGTGGCAGCAGGACAGTCAAACGTTTGTGGGTGTGAATAAGTTGACAGACCAGCAGATGCATCTTGACATATCTGTGACTGTGATTATGTCTGTGCTGCAGCAGGTGTACCTCTGATGGGATTTTGGCCCAAGCATAAGTCTCCACTGGAGAAGGTACCCCTCAAAACATCAGTGTGTGTGTAAGTTTATACTGTGTGCGCACCGTGAAGCATCCATGGTTGTGCATGAGATGGTGCTGCAGTACATCAAAGAATGTGGCCAGGAATGTGGCCCTGAGAGAGCACGTATTCTCCTTGCACCCATGTTCAGTGTTCTGCTCTTTCTTGAACTGAAAGTTTGCAATGTGTTTGGCAACAAAAACAAATGCTTTTTATATCCTGAAATACTTGAAAAAAAAGACAAACAAAATCCTATCAGCAGGTGTACTGAATAAAAATTGCTTTAAAAAGTGAAGATAGTTACTCAGGATAAAATTCATCCTGGGAAATTTGTCATTAAAGTTGACTAGCTTAAGAATGGAATCTATCTGCCAATCCTCTGCTCTAGTGATAACAATCATTGAACACCTGATCATGTCATTGTCATCCAATAAGACAATTGTTTTTTTCTGGGGCAGGGCATGATTACAAGTTCTAATACTATTGTAGGGAGTGATTCAAAAGAGTGAAGATTTTCAGTATTTTTAGTTAAAATAAGATTACTATATCCACAATTAGCTAATTTAAAAGTATTCTGATTTTTTTAATCTGTTTATTTTTTTGGAGTGGGGTTTAAGTCATGGAGGTCTAAACACTCTCCAAATTATTCAATAATCTCTCAAAAATCAGTTACTCTTGGAAAAACTATGTCAGTTACCTACTTTTTAAAGATTTTGCTTTTGACAGTCATTCTATATGTTGCAGAAGAAACACATTCCACTGTGAGGAATATTCCATTGGATGCCAATCTACTTATATTTAGCAACAAATCCTTTGCTTTCGTCTCAAATGTAGGAGCACAATAAAGGGAGCAACCGTTTCTACATCTTAATTTCCTATGCTGTGTTTTCAACTTTTAAGTAAGAGATAATAAAAATACCCATAACATTCCAATATTATATAGGTTATGGAAAAAACCCATATAATTGAACATTTCACCAGTTATAGATGAAATTCACTAATGCTGAAAGTTCAGAAACATTCTTTCAGTGATTTAATTCTCTTCCTAGAGTGCTTATGATTGGATTTTATTACATACCAAACTTTACCTCCGATAGAACCAGCGTATCTTAATTTCTTTGTAACTTTTGTCTGTCCATCATTAATTTTTATTGTGTATCAAAGTCTATTTGCAACTATATGTACAATTGCCAGAAGACAATTCTTCTCTCAAGCTGTCTTTAAAACACTGCTTCATTTCTTTTGACAAAGATTTTCTTGAAACTTTTTCTTTCACTACACTCAAGTAATATTGCCTGGGATCAGGAAACCCTGACACCTAAGCATGTTTGTTCATTACGATGGTTTTCAATAGTATTTGAAGTTCCTTTTGTGTTTCCCATGTGTATCACAGTGGTTTCAATTCTAGCCTTTCCTACTATACTTGCCTTTGATTTTAGTATTGTTGCATTACAATACAATTTGAGCTGTGTGAAGCATATAGCAGTGTGAATGTACTGCTATGTGATGTGATGCATGTTATATTCTTTCAGAGTTGATTTTAGGGATTTATCTGATTTTTTCCAGCATAGTATTTTGCCTAAATTTTTTCTCCATCATTTGAACAGCGCTAAAATATTTAGTCACAGCTTTGTGGACAGATGTATCACGGTAAATTCAGAATAGATTGGGAGCCAAACAGCTCTCTGTTGGAGTATGGTTTTAGGACTTTACAGTCTTAAGAATAGATCTAATTGCCTGGAATCAAGAGATTATGGAAATCTTTAAAATGTGCAAATAAGCTGGAAAATTTATGTACCAGGATCTAAGTATATGATTTGTAGAATAGGGGTCTCAGTAAAGTTGGCTTTTCATTTTCTTAAACCTTTTATACATCTGGCACTAGAACTCAGTAGTTTTCCCTTAACAGCAATAATCACAATAAAAAAAATCTCTTCTGCCTAACCTGTTAATTGCTTTACCTTGGAATCTGTGTTAATGAATACATTTCTTTACTTCAGGGAACATTTAAAAAGCATTGAGCTGATTTCTTTTTTTTTATATTGCTCCATAAATTTGATGATATATATGGGATGACAAGACTGCATAATTTCTTTGAAGTAAATTCATTAAAAGAATTCTTTTTTTACTGAGTATTAACAGATGATTTCTTAATCTGTGTAAATAACCTGACTTGGAATCCAAGGATGGTGTGTCTGTTTGAAATAGTTACATTCTCAGTCTGCAGGATTACTTCAGGTTTACATTACTGTAGTCTGTGCAAAATGGCAACTAAGCACACAACATAATGAAACATTGGAATAGCTTTTTACTAATTTAGCTAGATAGCTTAGAAATTTTGATGCTAACAAAACCACACACTAAATATTAAAACAAATACAATACTAATTTGTATTTCCCTTACCTTTAAGTATACCAAGTAAATCATCTGAACCTCCTATGAAGACATAAAATTTATCATGTGTAATTATATATTAAATAATAGTTAAATAACTATTTTTAGCAGGTGGAAGAATAGTAATAAGTTGAATATTGTTAATATCTTTAATGTTAATAGAACAAACATTTTAACTGGTAGTTAAATGTTAGTTTTTCTCACAAATGCTATGTTAACAAGGTATGGGAGAGTGAATAAACTCTATCAGCAGAGAAAGAGATCAGTGTAAAAAGGGATGATGTTGCTAGCTCACTGCCTAAATACGTTATTTACAAAAGAGTATTTTAGCCGTTTGAAACATATGGACCTCTCTTTACATAGTTATGCACCCCTGAGATTCACATACATGTTCTGATTTGTTTGTAGACAAGTATGAGTGAAAATGAAAACTATCAAGTATAGATAGTGTGAAATTACTATGAGTGTCTGTGGAGTTCAGAAGCCAAGTCTCCAGCAATGAGATTTTGAGATGGTGTAAAATGGACAGAACATCTAAAGGCACCAGGACCAAAGATAATGTACTGAAGAATAACAGAGGACTGTATGATTTTTGGAGGTTCCTAATATCTCTCAGATATTATAATTAATGTGTAAATTATAGTGAATTTAAAGTGCGGGATTTGCCTTCCCATTCAGAAAGTTTTGGGTCCTTCAGACAAACAAGTATGCTGGGACCTGACACCAGGGGAGACTGTTCTTTGTTTGCAAGCTGGCAAGATTTCTTGTGGGAGTTTTAAACAAGGATCAGTGGGAGAAGGGTATGATATCAGGAACTGGGAAGGTAGGGGATAGCATGACGCTGTTTGAGGTCAGCAATAATGATGGGAACATTCAGGCTGCTCCAGGGAGCACTGAAGATTTAGGAAGACATCTGAAATGTGTGTACAACAGTGTGAGAAACAAGCAGGATGGACTGGAAGCATTGATCCTTCCCCTATGATGTCATTATTATGAGTGAGACTTGGTGGAATCAGTCCCATGACTGGAGTACTGGGAAGATAGATCAGGTGGGATGGGCTGTGCAGGCAACGTGCAAATATTGCTCTGAATGTAAAGGAGAGGCTCAAATCTGAAGATCTTTACAATTAGGGAAAAACACTCTTGGTGAAGATTACAGGGATGGAAAACAAAGGTTATATCTCTGCAGATGTCCACTGCCAATAACCAGACCAGGATATTAAAACAGTGGAATTACTCTGTAGGCAATTAGGAAAAAAAAAATCTCTGGATTCATAGCTTTTGTCCTCATGGGAGATTTCAAGTTTCCAGATATCAACTGGAAATACCATTCTGCTCTGACAAGCAGCTCTAGGAAATTCTCAAATGTTTGAAGGTAATTTCCCATCACAAGTAATCAGAGTCAACTACAAAAGGTCCTCTCCTACCTTGTTATTTATAAATACAAAAGGACTCAGGAGAGATATGTGATATATTATCCACAGTGATCAGGGTATAGTTGAATTTAAAATTTTTGGCTAAATAAAAAAGGGTAAGCAGAATTGTTACATTGAGTTTCAAGAGAGGAAATTTTAAGCTGTTCAGGTGTTTAGCAGTGACTCCTGGGAATCTTCATTTGAGGGTTTAAGGATCAATGAGTACTGGTCAGTTTTGAAGAAATATAATTTAAAAATAAAAGGAGCAGATTTTAAACTTGTGACATAATGAGATGGACGTCCCATTGTGTCATAGGTCAAGCAAGAGAGAGTCAACGACTAGGCTGGCTCAACAGAGAACTCCTTTTGGAACTTATAAGGAAAAAGAGATTTTATGATCTCCAGAGGCAAGATCAGACTTCACAGGCAGACCATAGAGCCCTTGTTCACATGCACAGGGGGAAAATACAAAAGACCACATCTCAGCTAGACCTGACATTGGCTAGTGCTGTGTCAAATACCTGCTTACTGGGCATCTGCATGGCATGTAGTTGCCAGCTGCAGCCAAGCTACACTACCACCAAATGTGGCTGCTCCTCAGAGGCATTTATGATTGTCTTGACTCAGTTTGTTTCAAATGCAGAAATGTTCAAAAATCATGGTTAAACTTTGAGGATTCCTCACAAATCCACTCTGAATGCTGAAGTGCCTGTGCTTGTCTTATCAGTGATAGACCAAATTTTCTTCATAGTAGCTAGTAGAGGATTATACTTTGGATTTCTGCTGAAAATATAGCAGGTTTCATTTTTACTGAACACTGCTGAGACAGAGCCAAGGCCTTTTCTGCCCCTCATACTGCAACACCAGCAAATAGGCTGAGGGAGGAGAACTAGCTAGGTGGAGAGAGTTTAGAAAGCTGGCTTCAAATGACCAAAGAGATATTCCATACCACAAGGTATCAGTTTCAGTATTAAAAATGGGGGAAGAAGAAGAAGAAAAGAGGAGATTCAGAGTTAGAAGAACAAGTTCATGTAGCTCTTAAAAAGCAAGACAGATAATGATTCTGCTGGTTGATTATGAAGAATGATTAACATTGATGCTTAAGGAGTTTTGATATGGTTTTTTTCATGTACTTTTCCTACATGTAATGTCATTACCCTGGTATAAACAAATAGCTCTGAGTGCTTCTTGAGGTGTACTTGCAGCTGATTTGCCCTCTCTTTGGCTTACCTTAAAATTTTCTTAACCGCCATCCCATCTTCTTTTTCTTCAAGCTACTCTTTTAATCCAGCAACCTGTGGGGGCAGAAGGCTATGAAATTGTTTAATTGATATGATCTGACTAGGAACATCCTTTTTTTCTAAGCAAACAGAGTTTTTCCTCTATGCTTTGAAGTATTGTGTTTAATTTACACAGTAAAAGTATGTTAATGCAAGATCCATGCTGGCACTTCTTCCAGTGTGCAGTATGAGTTGTTTATTTTTTTATTGTTATACAACATATGATGTGAAAGCAGAAGGAAGAAATTGAAAAATGGTTTACTCATCAAAAAAGGTAATTTTTAATTATGCATGTGTAGAATTACCAGCTATGGTTTTAATTCCCTTTGTTGGTAGAATATCAGTTTAGAGCAAGTAGTAAACATGAAATGGCAGCAGACACTGTTTGAAGAAAGAAGTTCTTAGTACACAAATCCATAGTGTAAAGGATACAGACATTGAGAACAGATGGTCTGCCAACCATAGAGAACTGAAGCAAATGAAGAAAACAACATAAACCCAAAATGTTATTTTGCAGCTTCAGAGGAAAATTTAAGTCTACTCAGAACTTAAAATAAGACTGGTTTTATAGCTCTGTCCTCATCTCTGGTGTCAAACTATCCCTTCTTTAAGATTTTTTTCTTTCAAACTCTGCAAAAATGATTTTCTGAACTTCCTTGTCTTGAGGTTAACACGAAATAAATCCTCGTATATTCTCTTTCCTTAGGGTCAGAAAGGGCCCAGGTCTCTTTCCTGAAGGTTAAAGTAAAAATAACTTAAGACACAGCTGTTTCCAGGCAGTTTTCTTTCCTAAGAAACTTGTTTACTTTTTCCCAGCAGAAAACTACCTTATTTCCATATTGTTTCATCTTTTTGTAAACTTTCAGCCACTCAGAAATTGGTATTCTCAAGTCTTGTTTCCAAATTGTAATTCCTATTTAATAGCATATAGATGTGGCCTCTGTTTCCTACCCCAGTACTCCAACTGAGAACTCTGACTCTGTATGAATAACAGACTGTCTAATGTGCTTTTTTTGCTTCAAAATGAGAAAATCAAGACCACATATAAAATGGCCTAATTAATAAAAAAATTGAGATTTTTTTTAAATTAAGACTTTATATGCCGGCTATACTATCAAAGCTGCGGCAATGTTTTGCTGTGTTTTTCAGGAGGAATTATTTTTTCCTTTAATGCTGTAACATTCTTTGGCATAGATGATTTTTTATGGTGCAGATTTTCAGAGATAACAATTAAACAATATTTGAACAAATTTGATTAAGAAGCACATATTGATGGCAAGTTATGTTTGCCTGTACTTGCCCAAATGAACAGTAGACAGAGATATAATTACTTGATCTTTTCCACATGCAGATGACTCATTCATTTGAGCATGCAAATGATGATTTATTCTTTTATTGCTAAGGAAGGCAAAACCTTAAGCTCCCCTACACCGATTTAGATCTGACTCAAAATTCTGGATCTAGTCTCAGCAAGTGTCTGAAACTTACACACAGATTTTTGCAGCTCAACATTGGCTTCAGAAAAGCTTTTAAGCACAGAGCATGTGGAATGCTGTGATGATTGAGGATGCTGCCATTTTTCTTTGGCAGACAAATAAAAAGTGTGAGTATTCTCTGATGTTCTCCAGACAAAATAAGTTGGATTCATTTAACTGTCTGGTGATGACACTTGAACCAAACTAAAATTACCTGATTTCATGTTAGGAGAAGATATCTATGCTGTTTTTACCTATTGCTCTTCTTCTTTTCCCAATTCTTAGCAAATAAAATTAATGTTTAATTTGGATTAGAACATAAGGCACAGATAATTTTTAGAACAGACATGAGCTGTTTTCTTAGGTAGCATTGATCCAGTCATATTGCTAATTCGTGCAGTATTTTTTCTGTATTATGCGAAGCAGCTGTAAATAGATGGTAATTACAAAATATATAAATGACAACACCATAAACTTTCCTTTAATACCAGGAATGTTAAATTTTTTTATTACTGTATTTTTTCTGACTCTTCTCATAGGTTAATGGGTTAAAAATGAATTAATTTTTAAAACTCTACAGAAGTAATTAAAATTTTCTTTACCCGACCCAATTTTTCTGACTCTTTAGCTCTGTAGGTAATCCTTAATATTGTTAACACTGTCGAGATAAAGAATTATACCCATGTGTATCTCAGCTCTTTTCAAGAAATGTGCTTCGCCTTTGAGCTTCTCCAGCTTTCCTGGCCTCAATGAAAAGAGACAGCTCTGACCTCCATTTACCAGTGGATGAAGGTGTTCCTGGCATTTTGCTTAGAGACAATCTACACTCTGTCACAAAAATCAAACTAAGATTTATAAGATAATGCTGAACTGACCAAAACATTGTATCTTCATTAATGGAAAGTAACAGAGAAACCAATATAGCTAGTGGCATTCTCCTGAAGAAAAAGCAGCAACAAGAAAAATTGTGAAAGTGAGAAAAGGGATGGATGAACAAAAGAACAAATGAAGTGCAAACACTATGCCTTTTTTTCTGGTATAACTGGGGTGTGGAATAAAAGCAAACTTTGTTTTTAACCTGAACTCCTGAGGGTAGATCAAAGGAATTTCTACTACCTTGATGTAAGCTTAGAATGCCTACATTTATCCATATGCTATTTTCATGGTTCTATTTCAAATCCTTGTTGGTCAGAGTAGGAGTGAAAAAGCACAATAAAAGGATTTAAAAACTAGGATTTAAGCAGATCACTGAATTCTCCTCTGGTGTGAATTTCTCTGCTGACAGCATTTTTATAATTTCAGATTTACTTTAAATCCTCTTAGGACACTAAAGTACATAAAGAACATTTGCCAAATTTCCCACTCAAAACTATTAATAGAAATTGCATAGTTAACCAGTAGTAGTAACTGGAGGATTGACTTATATTGCTTGAATATTATTTAAAAATGTGCTTTATTCTCTGTGTAAAGTGTTCTCTGAAACAGATCCAGCTGTACTGTTTGTATACTGATGAGTGCTGTCCTGCTGAAATTCACTTTTAAGCTTCAGCAGCTGAAATTTACTGGACATGCACAGAACTGTAGTTCTATATCTACGTAGATTCATAGTAGGATTTCAGCTTCAGATTCGTTTATCTAATCTACATTTCTTCTCCTAGTCCCTTCAGTTAAGCAAAAACTACTGCATTCACAGAAATATCTAATAGAATCATTACAGAAGACTTTCTGGATTTTGCAATTTTAGAAGCACAGTATAGTGGAAGAGGGCTGTTTGACACGTGTGAGTGATCATCCCAATGTGGCAGTTTACAATGCCTGCAGCATAGTGGTCAGCTTTATGGGTATAGGACACTGAAGAACAATGGGATGTGAGTCTTATGCATAATGAATAGTACTGCAGCTTTTATAAAAAGGGACAATGGAAAGCAGGTAACTTTTATGAATAACTTTTATGAATACTTTTGCATTTCCTTGTTTTGCAGTCAGTAAAGCAAGATTTCTCCATATCACCAATTAGAGTTTTACTCATGTAGAGTTTTACACATTTCCTGTTTTTAAACACAGGATGTCTTGTCTTACCCCAGACAGACAGACATTGCTTCTGTATGGTGCACTTCCAAATTCTAGAGTCTCCTTTCTCCTAAACTTATTAACACTTTCAAATATGATTCAGGAGTTGGAAAGATTTGTGTTACTGCAACCTTGATCATTAAATTTGCTCTTATCATCTCTGCTTCTGCCATATCTGCAAGTCTACCTACTTACAGTGTGACCATTATAAGATGGATCACCTTTTTAAATTCTGAAAGACAAAGCTTTTGTATTTATCACAATATGTAAGTGCATATGTTTACAGGAGAGAATAATAAAATAGTTTTTGTTGAAAGGGGCCTATGGAAATCATCAGGAAATTTTCAGTCAACACTAAGTTGTGTGTGAATGTTGATCTGCTGGAGGGTAGGAATGCTCTGCAGATGGATCTGGACAAGCTGGATTGATGGGCTGAGACAAATTGTGTGAGATTCCACAAGGCAAATGGCAAAGTCCTGTCCTTGGGTCACAGCAGCTTCAGGCAGTTTTACTGGCTGGAGTCAGAGTGGCTGGAAAGCTGTACAGTGGAAAAGGACCTGGAGATGCTGGTTGATGGTGGCTGAACATGAGCCTGGGTGCTCAGCACGCCGAGGAAGCCAATGGCATCCTGGCCTGTATCATGAATAGTTATGTCAGCAGGGCTGGGAAAGGGATTAGCCTTGATAAAGGGAGGCTTGGGGCCACCCTATCACTCTGTACAACTACCTGAAATAATGTTATAGAAAGGTGGGGTGTGGGTTTTTTTTCACAGGAGATAGGATGCGGAAGAATGAGAAGAAATGGCCTTGAAAGTAGTTATGTCAGAGAAGGCTTAAAATTGAGATTCAGAAAAGCTTCTTCACTGAAAGTAAGGTTAGTTACTGCAGCAGGCTCCTGAGGGCAGTAGTAGGATCACCACTCCTGGAAGTGTTCAGAAAAAATGTCTAAATGTGGTACATGGGGACATGGTGTAATGGTGAACACAGCAGTTCTGGGAAGGTTTGAACTTGATAATATCAGAGGTCTTTTCCAACACTAGTGATTGTATGATTCTGGTCAGAATAATTGTTCACAGGTGGGCCAAAACCCAACTTTTGATTGGGTTGTTTAGGGTCTGTGCACACACTATTTTTTATACATACAGTGCCTTATATCCCATAGGTTAGGTGCATTTCAAATATCCATGCAATCTATGCAACTCATCACAAGAGATCTACTGGATAGGCTTTAGGGCTTATAGATTTTTTAAACTGAATTAGAATGTAGAGATAATCAAATAAAGATTTTTAAAATGGCCAAAAAGGAAGAGTTTAAACACTTTAAAGTGTAGGGACTTCCACATTTCATTCAAATATAAAGCAGTAGTTTATTTTAGGGGTTTATACTGGAGAGAGTCCATCTGAAAGTCTTTCCTTTTCCAGGTTTTCCCAGAGGTAAACTGTTTTCCATAACTCTGTTCTAGCAGTGGGTCCCGTATGACACACACCTGTTGACTTCCTTGACCAGCTTTAGATGATTTACCATTGCTTTCCCTGCAGATGTGAAGCCTCTCTAATGCCAGTCCCTGCTTTTCTGCCCTTGACTCCTTAGAGATATCTTTTTCTCATTGCATGTCAATTTTGGTTTAAAAAGTTCAAGGTGACACATTACTCCATTTTGTGCTCATTGGTCAGCATGTCCTTTAGAAATTTTATTCTTGCAGTTTTCACCCCCTCTTAGCTCGGAGGAGAAAATAATGTTTATCCCAGAGGGCTAGAGCTCAGTGACGGAACAGTTGTTGGAATTATAGCTGCATCATAGCACAACTGAATAAATTTACAAATAAAAGGAGAGCTATGCAGTCTGAGGTACAGTAGCTGAAGAAGTGTAAGAGAGGCCTGCATTGAAAATAAACTTGTTTATCTTATTGTAGTATTCATTAATTCTGGAGTTAGCTATATGGGAAGGTTGGATACTGGGCAAAACACTATGGAGATAAGGCTATTTCTTTCAGTTGAAGATTTATATGTATGTCGGCACACTTTTGAACTCAAAAATTTTGGTGGTTGAATAGATAATGACAAAGGAAGTGTGCAACACAACTCTAGGCTAAACAGAGAAAATGTTCGTTACCAAAACTGCTTTTAAACTCTGGTTTGTTTGGGTGGGTCTCCAACTTTGTAGAATTATGTTTGCAAATTGTGTCAGGGAGGGAGAGGAGTGTGAAAGAGAGCAAGTCAATGTTGAATGAACAAGGTAACAGATTTCACTCTGTCAAAATCAATGTTTGCTACTTCATCAGCATTTTTTTTCTCATCAGTAGCTCCCAATTACCAAAAAGCTCAATAAGCTTTTTCAGTTTATGTAAAAGGACCAGTTGTAATATGCCTCAAGTGTTTTCCTGCTTAAATAGCCTTGTGACTACACTTTAGAGCAGAAGTAGTGCCTTTTACGCAATTGTCAGAGCTTGCTCAAAAATAAACTGTTTTGTAGTAACTTTTCTAATTGGTTGTCAAGATTTGTTTTTCATAAGTAATCATTTCTGAAAATTACCAGCACTCAATTGAGAAGTGTTCATTCTTCTGTTTAATCACAAACTGCCTATGTGGCACTACTAAGCCTGTGCTTCTGTAGGGATATCATGGAGTTCTAGCTCCTCTGCCTCTAGACTGAGTACTTGATAAGGATTGTCACAGTTTTATTCCTTTTTGCAGAAACAATGTACAATATAGTAATAAGTATTTGATTATGCCATTATTCTGCTACCCAAGCACGTGAGAGATTCCAAATTATTGATCAGCTAAGAAGAGCAGTAAGGTTATTTAATTCTTTCTCATTTAAAAATTCAGGTTTAGCTGATATATATTGACTTGTTTTATTTGAGAATATTAGTATCTCTTTTCCTAGACAACATATAAGGCACCCAAGGTCCAGCCATTTAAAGCTCTTCTGACCTCACTAAGCACTAAGCACCACGGTATGCATGGCTTGTACCTACACAGGGGAAAACACGATTTGACATGTAAATCTTTCATAGAGAAATGGAATTCTCTATAAAACATTGATAATGCATTGATGATTATCGTGTGTTGATGATTATCATGTTGGAAGAACTTAGGAAGGCTAAAGGATCACCTTTTCCAAATGAGTGTGATATCTCATATCCTATTTTTTCTATTTTATTTTCAGTACTTCCATGCTTTCTTTCTGTAACACCAAACCCTCTACCCCCACAGGTCAAGTATTTCTGTCAAAAAGAGTAACTAGCCTCAGCACTCTGAACTGTAGCATTTAAAAAGCATTACCAGTTGGTAAAGTGAGTTTTGTCACTGATGTGGCTTTTCCTGTGTGTGCCATGGTGCAACTTTGGCAATTTTTATTTGCAACTGTCATAGTTAATTCTGACAAAATATGTAAACTCTGAAGTGTGTAACTGCATTAAGGGGAAAAAAAAGGCATTTGAAATGCTATTGATGTGTTATCTAAGACTATTGGCAAGTTCCAAAACTGTAACTGAATTAGTGTGAAATATTCTTAAGGCAGAATTAGAGTTGATTTATTTGCCTTGCTTATCCAAGTCTATTCCTCATAAAATGATTGGATTTTACTTCAGAATAATCTTAGCTTTGAAACCTAGTATAACCACAATACATTTCAGGATAAGTTGCTAACGTATGATGCATTTAATGTTATTAACGTGTTCTCAATCTTATATTCACTTCATATACATGTATATATTTTTATTAGTAAATATGCACACAATCATTTATGTAAGAGAAATAGTATTATTAGTCTCTGATTCACTATGTCATCTGAGCTGTTTCTTTAGTACTGAGCTTTTTTGAGGTTAAATATCCCAACACACCTTTCCAAATCAGGTGACTAATGTGCAGGAATTCTCAGATTCTAGACTCACAGATAAAGTGGGCCATACTCATAGTAAGTACATATATATATATATATATATATTGCTATGCAGTACTTCCTTTATTAGTTACTATTTGTAAATCAACATGAATGTTGTTTTTGAGGAGCCTTATAACAAGTATAATTTCCTAAAAAATGTGAGGCTTAATAGAGGAATGAAGTACTAGGACTCTATAAAGACTGTATTGTATAAAAAAAAATAAAGCTGACTATTTCTTTCTTATCAGATAAGGCTGGACTCCAGAAAGTAACCGAGTCTCTTGGTAAATCTGCTTTCTTTCTCTCTCTTCAACTTTTCTATAACCCTTAACTGTTTTGCCTAGGTATAAACTGTGAGTCTGTAAAGTCTGTGAATAGGATTAAATTATCACTAAGATGATCCCAGGTCTGGAACATTTTTCCTGTGAAGACAGGTTGAGAGAGTTGAGATTGTTCAGCCTGGAGAAGGAATGGTTCTGGGGAGACCTTACAGCACGGTCCAGTACCTAGAGAGGACCTGCAAGAAGGTTGGAGAGGGACTTTTCTAGAAGGACCTATAGTGACAATGGCCTTAAGCTGAAGGAGGCTAGATTTAGATTAGGTGTTAGGAAGAAATTCTTTGCTGCAAAGGTGCTCAGGCTCTGGAACAGCTTGCCCAGAGAGGCTGTGGACTCCCTATCCCTGCAAATATTGAAGACTAGACTGATCTAGTGAAAGGTTTTGGAGCTAGATGATCTTAAGGGTCTCTTCCAACACAGGTTGTTCTATGGTTCTACGATTCTATGAAAGATCAACTACATACACATCACAATGAAAAGAAATACTGTGTGTAAGAAGCCTGAAAAATAAACCTGTATGTAATGCAAGGAATTTTAAGAACTGAAAAAATTACATTCCAGATCTGCAATTCCATGCTGGAGGTGATATTAGAAGAATAAAATCTTGGCTGAATTTGTCAAAGAGGGAGGCATCTAAATATGAGCACAGGTAAAATGGTATGGAAGGGAAGTCATAAAGATGATTTGAAGGTTTCAGTGTTCAAAGTTAGATTTTGGAGTATAAAGGTCTAAACTAAATAGACCTTTTTGTCCCTTATCTGAGAACAGCAAGGGGGTTGCTTGTCATAATTTACTTTCGTTAAATACTTAACTATCAAAACAATATTGAAGAAGTTTCTTTGGATTGTCAGAATATGTTAAAGTTTTATTAGTATCAAAATGCCAAACATATTTTGAACTGAAGCCAGTAAAACTTGTTAATCACATCAGCATATTATTCTCATATTATTCTGCTTTCTCAGTCTGGTTGCTTTACACTTAGCTTCTAGGAGAATGTACCTTGTATTAGGTATTTTCCTTACCTGACCCTTTTGCTGATAAAGATAGTTGACTTCCCTGGCAAGCTGCACAGTGATTGCAGATGTTCTCCAGGGAGCTTGTTTTTTATCCAGTATGAGATTTTGCTGCTGGTGGGTTTTACAATGTCAAAGGTGCCAAGACTTGTACACTCAGAGTTTTCTCTCAAGATTTCTTCCAATAAAAGGAGGAAGAATCTCTTCCATGATGCAATTAGAAAACTGTCTGGGTAGAAAGACATTAAAGGAAGAAAATGGGGCCTGGGAATTAAAAAGCAACCAACCCACAAAAACAAGCAAATGAACAAAAACCCAGACCAAACAAAAAGAAGAATGAAGTTGCTGTAACTTGTTTCTTATAATAATTATCCTTTCTTTGCATTTGGCTTAACAACAGACAGTGTGCTGGGAAACTAATTTTTTTGACTGCTAATTAATTAATTAAAGCTCTACTTTTCTACCAATATTCTACAACTTTGTTATTTCTTCATTACTTTCTGATACCATTCTTCAACTTCAAATATCCTAGGCTCTTACCAGTGCTTAATTTTAGGCTTGTCCTGGTTGGATAAACATAGATTTCACCTGCTCTTCTGGTTTTTGGTGCTCCATATGTTCTGCCTTTAACTTTCAGGTACCTGAGAGGTGCCTTTCAAATGTGTATTTTTTTCCTGGAATGAACACTGTTTATTCAATTGTTATTGACAGTGATGATCATCTATCAGCAAATAAAACAGCAGTGATAAGAGAATGCAAGTTTGTCTTTTACCCTACTGTCCTGTGCCTCTTTTTCTCTGCCAGAACGACTCACATAGAGAGAGTTGTATTTAGACCATGGTTATATTCCATTATTGTAGCTATAAAACATCTGCTGACTTGTGCTTCAACAATATTCATGAAAGCTTGGTGCACTCAGAATAAGTTACTCGACATAAGAATACTAGTAAGTCAAAACACAGGACATTTTCATATTTTATTTTATTTTATTTGTAATACTGGGAGGGTAAAAATCCCCCACAATTTAAAATTAAATTTAGTCACATGCAGGCATCTACAATTTCTACGTGCCCTGAAGATAGTATTTGAGGTTTATAAATTATAATAAGCTGTAACATCCCGAGGCTTAAACATTAGCAAGAAACAAAGGATGATACTTTTTAATAATAATATTTTTAATACTATGTTGGATGGATTAAAGCAGCAGGCAATGAAAATGTAGTATTTTAAGATATCTTACAATGCCTTGAGAGTAGGCTTAAGGGTTACTTACAGCTTGATTGGAAAATGCTTTTCAGAATATCTCCACAATTCATCAAACAGGTATAAGAGGCTAGCAACTTTACAGTAAAAGAAAATGCTTGTAAATCCAATTCGTCCTGTTGTATTCATTTTCTGCAGTGTATGTAATCTTTAAAATCAGAAATCAATGTGACTGTCAGGATGAAAATCAGGATTAACTGTATCACATTGATTTTGCTGCTGCTTAGAGTAGCATCTACTGTGGTTCTGAGCAAATCTTTAAATCACTGTATATGTGAACAGTGACGAGAAAATTATTTGCCTGTTATCCCAATCCTGTTGGAAAGTAGGCAGCTGACCACAGTGAACTTCCCAGACCTTTTGTCTAACTGGAAAGAAACCAGTGAACATTCTTTGGAAAATGCAGGTACATGTTCAAATACTTCACATGAAAGAGATTACAAAGGAAAATATTAAGAAAAAAAAGATGTTATTTCTCTTAACATCAGTTGGGTGCTTAACCTTATTGTGCAGTGGCAACTAGTACTGTATATCATGTTGATATTAGTGTCTGTGGAGCAGCATGTGGGAAGACAGCAGTTTAAGGCTTTTATCTCTTAGAGGCTGATGAGGACAACTTAAATTTCCTGGAGGCGCAACATTCTTTGACACAATCCTTGTACTTGCATCAAAGTGCAAAGTAGATCCATTTGAAATATTTCTTACAAGTCTAGTCTTCCTTTAATTTGTATGTGCTATACAAAACTAATGCCTATAATATAGCAATAGGGAGTCAAAAGTTCTGTTTTTACTGAGGGTTTTTTTTGTGTTTTGTTTACTCAGTATTTACTGAATGTATTTACTCACATAGATTTTTGGTACTTTGACAGACAGCAGTGAGAAATAACTAATCTTTTCTCTTCATACTTGCCATTTTTATTTTAAGTAGCTAAAATAAGTATTAATATATTTCTTTCCACCAAAATCTTTTTGCAATGAGTAAGCCTAATAGAAGGTTTTTTACACATACATTGATACAAACTCGGAAGGGTGCTTGACCCAACCTCACCAGCCAGTTTCTTGGGAAAGAACACATTTGTATTGCATGAATTCTCTATTAACAAGATAGCTAATAACTCTTCATGGGACAACCAGCATTAGGGAATGTCTAAGAATCACTTTGTTGTGCTAAAAGAAAATGTGTTCTCAGGCAGTTCTGATGAGCATGAGTTTTACAGTATTCTAGTGCATTAATAACCAAGACTCTGGATTACAGGAATTTCTAGAAGTTTAAGTTGCTTATTTTTGATTACTTCCTTAGTGAATAGAGACATTCATAAGGAAGGACTTTGCTCTAATTAATTAGTTCCTGTTCAGAGAGACAAAGCCCATGGGATATAGCTCACTCAAGTAATGTGACTCAGCATTTAAAAGCTATAAATTTTTGTTGTCGTCTCTCCTAAATGAAAAGCAGATGACAAATTGAAATCAAGTCATCCAATAAGACACATTTGTTGGTTTGGCTTTTCCTTTTTCATAAAAGTTTTCCTATTAACTGGGGTCCTAACCTACACAATGAAACTCATTTCCCCTCTTTTATCCATCTAAAATTGAGTGTAAATAGAGATTTCAGGATGATCTGCCAAAAGCTGAATTCTGTAGAAAATAAAAAGTGTAAAAAACACCCCAACAGTAGATTGCTCTTCAAGTGCTTTGTGTCTCCTGTTATGTAGGAAGCTTGTTGGACTTGGCAAGGTTTATCTTTGTGATCGCAGCAGCATTAATAACAACTTTCTAGTTTGAAGATAGTATCAAGTCATGTAAAAGTATTAGAAAACATATATTGAACGCAACAAGTAAGGGGGTTATAAATCTAACCCTTAGGATTCATCTTAATGACTGTGGTTTAATAAAGCTTTCCTCTGTGACAGACTTGGCAAGCATTTCTATTTAGCAGCCCTGCAGTCTTGTAAATATCATGTGAATCGTTTGTCCAGTACATGCTGTCTTGGTCTTCTTGTGCCTCAAAAAATATTATGTTTATTCCTGTTAAATAATCATATTTTAATAATGGCCTTTTCAGTTTCAACTTCTATGATTAATTCAAAAATTATTTCATCTATGTGTGCATACACACTTTCATATAAGTACATGTACACAAACACAAACTGCCTTGAGTACTGTTTTGAATGTTGTAGATGTTACTTAGATTACTTCAACTTTTGTTCTCATAGAGATAATGCTGCACAATATATTTTCTTATTTTATTTTTAATATTTAATTTTTAAATAAAATTTAGAAGTTCAAAATAATATTGACATATTTTACCTAATAAGGCCATACAAAAATATCCAGATAATTGTTCAAACTTACCTCACTTTTATTGTAAGATTTTAGAGCACTTAATACTGATGAAGACAGGGAAGAGGGATGTAATTAAGAGGCATGGATAGTTTCATTGAGAGTCTGCAAAAGTGGCCACAGTAAAAAATTCAGGAAGGAACACAAACATTTAATTAAAAACACTTCCTCAAATTTGGAAATAGAGAACCAAAGTAAAGAACACGATAGGCTCATAGGTGTGGTTGAACAGAAAACACAGGTGCAGTAAACTCTGCCACTTATTTCATGACAATTTAAACCACTAAGAATAGAATAATTTCTCAACATAGGTATTATGGATAAAGACTAGGGAAGAAATTGTAATTTCCACTGAAGAAACATCAGTGGTCAGATCAATAAGATTTCCCTGAAGACAAAAAGAAAAACGAGATTAAAAAAAACCCAAGATACATGATTGTACAAGGACAGCAGGTTATCACGGAAGTGATGATTTCCCATCTGTTGAGAAGATCAACAAAAGAGGTTATCCCGTTCATTTGTGAGAACAGTTAGAATAGGATTGGTATGTGGAATGAAAACAAGGAAGTGAGGAAATAGACATGGATTAGTACTCATATACATTTTTAAGAGACCCACAGTAGTAGTTGTGAGGAGGGATGGAAAGAAAATTACAGTCAAGTAAGAAAGCATTTATAATAAGGAGAAAGATCAATGGATGCAGAAGAAGAAGCTAAGGAGGGGTAAAGATTAATGATAAAAAGAAAGTGAGGAAGAGAGCATCGCAGGTCAGGAAACATGAGAGGATGAGGTCAAGCTGAATTAGATCTGAAGTAGGTCAGTGAATTTAACTTCATTTACATATACTTTTTTTGATAACTTTTAAAGAAAGTTATAATTCAATATGAAAAAGCAGAAGCACACAAAAAACCGCTAACTCTGTTTCTTCAGAGAAAGTCTTTCACATATGAAATAGATGACCAAAGATTACCTTATTTCAATTACTATTGTGAATAACATTTGTCTAGATCATTAAAGCAAAATCAGAATAATTGCCTGCAGTAAAACAGATAATATATTTAAATTAATTTTTTGAAATTCAACTAAAAAGGGTATCGATATTTTATAAAATACTTTCCAGAATCTCTTAGTCTTTTCTTGTCTTTTATCCTCAAAAAAACCAAATTATTTTTCATCTAACTTGTAAAGACCACTGACCCTACCTAAATGTCTTTGTGAAAGGTTCATGAAGAACCTGCCAGTTTAATAAAAGAATCTCCAAGAGAGCTTTTGCAGAATGGTTTAGGTACTCCTCTCTAGGTAATGAACTAGGCTAATTTTTTTTTTTTTTTAATTTTTAGATTTTTTCTAAATGAATAATGATCTCAAGTAAATAATAGAGCTCCTCATAACAGGATTTTATTTGATTAACCCAAAGTTAGTATTCAGGAAGTTATATGTTATATAGTTTTCTAAATAATTGTATTATGCAATACACATTAAAAGATACATATTAAAAAAAGATACACATTAAAAAAGATACACATTAAAAGATAACTTTAATCTTCATTGAATATATTTAAATTAAAAGGAATTTTTTAATCAAATAGATCAGGAGCTAATGGTGGTTCTTTCTTCCATAATGCTGATACAAAGAGATCTGGGATAACACCAGCTGTTCCAAAATATGAGAAGTCTCTGTCACCTTCTGGTACTTAAAGCAGGCTTAGAAAAAGGCTGAACTTTTTGTGCAGGAAGATAATGATAGAACAGAGGGAATGGATTTAAACTGAAAGAATAGAGATTTATATTAGATGCTAGGAAGAAATTATTTAGAGGGAGGTGAGACACTAGAATAGGTTTTCCAGAGAGGTTGATGATGCATCATCTCTGGAAGTGTTTAAGACCAGGATAGGTAGGATTTGAGCAACCTGGTCTTGTAGAAATTGTCTCTGCTGTGGCAGGGAAGTTGGGACTAAGATGATCCTTTAAGGTCCCTCTAACCCAAATCATTCTATAATTAACTTTTTGGATAAGAGGTCTGTAGACTACTGAAGAACTTTGAATAGGGGCAGAAAAAACCACTCCTTCCTGCTTCAGCTTTTAAACAGAAACTTTCTTTTTTTTCCTTTTCTGCATGCACTTACAAAGCATTTTGAATTATTATGTAGATTTGCTACTGAGATACTTTTAATATAAGAGAAAACTGAGACTACTAAACTCTATAACATGAGAACTGTTTTACAATTTTATTGTACAAACACACTATATGTATTAGTAAATCATGGCAAACACATCACTCATGATTATAGACTTTGACAGTTTTTGTTCCAAAGTATTTCCTGAATTATTTGTCTGTTTCACATAGTGTTTGGAAATGTGAAAAGAAAAACATAAATGAATAACTGTATGATGGTCTCTCTTTGGTTATATATGTAGTATTGTTGTGAGACCCTTAATCCTTTACAACTTGACTTCTGTCCCTCTCTTATGACCATATTTTAAATCAATAAATTTGAATTCATTTTTGTGTTTTACATCTTGTTGATTTTCCTTGGTTTTCATTCAGACATTGTAAGTGACAAGGCCCAAGTGACTGTACCATGTGCCTGGACAACACACCAAGGAAGACTTCCAGAATTTCTGTCTGTGTGTCTCTCTCTGTCTCTAACAAAGAACTCTGTTGACAGGTCTGATGTAGAATCCAGGACTGGGAACCTCTCACTCCCTTTCCCCTGCCCCCTCCACTGGCCCACCCCCTCTCTCTTTTTCTCTTTAAGTTGTTAAGTAACATAAATCCCACCTTGACTTCTCATAAAGGCACAAAGCTTAGGTAAATATAATTGTGAGAGGGTCAACATTTGCAGAGCATTTGTTCCATTAAAGCTGGTTCTTACGTACAGACTTTGAGAGTTATCTCACCCTAATCCATGTCAAGGGTATTTGTGAACCTCAGTCACTCTCCACTTCTCACAGGTGGGCTGTGACAAATGGGGAGGAACACTCCATTAAATTATAAAGTCTTCATAATCTGACCTGGTTGATCTCTTGCAGATTAGTTTTATTTTACTTGTAACTTTATAGTTGATCATCTATGTTCTGCATTTTATCTCTCTAATAACTCACTGCATTTATTTGGAGCGTAAATGTACTTATCGTTAGTATATTTTTCTTCTAAAATAATAAAGAATTATTTTAAGCGGGGGACTTATTCTCCCATTAACCTTGGTGTAGTTTCTAATTAGTTCAACCCTTCTAATGCTGTGACATACGCCTTTAAATTTTATAAAGTTTTTTAATATGAAATAACATAGGAGAAGTGGTGCCTGAAAGATCCTTTTAGCATGAAAATTATGATGAATTTGCAGGTACAGATATTAATAATTTTAAAAACTAAATTACAATCCCGTGTCAGCTAAGGTTACACAGTGATGATACATTAGTTTGTCAGCTCTGGAATTCACCTCTTTTCCAATCTGATTTATTATGACTCATCTGCAGAATGAATAAGGTCTCTAAGCTCACCAACTTACAAAACACAACACACTTTTCAGATAATCTTGGAGATGCTCAGGAACAGAATGGATGGGATTGTTGCAAGTATGTTGCAAGACTGTTGCAGTGAAAGAGTAAGCAGATTTATATCAAATAGGATATGTTTTGTTATACTGATATAAATCCAAATTACTTCCATCTTGGCCTGGTATTAAAGAAAGCAAAGTTCAAACAGCAAGTTAGTTAAAACTTCTGCCGGTGTAAATGCGGCAGGAATCTGTGTTATTTTGTCTGATTTATTCTATACTCAAATCAAAACCTATTCAAGTCATTAAACCTGCTGTACAAAAATCACTCTTCTATCTCCAACACTATGATTGGCTGAAGAGTAGAACTAATGCAGGGGGATTAAAATTCACTTTCTTTCAGCAAAAAAGGAAATGTGTGCTTATTAGTCTCTCTAAATGAGAGACTCCTATAATTCTTTCATTTTGAATAAATTGTTTGGGTTTTGTTTATTTTTAAGAGCAGATCTGTGAATCCCTTTTTCAATAATATTTGTATTCCAATAACACTGTGATTAAAGTGTCTATCACATTTTTTAGTGTTGGAACTGATATATAATTTATATTCCTATAAAACATGCTTTTAGAGATTTTTCTGCTTCATTCAAGACTTTGGAACTTTTTTTTTTCAATCTTTTTTTTTCATTACTGGTATAATTTTTAATTATTTGGAATATTGTTTCTTTATTCATCGCTTCCTTTTTCTAGCAACTGATAACTTTTGAAAGACCTCCTTATATTCACTTTCCTAATGATAAGTAAAGAAATAGATCATAGAAAAACAGAAGTGAGGTAGGAAATGGTTGCTGTTGGACAAGTCCAAGCCTATTAGAACTTGTACAACTACAGCATAGACTTAAGCACTTTGTATTTAAATTCATATTAAATGTATTAAGAAGTTCAGCAGAAAAGTATTTTTCCCCTCCAGTAATAAAAGGTCTTCACCACAATATTTTCTGAATTGAACAGAATTTCTATAGTCAGGAATTTGATTGCCTGAGAAGTGCTGGGTTGTTTCCATTGAACCTAGAGGGTTTCATAAAGACCCTGAAATGTTCTTGCTCCTCTGATACAGATTTTTTTCCCTAAAATCAAAAGATATTGGGTGAAGATTTTTGGGGAATGACTTTTTGGGAAAAGACTGTTAAGATTATGCAAATTTTCTTTCACTTTTTTTTTTTTTTTGAAACTGGTTTTATTCCAAATTTCCCCAAAATATTATTCTTGAAGAGTTATATCATCTGTCAAATGCTTTCATACAGTTTTAATCTGTAGTTTTATTACATTGAAAGCAGAGGAGTCCTACTAGGGATTAATATCTTGATTATTCTAATTAAAATAAACCAAAATCCAAGTAAGGGTTAACTTCCCTCAGCTGAACAGAACTTGGTCCATCTGTGCAGTCCTACTGTATTTTTCACCCATCTGTGCTATTGTGTCTTGGTTTAGCTGTTTGCCATGTTTTGCTTTGTGGTATTTGTATTAACTTGCAATTTTTTTCCATCGATGGATTCTTTCAGAGCTTTAAGTCGGAGGACATTTGAAACTTAATGGGAATCAAAAAACAGCTCCAGATTTTGTATCTCAGGTTATTGATATAAATTTCTCATTAATGTTTTTTACTTGGATTTCACTATCTTTTACTCTTGAAATGATTTGGACTACCCCCAAGACTAAAAACAAGAGAATAATCTGCTTGTGTCTCTTGAGTCCCCTTGGTCTCTGTTGGCTGGTTCTAGTTGCTGTGGTTTTGCATTTATAGGACAAAGTGCTTACAAGAATAGCAGCATTATAAAACTTAATGAGGCAAAAAATATCAGTGAGGTCTGATCACCACATAAAACACAACCTTTTGGGATTATGTTGATGACTGAAATAATTACCTTGGGTTTTCATTGTAACTAGGTTTCAGCTGAAAAAGTCACTTTTTCCTATTAATATAAGCTTTTTTTAAAGTAGGTCAATGAAATGTTTTAAATGATTCATAAATGTTTCAAGATTTTCATTATATCGAACAAAGGTAGATTTAAATTTACCAGTGCATTCTTTAATATCTGTTATACTTCTTAACTAAGAAGGAAGAAATAATTTTAGAAGTGCTATTTTCAGTACTTTAAAGTCCTGTAATAATTAAAAATGCTGAGAACCTTAAAAATACAAGGTACCTTTTTTTAGAAGACACTTCTCTCTCTGTGACTTTGTGTAGTGCCTATGAAAGCATAATATTATCTTAGTAACTCACAATATTAGCTTAGTAGGTCACAATAGTGAAAACTTGAAATCCACAAATACCTACAGCACTACCACAATATTTTCTGTCCTTTCCAGCATACCTGCCATGTCTGTGGAATGAGTTGTGAGGAATAAGAATTCAAGACAGCTGTGTTTGAATTTGGGGATCTAGATAGTTGCAATCCAAGAAATATCTCTGTGTTGCTGTTGGTAACAAGCAACTGCTGTTTTGCTGACATTTAATGATGGTAAAAGAGCTCAGTGTAACAAAAACAAACAAACAACCCAGAAAAGGTTCACCTCTGACTTCTTCAGTCCTAAGTGATCAATAGAGAATAGATAATTTGTCAGGAACATATTGTGAAGCTCAGCTCAGCACAAAGTTCAAGTTAGAGAAAGTACAAATTATTTTTCTTTCTGATAAATGTCTGATCCCTTCAGGTTATAATGGTGTTTCTCAGTATCTGAGTTTTCAGTGTGACAGCCTATACTCATTCTGTCTGACAGAATGACATGTAGAAAACTTTTTTCTTTAGACAAAGTTTGTCTTGGTAAATGTAATTATGTTTAGAAGTTTTTGAATACACTGTAGAACTGGTCATAGTGTAATTAGATACACTGAAATGGATCATATTTTAAGAATTTAAAAGCTAGAGTATTTGATATCAAAGTCAAAAACAAGAAAAGCCTTGTCTGAATTCATAATTTCTCTTGTATTTAATAGTTTTTCATCCAAGAATTTCTCAGAAAACATTAGTATTAAGCAATATTTCAAAGTGGTTAAACAATTTTTGTAGATAAATACCTTTTGTGTATTCTGGTGTAAGTTTCTCATAATTCAATGGAATTAGAAGCCCTTGTAAAATAAAATTTTATCCATTCACAGCTTATTCAACAGGAGACCTTGATATCATTGCCTATCACAGCAGATCATTGAATTTATTTGTTAAAGAGAAATTGTTTTATGTCCTATCAGTTGTATATAAAATTTTGATGCATGGCATGCTCTGTTTTGGTAAAATTTCAGTCCTGAAAATCAATAGCAAGGTTAACAAAGCACATAGATATTGTACAATTAAAAACATTAAGCTGTTCATTTTGGCTGAATGTTAGTTTTTCCGTAGTCTAGAGTAGGAAGAAATAAAGTTTTATAAGGAGCATATTCCCTTTCTTCCTTATGCCCTTGTGAAAATGTACCCAGCTGGGCTAAATTATGTGCCTTGGAAACAAAGTTCATAGGTATTAAAGAAGGACCTCTTAGAATTGTAGGTTTTGAATTCCCCACATAGCTGTTTCCTGTTAAGTGTATTTGATCTGGGGCAGATGGATAATTTCAGCACAACTATAACCCTGCACGCTCCTAATCAAGACAGAACAAAGGGTCTTCCTTCTCTGAAAACCAAATAGTTTATTCCCCTGCTTGGTGTAAGAAATATGGGAGGGAAAGCCTTGAATGCAGAGGGAATAAAACACTGACCTGAAACACAAAAGGGCAAAGTAGTAGTAAACTGTGACAAAAAGACTGCTACCTAGCTAAAAGAGTTTGATTGTGTACAGGTCCCCTGGGAAGTGCAGAGGCAGCTCTGCGGGGTTGAGGAGGAAGATGGGAATAGGCTGGAGTGCTTGGACAAGGGGCAGGTGTAAAATTTTAGGTAAGATGGGTCTGTGGCTAGAAACTGGGAATTGGAACCAGGGTACTAGAGATAACCATAAAGTTAATTGTACCAACAATAAATACATTTTCGGTTTAATACCTTTTTCTTAGAGGGAAGGTAAATTACTGTGATTCTAAGATTGATGACTGTCATCAGCAAAACTAGCTGGCTTGTATCTCAGTGGGGAAAGTTACGCTGAGGAATAATATATTCCCTTTTAATTCTCTAGAGCTTTGGAAAATATTTCTGGTTTTCCCACATCCTAGGAAGTAGATACATTCTACTTTTTTTTTTTTTTTTGCCTTGCAGTATTTCTAGACCAGCTGTTTTCTTGTTCTTATTCCTCTAATTTCTTCATCTTCTGTCTGCTTTATTTTTTTTCCTTTTTCCTCCTCCATATACTGATTACTCACTGTGAAAAGAGAATACACTCTTCAAGATATCTATTATAGAGGACAATGAATTTTGTAAACCCATTAATTACCACGGTGTGTTTTAACTTTTTGGAAACTACAAGATATTATTTCACATTTTTGACAGGTGAGTAATGTTCCAACCATTTCTTCCATTGGAAAGGAAAAACAGGGCAGATCTTGTGAATTTTTATCCTGGTAGCTGTGGCCTAGCTGCATTCGTGCTCATTTTTTGACTTGTAAATTGATAGTCATGACTTTACAGAGGATACTGACAAATACAGCTTCAAAATTTCCTTGTAACCTTTTCACCTCTTTTTGTACTTAAGAGAAGCGATGACTCTTTAATAAAGTGGAGTCTTCAGCAGGATACATGTCTATCATTTTATCACAGGAAATGAGAATGGGAGACATGTTATGTATACAAGATTGTTCTGTGGATGATAGTGGAGATTTAGAATGCATCCATATCCACTTTGAGACTATATTTGTAGATCATTAGCAGAAACTAATTTCCAAATTACTGGCATCTAATTCAGCCAAATCCTACACACACCACTAGGTGGAGTGTAAAATATATTCTGCTTATGATATTAACCAAGTAATATGAAAACTCTTTGTACTGTAAACACACTAGATTTAACCAGAGTTAATCTTGCATTAGAAAGCATGACTTTCTCATTTATGCAGCAGACTCAGTACTGTATAATATAGCAATGTGAATTATTTCCGAAATAATTCTGTGGCCTTTAGTTTATTGAAATAATTCAGAAAATGCAACAGTAAAATGAGACTATAATAATGCATGTTATTACTTGCGTAGAAACAGACAGAAAGCATAAGCACTGCAGTAACCACAACCACTTGAGACAACTTGCTCGATGACAATTTAATGCACATGGTGATAACGAGAAAAACAAGATGAAGCGAGCAGAGTTTGACATTAGCAGGATGACAACGAGTGCTTGAAATGAGTTCCTAGTCCTGGAGAGAGTCCACAGGGGGCAGGAGTCCCCCACGCCCACTCCTTGTGCTGCAGCGAGCACCCTACTGCGCACACAGGAGCCCTTCTGTGCCAGCAGCTGGCTGCACCAATCTGACACTTCCCTTTCCACCAGCGAGCAGGGAAAGCACAAAAATGCAGAAATAGGCAGGATACAACTGGGAAGTTGTCACTGTAGATTGAAGGAACAAAAGTTACTAGTTTTGTAATTAGACTTTTGTACCTTGCTGGAAAAAAATGAATTTAGGTCACTGTGAAAGTAGTCTCAGAATTACATATTACAATCATCTAAAATTAACATATCAGTTAAGAGATTCATTCGATGCTACAGTAACAGAAATGCAAGTCTGAGCCAGATTTAATGCTTTGTAGCAGGGTTCTGGGATAAATTTTTTTCTTAATTTTATTTACACATGACCTTTAAAACTCGTATTTTTTTAAGAAATCATTCATATCAATTCTGTTTATTTTAAAACTGTATTTATAGCTTTCTTGAAATTATAGACTGGGTAAAATAACGCTGCAGGAGTGTTTTTTAAAAACACCGATGAATAAATATGATATTATATGTTAGTTAAAACAATGCTTCAGCAAACATTCATATTACATGTTAGATTTAGGAGTATTTAAATGTTTTTCAAAACGTAAAATCAAAAGTAGAGTTTGAGTAATTTTATTCAGTGCCACAAGATTTTTTTTCAGTTTTCCTTTTATTTAGTTATTTATTTCTCATTCCATCCTCACACGTAACCTTAACATTAATATTTGCAAACACTGAATATCACTGATGATACTACCAATTTTAATCAGAAATTTAAAAAACCTCTGATTTTAAAAATCCTCAAAGCGTGTACTAACCAACAGTGTTAAATAAAGACAGAAGAATTGAAAGCTTAAGAAAAATTTGGGATGATTTTGCAATCAAGTAAATTAGAAGTGGAATCTTTAAGCAGACAATGATAGTGTGAGAAAACTACCTTAGTGACAAAGCTGTCTCGTTGGCCCAATACAAAATTCAAATATTGGGTAGGTGTTGTTTCTACTTACTCTCTCACCATTTCTAAAAATCTCAGTTAAACCTCCAGTGCTTTACTCCAAAATCCATTCAGACTAGCCTTCCTTTTAAAAAAGGAAGCCTCAGGCCTTCTATAAATAAACTAATCATCTGAAAATCTGCCAATGCAGCACTGCCCCCATACATACTCGTATGAGTAGCTTTATTAAGTGGAAAGAATATGCTATTGAGGTTAAGAAATATTGACTTGCTGTATATAACAAACTGGCACAACAGTTAAGTGTGGCAGGTGATCAGGTTGCACTGGCAGTGACTTGACACACTTGCAGAAGCCTGCCCAAGGGTTGCTCACATAGTGCTTAGCCCTGTAGAGCCACACCATTCCACGCTCCCATCCAACATGTACTTAAGGAATACATCAAATTCATTTGATCTAGATATGAGGCTAAACTGCAGGAAAGCTAAGTAGTCATCCAGGCTCCAGGGAAGCATCACTATTCTGATACTGATCTTGGATTCAATTGAGTAAGAGTCAGGGCTCTTAGCAAAAACAGGTAGAGATAAGAACACTGAAATATCCAAAAGCTGTATGAAACACAGACATTCTTTTAAAAACATAAAATTATTTCCAAATGTTGCTGTTAGTTCCCTTGTCTCACTTCAGTGTATTCCAAATGAATAACATGGTAGTATTTTTCTTTCACTGCTGTTGTGTCAAATTGAAACTTAAGAGGAAAAAGATCCAGTATTGATTATAACGAATAGCTGCTGTCATCCTCATCAAAACAAGGAATAGTGATGTATAAAAATGCCAGCATTCATTGAAACATACTGTCTGAATTGAGAAACTCATTCAAATTATCTTTTTTCCTCAAAGGATAAAAGCCTTAACTATGAAATTATAAATTACATTTGCCAAGTAAGTACCTATATTTTTTCTCACATTACTATTAATTACCAGTGCTTGTTCACATTATGTCAATTTGCAGTGTTTTTACCAATTACAGTGGTAGGTTTAACAAATAAACAGGCATTCCAACTGACTATATTTCAAAAGAAATTACTAGAATAACTTCTAATAAGTCAAAATGCAGCAGTGACCCAGTATCTCTGATTAAGATGCTTATATTTTGAGAAGAAGCTACATTGTGCTTTCAAGTATAAGACAGAACTGCCTTCCTTTTTTTTTTGTAAAAAGCATTTTACCATGAGGCTTCCTTTTCTCATTTAGTCTACTTTAAGTGATGGCATCTATAAATATTTTATTGGTACCTGATGGAAGAACAGGAAATGCCAATAAAATATATCCACTTGGGAAATATGTGTAAAAGCAGATTGAACAGCAACTTTGGAAAAGAAGCTCAACCTACAAATCTGTGAAATTTGTAGCAAATATCTATTTGGAGTGCAGGGGGCTGGTGGAGGGTGGGATGAGAATCTGCAGCTCTCTCCTGAGCTGTTGGTGGCTGAGGACATCTGTTTCCAAAGAAAATTACACTAGGAGTGTCCCTGACGTGAAAGGGTAAGTTAGGGGAAATGTCCACTCTGTTTTGCTTACCTTGCCATCTCCCTTTGGCCTTGTTTGATACTGTTCTAAGTGAGTAGAAGTCTGCTTTGAGGCAGGGGGTTACAGCATGGAAAATGTGTTTCAACAGAATATGCATGCATAATTGCTCACTAATAAGGTCTCTTCCCCAACCCATTATGCAGCTGCAGTGGGGACTGCTGTTTAGAGCCATCATCTTTGGTGGTTTATCTCATTTCTTCTTGATTTTAAGAGATATTCTAAGAATTCCTGATGATTTTTAAAGCTTCTTAAAAGATGCAAAGACCAAAAGGTGATTGACTTATTTAATTAGAAAATATGTTATTTAAAGTCTGATCCCTCTGAGGTTTCTGGAAACAACCTTGAAGGGAAGGCGATGAACATATTGTTTACACATTAGTGATGGGTATTAGATGTTAAACCATGCTATCCTGGAAACCTCAAAATATCAAAAATATTGTGGGTGGCATGGTGATCAAAATATTCTATATGTCAGAGCTGAGTGAGTCAGAACCAAATGTTAATTTTCCACCAGTTCAAGAGGTAGCAGTACAAATAAAGGCACTGGAGACTCTGGGGCAATAATATACTTGGTGAAATATAAGTTGTATTTAATTTTTATTATCTGTATGAGTCTTACATGCCATTGTAGGGATCTGACACAGCATATATGCGTATTAGTCAATCATCATTTGGGGCTTAAGTACTGGTGTTGTTTTAACCCATATCTGGTGCCACAGTTACAATCTTTGCTACTTTTAAAAAGTCAGAGTCATTTAAGAACATCGCTAAATTTCTAAGAGGGTTCTTCTTTCTCGTCTTTGTAAAACCCAATTCTGCCATGAAAATTTTGGCCTGATTATTAAATGCCTCTTAACTTTTAGGTTTTCTGTCTACATTAAACTAATACATATTTAACAACACCCTATAAATTATTACATAATCACTGACTTGATCAAGGAAGTTCTGGTTTTAAGATTAAATGAAAAGAAAAAGATCTTGAGGTATAAATATGAATCTTCTGTTTCACTCAAAAAATTATATACTCATATGATATCACACTAACACAGAGAGATAAGCAAGAAAGTTGTTAATATGAAATATATCTATGCCTGTTGAAAACGACACAGAAATGGACAGGAAGAAACAGAACTAAGAAAATAGTTCCACTTCATCAAAGTAAATACATTTTTCACATAAAGGTGGAGTTAATTAACAAAAGGAATACAGGTCATTATGTATAACTAATTAGAAGGTAGTATAATTTGACAGCTGCAAAGTACACTTCCGTTTTAAAATAATGTTAATATTTACCTTCTATGCATTGAACTAAATTGCCAGATAGATTGAAGGTTAAAGGGTAGCACATAAAGATCTCTGTGGTGTGTGGCAATGAACACTGTTGCCAGTTATTGCAAATGGACTTAGGGCAGCTCTAAAACTGGGATGAGAACTGCTCCATGTAATAACAATTTGAAGGAGATAAATGCTCTTCTGTGGAGTGATTAATATGTTTCAGTCATACATATACCTCCTGTTTGTGAACTCTAATAAATCCTGGGCCAATACAAACCTTGCACCTCTTCATGGAAAAAAATGGGAATGTAATAGAAATTTAGAATGAATTATTTTATATTACTTTTTCACTTCTATTTTGTTAAAGCAACAGCAGATACTAGGGTTCTTTTGGGATTTCTTTTGGTGCTTTCTTGGCTCAATATATTTTCACACTCCTCAGAGAAGGTAATACAGCTCTTGAACACTGTCCTTCATGATTCCACCATCTGTATCCCTCTCTTTGGATTCCTGTCACACAAGGGGACATGAGGAGAAATGGTTTAAACAGAAGGGTAAAAAATATGGTTTTATGGATATATTTTATTCTGTATGGAAAGTACTATTGCCTTAGGAATTAAAATATGAGATACTTCAATATTAAAACCCTTAATAAAGGCATATTTTTTATGATCTGCTCTGTGAATATCATATACAGAAGAGGCAAAGCTGATCCAAAGAAGAATCAATAAAGTTTTAGCTAATATTTTGTTAAGGATTGTATAATTATTTTTGCTTTTTTTTTCAAATTACAATCGTAGGAAATTTTTTTAAAGATAATTCAAAAGACTAATTTGTCAAAAACTCCTTGACTTGGAAAACTAATGATGGTGCACCCTGCTGAATTTTAGGGAGGAGATATATATATATACACACACATATATATTTGGAATTTTTTCTTAATAACTTCGATTTGAAAGACAGTTTTTGATGAAATAAGTTAAGAAATAAGCTTTCCTAGTAATCTAATCCAAATCTTATCTGCTGTATATATTTTCGCTTGGCTGATTCAGCAACAATTCTGACAGTTTAGTTTTTCTTTTTAATTTTTAATTTTTTTTTTACATTTTCTGTGATCCCACTTGGTAAAGGTTAAGGTTAATTGCTAAGGTTTATCCATTAAGGTTGATAACATTAGAATGACACAGGTCTGATAGATATTAGTCATTTTCTACCAGTAGTAGAAATGGCTTTCTTAAATTATTTGCCCCATTTGGGTGTTTAATGGTAGCTGAAAGTAGTCAGGTTCCAAAAAGCAATTTGAATGCTGTTAAACTTATTAAGGAGCTAAATGGCTCCATAATAAACAGAAGATCTTGAAAGTTACCTTCATTAGTTACAACAGGAAAATGGTCATTATTTTGATGGGAAGTACCTGAAGAAGTGCCTGCCTGGAGGCAAATCCTGTCATCAGGGCAGTCTGCAGACTCAAAAGAACTAGTACAAACACTCCCATGGCTCCTGGGTCACTTTTTATTTTTCATTGGAGAGGAGGTTTTTATGTTATTTAGATTGTCTAGAAAGTGCTTGTTCTTTATTTTCCTTCTGTCTTTTGTAAGCCTATAACATTTAATTTGGCATCAAGGAGGACAAACAAAAGCATGCCTAAATTTCCCTAATTTCCTCTCTGTTTGGAAGGATTAAGTACACAGATGTATCAGTTTATTTTTTGTGTATATCACTCCCCAGTAAAAATAATCTTCATGAGCTGAGCAGGACTATAGTTCACTTGTAATTTAAATAATCAGAAAATATCCTGTGTTGGAACATACTGCTAAATAAAGGAAGTTCCTTCCCACTTTCATTTTTGTTAGCTGTCTATAAAAAATGTAATTGTTTGATTTACATAATAGGATAAAGATATAGATAGATGTAGTCATCTGCTTCATGGTAATTGTCAGGTCTTGGGATATGCATACCAACATGTTGTACAAATAAATTAATTAATGCCTCTAAGAACCAGCAATACAGAGTTATCAGTCACTTCTTCACTGTTAGCAGATTTTGAACAAATTTTAAAACTTTATACTGAAATTCTGCAATAAATTCAGTCATCATCTTAATTTCATAAGTTTAGCAAGATCAGTAGATCTATCAAGTATAATTGGTGAAGCCAGAATTTTTTCTATTAGTAATAAAGCTCAGTAGCTTCTGTGATAAGTACCTTCTGTAATTTTAATTCAGTTGCCAGATGAATTGGGTGGGATACACTACAAATTGTCCTTTCTTAATTCATTGACATTTTTGTTTTAGCAGAGCTAGTTTAATCTGATCTGACTGGGCAGACGTGTCCACCCCTGCAGATCCTGTTGGAGTCAGTGGAGCTTCACACAGTTTTATAGCCATTATTTGAGGCAGAACTGGCATTGCCGTATAAAGTGTGTGCTGCAGAGGCTTCTATTTTTTCTGGAATATAAAGCAAGTAAATAAAAAAATGCCAGAATGGGACTGATAAAGAGGTAGAATATCTCACTTTCTCTGATAAATAAAAATTATTGCTAACTTAAAATTACAAATATTTCCTTAGTGGAAACAATATTCATTTTGGGATGGCTTTTTGACTTCTATGCCAAAAACGAGCACAGTGAAGATATAAAATAAGTACATACTTCATGTTTACTGTTAATCTATTCTGTTTACAAGATTATTGAATGCATTCATCATTAAGGTGTTGAATCTTTGGAAAATCTAACTGGATAAAGTACAAACATTAACATGTTCTTCATTTCTTGAGAGGGAATCAGATGGGCAGGACTGAAAACCAGGGAAGGAGAAAAAACCTAAAGCAAGCTTATAATTTGTAAATCTAAATCTCTGGTTTTGAAAAAAAGATACAACTAGTGATTACAGTTTTTCTTCCCCATATTTTCAAAAATATGTAGCAAAAAAGATAACAATATGTCATCAATGCTATTGATTAATAAATATATTTTATAAGCCTTTATCTGGAGACACCACAAATAGCATGCAAGTAGAGATCTTCTCTTGAATAACAGATACACAAGAAACTCTTGATGCCAAAGAAAGCTTAGAAAGTTAAAGCATTCATTTACGTGCTAACATAGCTGAGGCCTCCTGATATTAAAAATATAGATGTAAATGTAAATCTCAGAATAGCACAAAAGTTTTCTGCAGACCATGTCACAAACATGGAAGTTAGACTCTATAGTGTATACAAGCTATATAAAGCTATGCAGAAACTAAAATGATGTTAACCATAGACTTGTAATAAAGGCATTCAATTTAAGACCTTACAAATCAGAGAAATAGTTTTGAAGCAATTTTTGGAGCTAAAGTAATATAATTTGAAACAATATCCTAATATAGCCTTCATTTTTCTTTCAAAGATGTTGTATTTTACATAAATATATGCAATTTTATCCAGAATGCAAACAATGGAAAACCAGGAAAGTATGCCAACCTTTTACCCCTGTCTTTATTGTTTGAGAAATCCGAAACAATTATGTCTGGAAGAGACAATAAACTTGTGTTCATAGTCAAATCTCTTTCCTGGAAATTAAATTTAATCTACTAATTAATTTTCAAAGCGCTACTGATGAACATCTCTCACACAACCAGAGAGATTTTGTGTTCATTGTTATAATTCTTTCAACATTGTATTGCATCCTTTTAGAGAGAATTCAGAGTCTCAGAAAAATGCAAATATACAAACAGGTAAAAGCAGTACCTTGTCTTTTCAGCAGAAAAGTATCACTTGAATATCTTGTTTGATGTGCTATCTTTTGGATCCAAAATAGATCCTTGAAATGTATTAATTTTGGTGTTTCAGGGATTCATGATTTTCTAAATCTGCTTTTAAAGGGCCGGAACCACTGTGAGGGGTCCATTACAGAAAACTTCATTTGTGGCCTGTGGTTGGTCTGCTTTGAGACTCCAGCAGAAGCAAAATATTTCATTAGCAGCAACAGTGGGAAGAGAAAAGATAGAAGATCTGTAAAGTCGTGGTATCTCTATACATAACCACAGTGCCTCTTGCTAGTCAGTAATGAACACCTTAACAATACAGACTTAGAAATTGATTTCATTTTATGCTGTTGGAGAAACACAGAAGTCAACCCTGCTAATACTGAAGTGGGGGAGGAAGGGACTCCACCAGGTCTTCCTTCTTAAATTATGTACTCTCAGACATTCAGTTTCCCTAGATGCTACTGCTAGCCCGACCAGTCTTGATCTCTGTTCATACAGCTTGAGAGCTGGAATAAGATGATCTTTAAGGTTCCTTGCAAGCCAAATTATGGTATGAATCTGTGATTCCAATTCTGAAAGTGAAGGCCTTAATAATATTTGGGCTCAGAATCAGACTTTCTTGGAATAATTACAATAATGTAAAATTGTTTATTTTGTTAACACACCTATCTATTCCTCCTTCAGCACACATATATCTTGCTAAAGGAGTGTGCAGAGTCCAATTTGTGATGTGTTTTATGCTTATGCTAAAAATTCTGTGTGGTGAGTCTTCCTTTGTATAGAATTTGATAATCCCTTTAGCAATCTATCATTCCTTTCTAATGCCATTACCCTTGTTTTCTCCACTTCTCAATGATGATTCACATTGCCAACAGTAATACAATCTGAACCTTAATATGGATGTTCTCTGAATAATTATTCCCTGGAAATTTACCTCAGAACACTGACATCCTTATAGCACATGTATGTGTGTGTGACTATATGCTGTACATTTAAATGTATATATACACTTAAACATGCATACATTATACACACACACACACACTCAAACATGCACTACAGCAAACATAACAAGAACACATGATTCTATATTATCCAGCCCTTGTGGGAGGACATCTTAATTATGGTGTGACTCCACAGTAGAAGGAATACCTTGACAAACCAAAGAAACCCTAATGTAGGGCCATCATATTGTTTGAGGACTGGAGAACATTATACAGGAGAGTAAGCTGAGGATGCTTGGTATGATCTTAGAATGATATAATTCTAAAGAGAAGTGAGCTGATGGCAAAATTTTGGGCTTGACTTTAGCTTTATAATAGGTCTTTATGAGCAAGAGTGGCCTGGCTCTCCTGGAGGATGCCCTTCATGAGGCTTGAGACAAGAAGCGCAACATAGGATGCTATGATTAGGTAAGGATAGGAAATTCCATTGTAAAAAGCCTGTGTTGGATTGCCCTGATAAGGACTGTAGAGGTTCTCTAAATTTGAAAAGGAGGAACCTCTTCTAAGTTTGAAAGCAGTCCTCTTTCAGGCAGAAGTGTTTTCAGCATGACCTGCAGCATGACCAGTCTAAATTATTCTGTGATTCAGCAACTTGAACTGTTTAACAAAATGTTAAAATCCAACACTGAAGAGTAATCATGATGTTAGGTAATTGGAATGGCTTTAAATAAGAGTGCAGTCCCACAAGGAAAGAAAATACCTGTTTGAAATAAGATGAAGAAAATAATTTAACCAATGTGCTTTTGTCCATTTACCCAGTGCAACATATTTTTCTATTCAAGTTTCATGAAGATGCTTATAGATAATTTCTGACTCTAATAAAATCTTTTTTAACCCTAACAGAGGTTTCTTTTATGAACAATGTAATTTGGTATTTTACTTCTTTGTTAAGATAATCAGATGTATTTTGGGCAGGTGTCCAGGTATCATATTCAAACTGACATTGGATCACTTGTAAATTTGGTCATATTTCATACCTAAATTTTTTTACTGAATTGCTGGACATAAGCAAGTACTATCACATCTGAATCTTGAAATTTGGAACATACATTACTGTTGCATATTTCCAGTTGCTTATGTTTTGGAAGGATAGAAACAATAATTCTACATCCCAGTTCTGAAACTCAGCCTTTAGGTTTGTCTTATCTAGAAGAGAGATTTTATTTTCTTGTGCTATATACCTTATCTGATACATTATACTGATTTAGCCTTATTAACAAATGGTTCTCCAACAGGTCAAAATGAAAGTAACCAAGACTTTTTGTGAAGTAAATCTGTAAGTATAGATGTGGCTAAAGCAAATGCAAATAGCGAAAAAATTATCTTGGTGCTTGCAAATAGTTTCATTCAGGGTGCAGGATCCAATGAAATCCTTGAGACTCTAAGAAAAGTGTATTCGAGGAAAAATCATAAGATGAACACTAATAAAGAATTTAGTATGAAACCTCTCCAATGTGCTAAAAAAGACAATAGAAAGCTTGATGAAAAATGTGAAGAAGTTATATCAAGCTGTGCAGATCAGATGCCTGCACACCATGGTGTTATGCATTCAGAGGAGAAGTGGGTACATCAACATGGACCTGGCCTTAGGCAGCTGTGCTTGACCTGTGGGACCAAGTGTGCTAAATCTATACCCAAATCTTATATCTTCATATATAATTCTGTCCATTAGGCAAACGATAAGCTAATCCTCTCCCTGTTTTGTCTCACAAAAATGTTCTGACAAGTCTTTCTGATGGTATTTTAAAAGTTGATGTGATCATATATGTGTAAACCAATTTAAATAAGAAATCTGAACAGGGGAAAAAAATTCACCAGCAAATTTGAATTTGACAAAGAACTTCGCTTTTGAGACTGCTGCACTAAGCTTTTTAAGATTATTTGAAAAGTACATTTCTTGAAGTTTGCGAGCACCAAAAGGACACTTACAGTTCAACAGTGCATTTTGAACATTTTAGAACAATAGAAAAGTATGCTTTGTGGCATATGGCAATGATTACATTCTGCCTCCTGGAAGGACCAGTACCTGCTTGATGCTTTCAAGTATCCTAGAAGCAGATGTGTGAAAAAGAGCGCTGCAAGAATTTAGGTATTTATTCAGAGCCAGATGGCAATGTTCTGCATACAAACCTGCAGAGTATGAACTCTGGGTTTGCTCAAATGCAGGGTGTTCCTCAGTGCTGGTTGGCCTCTTTTCAAATATTCCCTTCCTAGGCTGGCAGCTGTGGATGTGCATCTCTTGCCCATTATCCTGACCATGGCCTCAGTCACTGTTCTAGAGCTGTGACAGAATGCAGGGAACCCTTTCTGTTCTGTTCTAGACACGTGGTGTGGTTCCTCCATACAGAGAGGAATTATCTCCTTGACATGTCTAATCAGTCTTTGGCAGTTTAAAAATCTCAGGTATTTTTAGATTGCTTTAATAGGACCTTTTTATAAAGAAATTTTGTTTTCTTACATTCTATTTTTTGAAGAAAGGCTATACTAGCTTTCTCTTGTAGCTTGAGTAAAAACAATTTTTAAAGATAGGATATTTTTTCATTTAATATAATTTAAAATGTATTTTATGCTTGCAGAATTTGCCTTGGAATTTAAAGCATTGCCAAAGTGAATATATTTAATATGTTTTGCATTCGGTTTCTCCTACTCTCTTCTCTATTTTGACTTCTTTGTCCATTTTGGTAAATAAAGCCTATTTTTTGAAAGACTTCTAGAAGAGGAGTCCTAGTTCCACAGATCTTTTTATCTATTCTGATGAATGTGCTTGTAAGTTATACAATTCAAAGTTATATTGCTCGAAGAATTTCATTAGAACTCCTGTGGCTAAAAAGATTTTGTCTGGCATTCCTTGTCTTCTGCCAATAAAAGTGTTACCCCTATTTACAACAGAATTTACAATTGGAGTTATTTAAAATTAGATCTAATTTTAAGTACTGCCAGTTACTGTATGAACAAATGACTATGCCTTAAAGTGAGAAGAAAAAAAAAAGGCATTCCAATTTTTCCTAGGTATTTCAACAAATATCCTCTTGAACAGCCCACCTGATGCCCCAAAATGCTTTTCACATTACAAAATGTTATGAAAAGGTTTGTTTTAGTTGTTTTAAAGGACAGATGACCTTTTTTCCTTTGAAGCACAGTGTACAGAAGTAAGCTAGGAGATCATTTTTCCAGAAAATACTCTTAAAGTTGCCTTTCATTAAACATTTATGTTTTAAAATGATGTTTACTTGCATCAGCTGTTGAGTGCCAGTAAGTCTGGATGGAATCCAAGTCCATTGCCATCTATTTCTCTTTTCATTAAATGTGACTTTAAAACAGTAATTGTGTCTTGTTTCTCCTTAACTCCCTCAAGAATCAAATTCTAAGGTTTTTTTTAACCCTTCCTCCCTTTTATCTGTGAAATTGTGGATCCTCTCCCATGAAAGAAGTAATGTCTCAGCTTTCTTCATGTTCTTTGCAGCATGGGTCATGCTTTTCTAAACCTATAGATCCTGCAGGCTTAAAAGTATGTTATAAGCCATATTTTCTCCTTGTGGAATTAGCAACTTACTAAAATCACTGTTTCCGGTTATGAATAAAATTAATACAGTATCTTGATGGTAGGAAAACTTAATCCTGTCATATTCAGCTTCATGAATAATTCACAAGGTACAATTTCATGTTTATCCCATTATTTAAGATAGAAAGTGTATGTATGCCATCCATGCTTTTTAATAACAATTTTCTAGTATTTGTAGGAAAAAACCCATGCTGTTACCTCTGCAATGCATTTTTGTTTGTTCTTATTTAATTTTGATACTGAATGTAGGACTATTGTAGACATTCACATTATAAATTATTTTCTTCCAGAATATCTCAGCTGAGTGTTTATTAAAATGTATGAAAAATGTTACTAACACAAGAGAAATAATAATATTTTTATAATCTCATTGTCTACAAATCTTTTTTAGAAGTAGAACAGGAGTTTCAGAACTCCTGTTTAAGTCACAACCTCAGGTTTAAGTCAGAGGAAATTACATTAGAAATGTCAAGGCAAGATGCTGCAGATAAAAAGCAATGTTGTGTTGTAAATATGCTCAAAACAGAATGAGAACAACTTAGTCCTGCTGTGTTATGGTTTTTCCATGCTCAAGGATAAAAATATACCCTAACCATTAAGACTGCATCACCTAGAATACTGTCAGGATGAACTCAAAATTCTCTTCCCTTAAGTTGGGAAGGACACTCATGCTTTTGTCCTATCTCCTTGTACAGGTGCCTCATGTTAGTAGTTCTAGTGCATTATGAAAAAATGTTGGAAAACTATTTCAGTTACAACCCAAAAAATGGGAAGAAGCCAAAACCAGTAGTAAACCACTGAAAACAAAATGGAGTTAGCTTATGAATAAATGGCAAAAAGCAAATTTGAAGGAAACAACATAATATCAATATTTAATCTTAAATCAAATGAGTTAATATGGTGATGATGGGAAAAAATGAAGCAATAACTGTTCATTCTACTTTTTCTTGCATATTATCAGTGGCATTTATTATGACATCTTTAAATGTTCTTCCCTCAAGAATTTTTTCTAATACCTTATTTTCTAATAGTGTGTCCTTTTTATGCATCCAAATTTGATGTTACTGTTTGATGTTAATGATTGTCTTCAGATGGCCATATTGAACAATACACAGGTGCTGTGTTGCTATTATGTTCTTAGGTATGTAATTCTAGCACAACTGCAGTGTGGCTAGTTTGTTAAATGAAAAAGTAAAAAGGTGAGTTCTAGTTGTGTAGAGATATTTACCACACAGCTTTGCAATATTTTACCACCAGTAGAATTCTTTAGTCTTAAACAGGTCTCAATTATATTGTTCTCATCACTGAATAATATTTTCTAAACTGAATAAGTCACAAACCTCATGATAAAGAAGACTAGAACGAGGAACAAAACATACCAATTTGAAAGGCTTCAGCTATTGAGTTTGGTTCACAATCTGAGAAAATGCTGAAATATTATTATATGAGAGAGATTTCAAATAATTAAAAATTTAAACTTAGCTTTCCATATTGTTCCAAATCCAAACCTTAAATAAATCTTGACTATTGTCAGCCTTTCAGGAATATCTGTCTGTACAGAACTTTTTCTTTTAGAAATGATATAAAATACAAGAGTCTTCTCTAGATGTGTAGCACAAAATTCTCTAGATTGTGTAGCACAAATTCCACTTTGTTTATGGTTCCCCATACTGTTCTCAGTTATTATTTACCCCTTTATCCAGCCCTCCTGCTATGTTACCATAGACACTAATCCTTGTATTTTTGTATTGTCTGTGTCATCCTCCCCCTTAGGACAGGTTAGAATTCTAATGCCCAAAACTACTCTCACTCCATCCAAAATATTTTGACTTCTGAATTAGAACTAATGTATCAGTTACTAATTCCCCACATGTACTCTCATGCACTTATTCTTGACAATTAATGGCAAGTTGTATGCAGTTGTGCACAGAAAAGCTATGTATTGTGTAATGAATCTAACCCCTTTTCACCCACAAGGAAGTAAATGGGTTTTATTTATATAAATATATTTAGATAAGTACATATATTTGTATATTTTATATATATTTATATATTTATATACAGTTTCACTTTTTTAGATTACTTCATGTCTTCCATGGGGGTGTATTGTAGCTCCAAATCAGTCTTTTGTTCTTTGATTTCTTAATGGATTCTGGTTTTTATTTGGTCATAACTATGTTTTAATCTGGGTATAGCTTGATTCTTGGTTTAACTTGTACTTTGTATTCCCACTATCAAAACCCACATGGCTTTAGAAACTACTTGCAAATGTGCTGTGATCTTGACAATCTGCTAAACTAGTTTCATTTGGCACATCCTCTACTTAGATTCCTTCATCTGCTTTTCGTGCTTTCACAACCAGACCTTCCCATTCTTTCTCTGTTAATGCCAACTTAAAATTTTCAATTACCATAGTACTTAAACTAGATTTTTAGAAAACAAAAAACAAATTGTAAACACTACAGATTGAAGACTGACATGTTTAAAAATTAGGTGGGAAAGGACCTTCAGTGGCTGTCTAGTCTAGTCTTTTCCATGACTGCCCACCCCGTCTTTGCTTAAGACTCAGTATGTCTTCATAGCAGCATTCCCTCCATAAAGGGAGGGAATTCTTCCATGTCTCTGTAATCCCAGTGAGGTTGTAGTCCCCTCACCAAAGCCCTGTGTTGGAAACCCCAAGAATCACAGCATGTGGGTATGTCGAAGACTATTGCCATAACTATTTCTTCAAATCACTTTGTCTCTTCTGGTCCAACAAGAAGCTAGAGGTTGGTTATTTTTTCAGGCATGGTGGTGGGGGTGGAGGATGAGGAACCGCTTGGGGAAAGTTCTGACTTGAAAGTGAACCAGCTGTGCTGCATGTAGAAGTTAATTTTCCCTAAAATTTTTGTCATAGTAATAAAAGTTGTTGGAGTGTCAATAGAAAGTCCAATACATGATGGAGTAACACAGATATGCTGTTACTGTTAAGTGTTCTTATTTTATGTGAGCTTGCCTAGATGCTGAAGATAATGACTGTATTGTGTATATCCTACTCTGCTATCTTTTTGAATAAAAGAGAGCTTGCAAAGAGTACTAGGCCGCCTATTGTTGCAGTAGATTTTCTGCGGTGTGGAAAGTAAACTGTTGCACTCTGAAAACTGTATGAAAAATGTTCAGAATGTTTTTTTGAATTCTGTAAGTGGTGTTATTATTCTGAGAAGTAGTATTACAGTTGTGGACATAGTAGAGTGGTCCACAGTTGCTTATAGAATCATAAAATTAAAACCATACAGCAATATAATTAAAACAAAAAAGGAACAAATACATGTGATGACCTCTGACCTCCAAAAGTGGGGGATTATTTTTATTCTCAGATGTTTGGAAGACAATATCCTAAGTAACAGCAACCAAGACAAAAAGTATTTTTATTTGAGTTATTTCTTAAAGATGGTGAAAAATAACTTGAAGGAAAATACTGATCATCTTTGGTGTTCTGTTTGTGTTTTGGCCAGCTATCAATCTAAATGTCCTAAGAGAACAAAAGTAATAGAGCAAAATACATGGTTCAATTGCTCATTAAAACCTTTATTAGAATATTTTTCCATGTCAAAACACAGTGATTTGAAAATATATTTTGAAAACAACTTTCACTTTCCTTGTGTCCATGTATACACATTGAAATAGAGATCCCAATTTAATTATCATAGCTCAGGAAGGTCAGGGCTCTAGGTTTTCTCAATTTTTGTAGCAGTTTGAGAATGGCACTCCTGCTCCCCTCCTCCCACCACACTGCAGAGAGAGACAAAAGGCAGAGATAATGGGCTGAGGTAAGAACAATTTACTGGAAACAGCAATGAAGTAAGAAAAATAATATTGACAACAACACTGATGACAACAGTGTATGAAAAGAGGGTGTTTTACATGAAAAGCACTCACTGATCTAACCTGACATGGACACAACCCTGAGAAAATGAGCAAAGCAGTCGGGGAGACCTACTTCACCCAGGCTTCTTTCCCACTGAAAGCCATGCCCCCTCCTCTCAGAAGTGAGGGTCCCATAGAGTAACAACCCAGAGACAGCCACACAGCTCCAGGTTCCTCACTGCTACTTTGAAAAATTAAACCTGTCCTTGGCTGAAGCCAGGACAGCATAGAACAAAAAGAAGTATGAATCCCTGAAACATATTGTATCAATTTTGATTTAATTTTCTAGATCAGCTCTGCTATCCAGTCATCAAGCTTGGACCTGCAACTTACTGTCATCTGGTACTTGTAATTCAGCATTTTTTGTTTTTAGTGATAAGCTGCATAATAAAAAAGGCTAGTTTATTGAGATTTTGAACTACGTACTAATAAAATCCTTTTTTAATTCAGGGAGTGTGTTGTGAAGACATAGTAATATAGACTAAGGATATTCAAGTAGGTTTATATATTGGTTGGAGTTTTTTTTGTGTGTGGAAGGTTTTGATTATTTGATTGTTTTTAATTTTTTCCCTTCCCTACTGACCCTTTCTACTTGATTCTACTTTTATCTTCTGCATAACCGTATGTGAATGTACAATGTAGTCCAGTGTCTACTTACAACTCTCTACAACCATTGTAATTCAGTTTCTAACATTAACTAAAACAACTTTAAAACTGTGCATGACATAATTAATGTCTATCAATCCAGCACGTTCCTGTTTGTGCTGTTGCATAGAAAACCAAAATTATTTAAAATGTCCGTCTTTAAACAGAGTTTTTGGGCATATTATTCCCATTCGCTTTTAGCTGTACGAGTTGACAATTGGATTGAACATTTCATTGGTAGATTGCAACTTGCTGAATACTAGTGCTCATACTAGTATATCTGTTAAAGTCTGAATTTCCAGGATTCTGATACCTTTTTCCATGGCTCACCTCATGCATTATATTTTAGATCCAAAATTGTGGATTGTGCCTTAAATATTATTTTAGCCTATGTCTGTGGAACTGTTATTTTTATTTGACACCTTTTTGGAGGACAGGGTGAAAAGGATTGCAAATCATACTTGAGAAAAACTAGTTATAAAGACTCAGAAAGTGTTCTGGGTAGGAAATCATGATTGCTTTACATTTTAACTCCTATCTGTTTGGCACTGCATAGAAAAATAAAAGGAGATTATTTCCTTTTTTTGCTGATTCAGCATGCACTCAGCAATGCTGACACAGCTCCAGAATGAACTCCTAAATGTACAATAACTTCCTCTCTTAATACAGAGAATTTCAAGTAAAAAAAGGAAGGTTTTTCTATAATCTTTCATTCAAAGAACTGTAACTCGTGAAATAAGTTCACAAGCAATACCGTCTGACAAGATTGTCCTCGTAGTTCCAGCTCAGAAAAGACACAGTGTGTAATACATCAATGATTTGTTCTTTGACCATAGGCCATCACCTCAGATAAAAGTGCTGGCATTTGGGAAAGGTATGTAAGTAGATCAAGATCCTCAGCTGGATCACCAGTCACAGGAATGTCAATTTGACAGTTATTCATGTGTGGGTTGCAGTCACCTTCTGAATAAAAGGTCCTTTCATACTTGACCTGCATGCACCTTTCCCCTTAACAATACAAAACCACAATTTCTTTTACACTGCAATTTCTAATTCCCTATTTGGAAACTTAGATTATATAAAAAAATACAGTTTATGATAAATTGTTCAGTCCCTTGTTCTTCTCTCAGATGACCTTTAATCAGTTCTTGGTTTTTTTCAGTGAATTAGATTCTTCTTAGAAAGGGTATTTATTAATGTCTTTTTAGAGAGTACTTTTATCAGAGGCTGCACCACCACTTTTGACCCTGTATTGTTTTCTCTTCTTCAAAGAAAAAAGGTATTAAATCCCCTTTAAATCTTTTATAGCTTAACTATGTGTTAGAAGGGAGAGTTTATAGAGTTACAAATGACAATAAAAACTCATTCAAATTAAACATGGAGTCCAGGGCGTGAAGCAAAATTTGTGTGAGATAAAGGTACAAATATATGTTTCTATTGCCACAAGCACAGAGTCTGTATATGACTGTCTTAATATTTGCATTAAAGATTGGTTTACATAGACCTATTGAACAAAAAATCCAAAAATTTGTATTATCCATGGATAAAATTCTCTGACTATGCTGCCAACTCTTGTGAAACCAAATAAAATCCTGTATCATAAAATTCTATTCCTTTTGCCTTAAAAATAGCACCAGAAACAAATTAACTTAATTTTTGTATCCTTATATATTGACATTTTGCTCTGCTTACTATGCTTGTGGAAATACTTCAGGTTTGGGGTTTTTTATTGGTTTTTTTTTTTTTTTGGCAAGAGCACCAAACTTTTTCCCCTCACTAGTTTCCTATCTCAGATTAAACAATTGATGGTGACCAATAAAGTTGTAGAATGTTCCTCAGAGCATGGTAATAAAACGACTCAGCACTTTCTCCCAAATAGCTTTAAAAACACTAAAGCTGGAACTTGTCTGTTGCTGAACACTCACAATTCATTGGCACAAAGGCTGAAAAGCTAGCTGATTCATCAGAACTTTGTTTTTTTAATACCCGTACAGTTCTGCTGGGCCAGAATCTTTTTGACACTGAGACAAGATTAAGGAAAAATCCAGATCTGTAAATACATTTGCCAGCTAAAATGTATCTGATTTGCATAACCTCCCTATCCAACTCTTTCTCAGTACTCCAGGTGGAGAGTTACTTTATGAAGTTAGAATAATGCAATCATAAAACAGTTTTGGCTGGTTATATAGACCGACCTACACTGGAGGAAAAAAAGAACAACTAGATCAGGCTGCTCAGAGCCCTGTCCAACTCCACCATGAATAGGTCATCTCCCACCTCTGTTGGAATCTCATATAATCATTTAAATCTCATTAGAGGCATGGCAGCTATGAAAAAGTTGCAGAAAAAGAAATTACACTAGTCAGTACTGGAAAATGAGCCTCTGTTACCATGTTATTCCATATTATCATAATGTTACATAAGCAAATGAGTGTCAGGACTGGGGGAAGGGAGATAGCAAATGGAAAACATATAATTAATGAAAAACCAGACGTATAATATCATAGAATCACAGAACCCTAGAATTAATTTAGTTAGGAAGGAACATTTACAGGTCATGTAGTGAGCAGCACAATAAACAGCGACATCTTCAAATATATCAGGTGGCACAGAAGCTTGACCAACTGGACCTTGATTGAATATTTCTAGAGATTGGACATCTACCACTACCCTGGGAAACCTGTTTATGTGCTTCACCACCAACATCACAAAAAGCTGAATCCTTGTACCTAGTCTAAATCTACCATCTTTAAAACCAGAATCCTTTGTCCTGTCACAGCAGGCCACACTAACAAGTCTTTTTCCCTCTTACTTATACACCCTTTTGAAGTATTAAAAAGACAGAAGAAGGTCTCACAGAGCCTTTTCCAGGCAGAGCAGCCCTAGCCCTCTCAACCTCTCCTCACAAGAGAATTGTTTCATTCTTCCAATCATTTTGCAGGCCCTCCTCTGGATGCATTCTAACAGTTCTATGTCTTTCCTGGAGTCTGTAGAGATGGGTAAAATACTTCAGCTGGGGACACACAGGAGCCCAGTGGAGGTGGAGAATCACCTCCCTTGGCCTGCTGGTCATGCTGGTTTTGATGCAGCTGTGGATGTGGTTGGTTTTCCGGGCTGTGAGTGCACCCATACAATCACAGACATACTGGGCTTGTGTCCAGATTTTCATTCACCAGCACCCCCAGGTCCTTCTCCAGTGTTTCCCCAGAGGGCTTTCAATTTCTTCAGCCCACAAACTGTATTGAAACCAGGACTGGTCCAATCCAAGAAGAGGCACATTTCTTAAGCTTGTCTAGATTCCTCTGAAGAATATCTGCTGCTCAGATGCCCACTGAAGTACTCAAGTAACTGTTTTTCAAACTACAACACAAAAACTCTCCCATGTGATTGCAGTACTTAGAAATCTTACAACACATCTTAATGGTAGACAAATATCTGCTATAAGTGAGACAAAGAGAGGATCAGAAGTTAAATTACTCATCAGAGCTCATGTTTATCAATATCTAGTAAAATTTAAATGAAATTAATTACTTCTATTACAGGTGAGGTATGATTTGGGTTAGCAGTTTCTCAATCCTCTACAGCTGTCCTGAGATGGTGTCAAAATCAGTCAAATTGAACATTAGCTTATTCAATCCAATTTAATAATATGTAGCAAATTAAAAGTCAAAAGGAAACAGGCTGTAAACTCAGATCACACTTTGCACAAATAGTGAGCATAATTCTTTACCAGATGAAAAGGTTTAACTGTAGACAAAACACTGAATTTTTGAGGAACACAAATTTAATGCAGGAGGTATGGAAGAGGTAAGTACTTTGAATGTAAAGAACTACAGGTAACTTGATTAATATCGCAAGCAGAAACAGAAGATCGGTTTATTGTTAGGATTATTTCCACTTTGAAATATCATCTGATTCAGACATGAAACCTCAAGTGTGAGGGAATCAAAACAATTTAAACAACAATTACTGTAAAGCTTGGTGGGAACCTGGAGTAGGGGAGAAGACCTAGTAAGGTAGAAGCCTTCTACAAGAAGACATACCAATCATGAGTTTGTGTGATAAACCACACAGAAGATTCCTCTAAGCTAAATAATGACATTACTAAAGGAAGAAGAGAGTAATTTAATAGATAATTTAATACTGGGATAATAAAAGCAAATAGTCATATTCTAGACAAATGTTGAACACACAAATTTTGAAGCAGCTTGGAAAAAACCAGAATGAGTCAAATGTTGTTAATATTCCTACTGAATTGTGAAATTTGAATCTCAAAGTACAAAGTAACTTTATTGACTGAAAATTGTTAAAAATTGTTTAAAATATCTAAATGAATAATTTATGCAAAACTGATTTTGAAAAAAAAATCTTTTCTAATGCAGAAATGATAATTATAATATTTGGAATTCTGATTTTGGTTTTCAGAGCAACATGAAAACAGCCTAAGTCTTAATCAAATACTTAATTTTCCTTTGTAATGTGGGAGTGTTTTAAAATGCTTTCAAAATGCTACAGAAATGTGAGATTTCTCTTTGTGATTATTTCAAGTGAAGAGAATGATACATAATTTTTTTAAATTTTTGCTTATTTTTGAATTGTGTACTAGTGAGAGTTGTTCAACCTTAGGCAAATCACTCTGTGATCCTCTATTTATCTCCATGTAAAATAGGCCTAACAAAAAGTCCACCAGCAGCAAACTTGGAATTTAGGCTAGACAAATATCTTGTAGCACTAGAAGAGTAAAACTGGCATAATTAATTGAACTTCAGTGAAACTACCCCTACTGGCTGCAGTCACGTAAGTTTTATTTTGTTACAGTCACAAAAATAACTGAAGTTAATACAGTGTCCCTATCTTTGTCCTCAGGAAAGGCAGTAGCCGAGGAAGTAAGTATATTTCTGTTCACCCTGGTAATTATGTAGCACTTCAGCAAAAGGAGAGTAAAATTTACAAAATCTAGTGAACCTTAAAAATGTTCTTCAAGGACGCTACTGAGTTTCCATTGAAACAGAAATTGTAATCTTAATTTCAGCCCAGTGAAAAAATATATGTATGAGTACATAAATTCTGATTGCATTTCTGTACTCCTGTAAACTCAGAGTTCCTAGGAATTTTAAGCTTCTCCCTGGGAAAAAGGAAATCTATAATCATGATGTTTATAAGCACTACTATACTTAGTACATATAATAACAAGGAGAGCAAGAAAGCAACCTACAACCTTCTTATCAGTCACTTTAATTCTGCTTACTTTTCATAAAGTAACAATTTAGTAGGAGCATAGATTTGCTAATTGAGAGTCCCGTGAGAGTAACCGATAAACCAACTTACATGAGAAGAATATTGAAATATTTCTGGTAAGTTATAAAACATTTAAATATGTTAGTTAATAATACCTTAATTAGATAACTTATAGATGAAAAGAAGGGTACCAAAGAGAATTAACTGATGAAATTGTACCAATGAGAAAATAACTGAGTCTAGCTTTTACGGTTCTTGAATTTTTCTGATTTATTAGCTTACATTCTGAAAATTCTAAACTATTGTTATGGACTTCTATAGATTAATCTTTTTATTAATCTTTTTTTATTAATCTTTTTCTCTTGCCATGATACAGGTATCAAGCTATGATATAGATGTGCTGTTGTTGACCTATGCAGACAAACAAGAACTCTTTTGTTAAGATTTTGAGCTTGCCCTAGGCACTCATATCAAAATGAAAAGGATAACCACATAGATAATTAATAATATAACTGTGGAAGTCTTTGACATCTATACATTGATTCTTACAGTTAGTGGGCCATACAATCACAGACATACATTCTTAATTAAAAGAATCCTAGCTAAAGTCACATGCACAAAAGATGGAATTGCTAGGTCCAGCTCTGTACAAAGCATCAGACACATGGAGAAAAAACACAATATTGCCAAAGCTTTTCTGTGTCGTACAACAAACAAGTTCCCTTTGAATTATCTATGATACCCAAACATCATTCAAACCATTTTAATTCTGGTATCAAAACACAAGTTTCAAGCATTTTAATTTTGATCTGGAATTTTCCAGAAATGACAATATGTAACTGTTTGCAACACTGATCAGTAATACATCTGTGTTAAGGTGCTGAGACTTAAATCGTGCTGAAAAAGAGTGCAATGTTTAAAAATACTAGAATCACAGAATCATAAAATAGTTCAGGCTGGAAGGAATTGTCAAAGACCATCTAATACAGACCCCCCTTGCCATGGGCAGGGACATCTTCTAACAGATTAGGTCACTCAAATCTTCCTCAAAACTAGCTTTGAAAACATCCAACACTTCCACACATTTCATATTCTTCCTTGCATTAAGAATTTTCCTTGGTTTACATATAGCCCCAAAAATCTATCTATCTAATGGCATCGGTGTCAGGGAAATAAAAGAACTCCCAATGAAAAATGTAGGATATTTATAGCATTTGAAGAAGTCTCAAGCTAGAAAGTGTAGGAAGGAAATTCCTAGAAAGGTAAATTGGAAGGTGGTGGAAGTTTGGAAGATATTACATGCTTCAGAGCTTTTCTCATCATAGTCAGTTATTTTAAATTGTATACAATTAAGCTTAAAAAGTACTATAATTGATAGAGCAATTTCTATTGAATATATAACTTTGTAAAAGATGCTCTAAAAAACTTATCTTACTGGGCAAAGAACTATATTTTACACTGAAATATGCTGACAAAGTAGGGAAGGGGATGGATTTGGGAACCTGTGTTTTACAGTTTTCATCTTTGTACAACTGTTTCTAGGTCTCTCTAGTTTTAAGTCAGTCTAAAAGATTCTATGTAATCTTAAAGACCTAACTTTGGGGGTTTTTTTAGTCCAGTGCTGAAAGCAATCGCATTTGATACAGGAAATTTTCCATTCACATCTCTTACCATACATAAGTGAGCATGAACTCAGCCTTCTTAAACTTTCCCTGACTACACTTAATTACAGATTTTTGGCTAGGCCAAGTCTAATATACTTGAGAAAATTACACCCTTTAGGTCTTCTGTAAAAACCCCTATAACCTTGGCCCTTTTGACAGAAATTGGCCTTGAAAAGGGAAATCATTATTGCTTGAAAGATTAGTAATAGGTTTGCTGAGATTACCCTTGAAAATCCCTTATATTAAGACAGGTTATATTTTGTCCTCCTTATCATTGCTTCCTACTGTCTTCACACATCATGATAAATCACCAAGGACTGCAATATCAACTCCTTGCAAAATAATCTTATTTTACATTTTAATGATTTTCTTTAAATTTGATTGGATGGCATATATGAAGAACTTTATACATCTGAACCAAGGAAAGGGAGCTTCCCATCATTAATGTCTTCAGTGCCTCCTGTATATGTGTAAAAGACAGGAATTCACATCTGCTGTTCAAAGGAAGGACCATGATCTTGAATTTTCCAAGGAGCTAGCAGATAGGCTTCCATCCAGGAAATTGTTTCCCTTTAATAAATTTGAGTAAAGGTATTTTGAAGTTGCTTTGTCCATTCTGGGGTCAAAAAAGTATCAGTAAAACCTTCCTATATGGCAATGTTTTGGATATTTAGTAAAATGTAATTAATTTATACGTACTTGGTCTACTATTGTCAGAGTATCAACTATAATAATAAAGTTTCACTGACTTATTTCTGACAATGAGCTCATTCAGGTCATGCAAATGTGAGAATGAATTTGCATAAGCTTAATGATACTATACATGGAAAGTATTTTTCCTTTAGCTAAGGGAAAATAAATGCATAAAGATAGAATGGTACAGAGAGAAAAACAGAGTTAAAGGAGTAAAAAATAGCAGCTATAAAAACAATATGCTTTTGCTGCGGTATCTTTAGAAGGGCTCAATTGGTGTAAATGCACTGCTACAAAGAAGAAAAAACTCAGCATGCAAGTGACAGGGTGATTATGTTACACCATGGATCATCATAGAGCTGCCAACAGAACCCCAGGTAGATAGTTAAATCAGCTTAGTACTTATTTTTACCTGATTTCTGTAGGCTGATTTGGATGGCAGCAGTATGATCCCCTTTGGATTTTCCAACCTAATAGATCATCAGAGTATCTTTACTTATGCTGTCACATTCTTCCTTTGTTAGGAACACTTAAGGGTTTTTTTTGTAGTTCTACATTAAGTATATTATATCGCCAAATTAGATATCTAAAGCTTATCTTTTCATTATCATATTGATTGCCTTGGTTTGTTTTCATTTAAATGTTGAGCAGATTTTGTATTTTTATACCAGGCTTTGATTTTTATTGTCTTTAAATTCTGAAGTACACCATTTTGGAGTAAATATGTAATTGATGAATTATTCCTTTGAAATTTTTGAGTAACTCAGAAGAATCTCTTCTGAAAAACTCTACTTACTAATGTTCAACAAATAATTGCTAGTTTGTTTGTATTGAATGTGTTTCATGTTCCCTGGATTGCATGAAATATATCTTTGAATTTGTTGAAAATGCATCATTTGATCAACTTTTAAATTTTAGTCAAGCATTGTGTAAGAGGGGAAGAAGTAATAGTTTTTCCTTCCTGACATGTTTTTGCTTCATTTTACCTCATGAGGTCTTGTTCTTAGGCCATTCTAAAAAAATGTAGTAATATCTGAAAATAAGTGGTAAATGTAGCAAAGAGTTTATGCACAGTTTTTAATTTATTTTTTTATTCGGGAATCAACTTTTTGAGTTTTTGAATCTGCTCTTATTTCCAATGTGAAGAGGGAAGAGAATCTGTAGAATGACTAAGTTTGATTTGCACATCTTTTAGCAAATTAAAACACATAGTGTAGACTTCTGCACTACATCAACATGAATTATGTTTTCTGGAGACATAAGTCTGACAAGAGGATATTATTTTTGTTTGGAGCATGCCATTTGAACAGAAAAATAATCTCCCTATGCAAAAAGTTCCACCTTTTCTAAAATACACATTTAAGCTTTTTTTCTGATATATTGATAGGATATTCTTTATTTTGTCTTGTAGCTAGTAATATACCCTTTAAGCAAGTAGGCTTTCATTTGTACTGTTCTAATTGCCCTCATACCATCACCTGAATTCTGATTTCTGCAGACAGTGAACTTTTGCACCAACTTGCTTCCTGGGATTATCAGAAAAAGTGTAATAATGCTGAGTGGAAAAAAAAATCCAAGCCTTAATGTAATTTTTTTGTATTGTGGCAGTAGCTGAAGAGTAATACTTGGTCCTTTACGTACCAAAAAGATGGTTATACAAGTACCTTCATATTTAATTTACAGATAGATGAACAGATGGATTTCTTGAGACCCAGGTTAGAGGAAACAGTCTGGATTTCAGAGGATCTTGTAGCAATTAGATTGTTAGCAATTAGGTGCTATTGACATGGCACAAGCAGTCTTGAGAGAAAAACTTTCTGCTAGATTGAAGATATTATGCAGAACCCCTGGATATTTGGGCCTGACCCAGTGAGGGGGCCCTTTGGAGTGTGATTTGCTGTGTGGTTTTCTTAGAGTGGATGGATTTTTTCCTTTAAAACAATGAAGACTGAAGGGGGAGGCTGGTACTCTTTCCATGTGAGTCTAAGTTGATCTGGCTGGTTCTAAGGATAAATAACAGAAGAAGAAAAGCAAAATGACAGTGAGAATATAAACTTCCTGATGTCTGTGATTGGATATAAAATCATAATATTGAGATTAGTGTTTATATACTTAACCATATGAGCAAGAGAGGCACAAGCTACATACAAGGGGTCTAAATGGTAATTATTTCTTGGATATGTCCTTTCTAGAAAGTTATGAAACTACTGTAATGCAACTAGTGAGTTGTAGAAATTACAAATATACAGAAGCGTGTCTAGACCATACATGTAACAAGAAAGTCTGTGATATGGTCCACTAGATATACTGAACAAGTTATAAATGAGAACTTAAATTATAATATATTTTACAATCAGCAGGTTTGCTTTTCAGTAAGTTCATTGTATTGACATCTTCTGTACCTTTTCATGAAGATACTAGGACCAAAGTAATTTTATTTGGAACAGATAACATAATTATCCCTCTGGAAAGGTTAATCTTATCCAATATAGCAATGTTTTATATATCACAGTGCTTTAAGTAAAAACAATTATAAAATTAAAATTTAAGACCTTAGATCTTGCAGAGAAAAAAAGTGTCATCATTTCTTGTCATGATCTAAATATGTCTGATATGTCTGTTTTGCAAAATATTCTTTCACTTAATGGTAATAAATTGATTCAAAATTTCTGTGTTTTTACCACTGGAATAATTTAATTACCTAAGACACTTCCAAAAGCCTAGTGGCTTTTCCTCTCAGGGTAGTTCTGTTAATATCAGTAGGAACAAGTCATTAATATGCCATTTTACAATCTTGACCAAAATCGGATATTTTAATTTTGTCAATACCAAAGACTAAATCTCTTCAGCACTTTGTTTACAGCTGTTTTCATTTAATACAGACACGGGACTTAGGAAAAAATCAGTGTGAGAGAATTGCTTTAAAACTTTGAAAGCAAATAGAAACATAGTGTTAGCTTAATGTACTTCAAATGAAGTAATAAAAGCAAGGAGAAAAGAAGATTGGATTTCCAGTGCTGGCTGAATCCATGAATTTTACTAGAAGCTCTGACAATTGTTCATAATTGTTCCCCATAATGATATGTTCATTGTAGGCGGAAGACCAGAACTGAAAATGTTCTGGTCTGAGAAATTTTGTGCAGTACATCTTCTAAAACATTATTCCACATTGTTACATATGTGTTCACACGATATATGAGAGCAGAAGTAAAACTATACAAAAAATTATTGACAGCAGAATAACATTTTACTGATGACCACTGCAGAATACCCATATTTTCATGGGCATCATTACATTAAAAAAACAGTCAGTCGTCCAGTTGAAAACAATCACCTTTTCTAACTGGAACAGAGAAAAAAATACATTTAATTCTAACTGGATCTGTTGGGCCAGAGGAGCTCCTCACAGGGATAGGCTGTCTTCTCACACCAATAAGCTGATGAATACTTGCTATTTCCCTAAGCCCTTCTAGATACATTTGCATAAATGTCAATGAAATAGATCACATTCTTGCATTAAGCCTGTGATTATTCTGATGCCCATCCAAATGGATGAACTTCCAGTACTCTTCTGTATGAGGAAGAATCCACTTTTCCCTAAGATCAAAATGTATCTTTAAATGAGTTTCATAAGCAAACCTATCCCCCAAAAACTTGATTTATATATAAATGAAAAAAACAAACAAGAGAACCCCAAACCAACGCAATTCCAACTAACCAACCAAAAATCCCAAAACCAAATAAAACCCCTAATCCTGAGAAAATAAGCACCTATGGCAAATTTTATAATACAATAAAATACTAGTCAGATATTTAGGCTTAAGAAAAACTTTTCTATGGTACATAGTAAGCAAAAAAATTGCATGCATGGAATATTTCACTAAGGGTTTATTTTAAAATTTATTACATTCAGTATAAGATTCACTGCAGAATTCAATAAAGCTTTTATCCGTCCCTAAGAATCATGAAAAATTATGTGTTCTAGGACTCCATTCTTTCTTGGAAAAAAATAACTTCATGAAGTTTTGAATCTTCAAGAGCACTCTTGAAGAATCTTGAGTCCAAAGAATGAAACAAAGATTTTGCTATGAAGAGATGAGAATATACTATAGTAGGCAGTTTCCTGAAGTGTTTGTTCTTTAACTTATTGTTAAAGAAAAAGCTGAAATCATCTATTTATACAATGTGTCTTTCAATGATGGATCATGGAAAGGTTAGAATTTACTGCTCAAATGTGAAGACTGTAAGTTTTGTGACATTCAGTCACAAACAAACTTGATCCAAAGGTTTGGTGCTGGGCTGAGGAAAAGAAAAACAATGTAGTTTCTAGGGTGAAGTAATAACAGAAATTAAAGAACGAAAGGAAGAACTTTTTTTCTCTGCCCCCATCTTTTTGAAAGGGTAAATGTTAAAATACCCAGGTAGTGATTTATCTGCTTGTGTTGCTCATAGCATACTTTACGGAGCTGGACAGTAATGCAAATTTTTATAAACATTGGAATTTTTACAGAGTTTAGTTACAAATAATGTTCACTTAAGAAGTGGTCATTTCAAATGTTATTTGCTGTGTCTCTGCTGGTATGGTTTGCTTTTTAAAAATTTCTTTTATTTGAAATTTATCAGTGTTATTTAGAGGGAAAAATGAGTAAATGATTGAACATAATGATTTCCAACTAATTATTCAACTGCTATATGCAACATATAAATGGAAATAAAATTATGAATAATTTCCAAAGATCAAACAGGATTTAAATTGTCATAAATACCGATATAATTTCCTTTCTAGATGCTGCTAAAAGCAGAAAAAGGTTGAAATAGATGAGATACAATATTGTTGGAAATGCCCCATAGAAGTAAAGAACAAGAAAAAAACACTAAAAATATACTTTTGAACGTCTTTTAACTAAAAAGCAGAATCAAATTCTTTTAGATAAGGCAAAGATTTCCAGGAAGGCTCCAAGACAGATTCCAATGAAATGCTAGTCCCAGCAGATTTTCTAGCAGAAGAACTGTATACTGAAGAGGACAAGGTAATAATGAAATGTTGTTTAATGGCATTAAATTTTATTCAACTGCCTAACAGCATTATGCTGCATAAAGGATTTACCATTGTATCCTCACCATTGCTGCAGGATCATAGCAGCATAATTTTTTTATATACACACACACAGAGTGGAAAATATAAGTATACATAATACAAAATTCACATAATTGACTCTTAATATTGCCAAATAAAAGAATGCTAGATTTCAAAATCTACTTGTATTTATTAAAAAAAAAAAAACAACAAAAAAACCACTGCAATTCTGGAAGTGATTTTGCTATCAATGCAATAAAAGCTAGAAATAAAAGATTTTACCAGGAAAGTATATAAAGAAAAGGCCATTTTGATTTTTGTGCAGATTCAAATAGATATATCAGGTGTACAGAATTTTTTGTAGGTTATTTTAAACTTTTATTAAACTTTTAACAAAGTTTAGTTCAAGGAATGTTTAGCTCAAGGTTGAAAGCTGACAATACATGTGAAGGTAGTGGAAATGCACTGGTGGTTTGCAGTCCTGATGGATAAGGGTCAGGTAAGAAGTAAAGTTAGGCCCCCAAACTTTAGGAAAGCAAACTGCCAGCTCTTCAAGGAGATGGGCAATTGGATCTTCTAGGACACTGCTCTCAGGGACAAGGAAGTGGAATAGAGCTGACAGATGTTTGAGGAAGTCTTCCATAGAGCACAAGAGCTGGCAATCCCTAGGAGCAAGAAATCTGGCAAGGAAGGCAAGAGACCAGCATGACTGAGATGGAACCTGCCAGTAAAATTAAACAGAAAGAAACAAATACATAGGTGGTGGAAACAAGAATAGGTAAACAAGGATGGTAAAAAAAGGTTGACCCCCTCTGGTCAACAAGGTTAAAAAATTGGTTACAAGGGATGAGGAGGAAGCTAAGGTACTCAAGAATATTTTTGACTCAGTCTTCAAGGGAAACCTCTCCTTCCACACTGCTTGAGTAGATGGACAGCAGGATGGGGAGAGGAGAAGCAAAGTCCCTCCCTCTGTAACTAAAGATCAGGTTCATGAGACCACATAAAGAACCAGAAAGTGCATAAGACCATGGGGACCCCCTTAGATGCACACCAGAGTCCTGAGGGAGTTGGCTGATGTAGTTGCCGAGACACTCTCCATGGTATTTAAAAAGTCTTGGCAGTCAGGAAGTTCCAGGTGATTGGAAAAACAGGAAGCATTGTCCACATGTTTTAAAAGGATAGAAAGAGGAACCCTGGTGCCAGGGAACATCATGGAGCAGATCCTCCTAGAAGTCATGCTAAGGCACATGTAGGACAGAGAGGGAACTCAGAACAGCCAGCGTGGCTTCACCAAGAGTAAGTCCTGCCTGACCAGCATAGTGGCCTTCTATGATGGATCCTCACCTAGGATAGGAAATTGATTGTGCTGGCAGTGATTCCAATAACATCACCTATATTTGGAACAATCCTTCTGAGTTACAAATTTCATGGATTAAATCTCTAAGTTTAATGTATCACAAATGAAGTGTAAACATACTGTCGTGACAATACATGTCATACATAAGTTGTCAGAAGAATCCTAAAATTCTTGAGGTCCAATTCTTTAACAATTGAATATATGAATATATGCCAATAAAAGAGTAAACAAAAGTGAATTTCAATTCCATAACTCCACTGAATTTCAATTCCATAACTCTGAATATCCATAAAGCATATACATAAAATCTGACCCAGACACCTGAGGTTTCCATTGCAATCCATGTAGAGAAGAATTCATTATTAGAGTGAAGTTCATCCCAAAGTAGATGTCTGAAATACCTTAGCCTACTTTAAGATGTACTGATTAAGGTAAGATGGATCACACCCATTATGTGCCTATTGATTGAAAAGGGAAGCTTATACGACTAAGGGAGGTAAGAAAGCAGACTTTCAAAGCCAGTTGTATCTCATCCACAGTATTTTGCAAATGCCTCACAGGATACTTAATGTGTCCTCAGCATTACGATTGCCTCACCTGTAGTGATCTAAATATTGCTATGGCTAACCAAAATCCGTCGCATAAACAACTCTGCAAAACATTCTAAAAATTTACTGCCTGAGGTGATACCATCAAATTTTAGGTTTTTTTCCTGTTAGCTCATTGATTATGAAAGAAGGAATTTTATTCTTCAACATATTTCATCCTACTCCCTGCATTTCTGATGTTTATGACTATATTTTTAGTTCCATAGTCTGGTGTGTATATATGCCACAGAGAAAGGAGATATTGATAAACTACACATGAAAAGACTTATTAAATAAAGGAGAAAAACAGAATGATGTCTTAAGGTTTGGCTTTCACATTTTTAGATGCCTGGGTGTGTAGCTCTGAGCTGCATGTTGGGTGTCGGTAGGCTCTCTTTGCAGAGTGGGTGGATGGAACAGTCCTTTTCCAGCTTGAGACCAAGTACAAACATTGCAAGTTTCAGGCCTCAGAAGCACAAACAGTGGAATGGAGAGAGAAAACAAGAAGGATGAACAGAGATGAACAAAGCAAAGTATTATTTCTCACTGGAAAAAATCTCTGAGAAGCTAGAGATGTTGAGTGACATTCATATGAATCATGATCAATCAATCAATTGCTACCTAAACGTGTTAAAAGCCAGTGTACAAACAATCACTGATTTGGTTTCCAAGGATAATACTACTAATAAAACTACTACAGTAGTTTCATACTACTGGATTATTTATGTATGATTTAAATTATGAAATTACTCTTTCCCTAGAGTATCTTTGACCTCCAATATCATGTTTGCAAAAGAATGTAAGTTCTTGCATTTGAAACTTATTTTTAATTTATTTTTATGGATCTAAAGTTATTTCCACGGACCTCAGTATATTTCCCACTAGAGTATCCATAAGCATTGTAATAAATGTCATGTCATTAAAGTAACTAATTGAAGTAAACTTGCAGTCACTCATATAGTCTTTATCTGCAGAGGAAAAAAGAATGGATTGTGTCTTCTGTTTTTCCCTGCCTGTATTTAGAAATTAGTCAGCTACTGAGCATTTTAATTAGTCTGTAAAATTTTACAAGTCAGAACATTTTTTTCTCAGCAGCTTCAATGCCTTCTATCAAAGTAGCTATCAATTCACTGAATTATTAAGATGTGGAAGTCAAGAAATATACCAAAGAAAAAGCTAACTCCACTTTGTGGAATATGAAATTTACATCAGTAGTGGATTTGCACTTGTTGTAGTTCTGTGCAGGTGTCTGTGCAACAGTTGAGCTATATGTGCAATTAGCTCAAAAGTCCAATACAATTTCAATTTCCTCATTTCTGTATTGGATTTCATAGGACCTATGAACACCTTTATTATTATACTCAAATTCAATTTGAGTATAATAATAAAGGTAATTTTGGGATGGTTTTGGACTCCTACAATGTTTTCTACCTCTTGCTTAAGGAAGTTTGGTATATGGACAACTAAGTTTGTTTGGAAATAGAAATTAATCCTTTGTATCTCTTTAGAATTAATTTATGATAAATAAATATTGATTGCAAAACTAAATCATTGGTATTTCATGGTCTTTTGGATAAAAGCAATACATGAATGCAATGTACATGACCCCTTTGAAACATAACATTTCTTTTGAAACTGAATTTTAGAAATATGATGGAGGAAAGGAGGAAGAAACAGACATTTTAACACTAAATTTGGGCCAAACCCAAAGGGTAAATCATAATTGAAAACAGAGGGTCAGTATATCCTGGGTCTTCACATGTCTCATTTTTACTCTAGCGCACACTAATTGTCAGTTTAAATTTCTTTATTTTATGTCACAAAACTACTCTACATTAAAAAGTCCACACATCATTCAGACTGTGGGGCATGTCAAAGCCTTATTTCTCTTAGTCCAAATGTAATAATATCACCTTCTCATAAAGGTACAATATGATCATTAACTCTATTGTGCCACTGCCATTATGTCTTTGTAATACAATGTTTCTTTCATTCAGGAGGCTGTTTCACATGAGGGGAATAGGTTTTAACAGGTGTAGGAAGTGACCCTATCACTCTCTACAACCACCTGAAAGGAGGTTGTAGCAAGGGGGTGTTGGTCCCTTCTCCCAGGTAATTAGTGATAGGATAAGTAAATGCATCAAGCTGCACCGAATGCCAGAAAAAAATTTACTGAAAGCGTTGCCAAACATTGGAACAGGGTGCCTTGGGAAGTGGTGGGATCATCATCCCTGAAGGTGCTGGGGAGATGTGTAGGTATGACACTTATGGCATGGTTTGACATGGTTTAGTGGTGGACTTGGCAGTGCTAGCTTTATGGTTGGTCTTGATGATCTTACAGGTCTTTTCTAACCTAAATCATTCTGTGACCCTGTGATTCTTTGTTTCTGTAAAGAATATGAGAGGAGTGAAATTAAAAAACGTGTTCAGTGGTTATATGTTTTTGCAATGCCATTGCTTACCTAAGATTTCCTCTATATCTCTAAAGAAGTCCAGAAGGTTTTATTACCTGCTAAAATTACAGGCAAATCTTTCTAATTTGTATGTTGTTGCTAGAATTCATACAGAAACTACATTTTAATTTTCTAAAATGTCAGTTGTGGATATCTAACATCTGTACAGAATTTTCTGAATTTACTGTTAAATACACAAAAACTTGCCAGCCTTAAGTATAACGTTGGTTAATTTTCTGAAATAGTAAAAAATATTGCTTTTTAAAGAGTCTAAATAGGACATCTTCCTGACCTCTAAAGGGAACATTATATAAATTTACCTATTTGAGTGACATTACTCATTCAGTAATTTAGGGGAGCTTCAAGATTACTATGTGAAGATTACGGGAAACTGTTAAAATCAATTTGACCTTTAAAAAACTTCTTTATATTCCAGCTGTTCCTATCAGCTTTCCAGCAACTTCATTACTTATAGCAAATCATTGAAGTCTACAGCCAAGACAAATGGCAGCCTGAACCCTGTTTTAAACTCCAGCTAAAGCAAGGAAATTCACAGAGAAGTTGAAGCTGCCCTCCACTTGCTCTATAGACTTTATTGGAGCTGAACTCTAGTCTGTAAGAAAACCACAGATTTACACATTTGGCTTCAGGCAGGTTCCTAGGAGTATTCTGAATCATTCCAAAATCAGATAGGTTATTGTTACAAAGAATTGTCCACATCTTTGTATTCTATTGGTATCTTGGGAATGACTTAATACAAGTTTTGTGGCTAACTACAGCTGAAATATAAACCAAACCTAAGGCCATGATCAAGAGCATTTTTATTTTACATTTTCTAAAATTTCTCTTAAATATTGATCAGAATGTAATTCTTCAGCTTGTAGCTTTATATTAAAAAAATCCTGATTATGCAACAATTTCTCAGGCAATATTGTGCATATCAGTTTCTTTTTTGCTAGACAGAAAATGTATGAAGTCTTGAATAATCTCTAGACAAACCAAAAAACAAATAAACAAGCAAACCTGAAAATATATTCTCTATATACTGGAGTACCAAAAAGAGTGACTTTTTAAATCCATATATGTATTGTCTATATACAGTCAAATCTGACTACTCTTACTATTGTTCATAATTTACAGTAAATAAGAAATCTTAAATTTATTTTTGGATTAGTGTTTGTTTCTCCCTTCCTCAGTATTTTGGAAATCTCTGGCAGACGCCAACATATTTACAAGAGACACTTGATAGAGCTGTTCCATGTATGTGAGTACAAGGTAATGGTTGCATAAAATAAAGAAGAACACACAAAATATTGAAAGCTAAGTCCTTTTATTGTGCTCTAAAACAATTTCTAGATGTGGGGGTAAAAGATTTACTAGCACTTCTGGAAATGTTTTAGATATCTTCTTTCTTTCTGACCTCACCTGGCAAAAAGCCCATCTGGGGACTTCTGTAAAATTATTAACTCTAAAGGGTACCAAACTCTCTTTGAAAAAGGAAGGGTTTGCCTTTTTAGAACTCTATTGGTCTAAATGCAAGTTTCAAAACCAGAGACATACAAATTCCAGCTTCCTATAAACTTGCACAAAAAAGCCAAATTATTCAGTAAAAGTGAAAATTTTTACAAGAATTTGAGCACTAAATTTGTGGAGGATCAGATGACTATTTCAACAGAATTAGCAGAAGAGACATAGCAAGAGAAACTACAGGATGGAAGTAAATTTGCAACTTAATCTGACGTTTGAAAATGATCAATCTGATACTTCTGAAAGGAGAACAACTAGCTAATTAGAGGTTCACTTTGATGTGACTCTGTGCTCAGATCTGTGAATGCAGTCTACTTATAACTTAAACTCTGTAGGTCCATATCCATTACTCAAGAAAATTATTCTGTGGCCAGGGCTTCATTATGAATAGACTTAATTTTTGTGGGTCAAATTGAGACTAACTTTAGAAATGAGCAATTTTGTTAAATGCAAACTTTATAACAAAAAATAAATCCGAGTTAGAGTTGGAAGGGATCTCTGGAGATCATCTGGTCCAACACCCCTGCCAAGACAGGGTCACTTAGAAATAGTTAAAAAGAGCAGGCGACATAGGGACTCTTTCAGGTGGGTTTGGAATGTTTCCAGAGGGGGAGACCCCATGGCCAGCCTGTGCAGCCTGTTATGATGCTCTGCCACCCTCAGTGTAAAGACTTTCTTCCTTATGTCGAGATGAAACTTCTGCTTTAGTTTGTGGCCATAACTCATTGTCCTGCCACTGGGTACCACTTAGAAGAATCTTGGCACCCTTCTTGGAGATATTTATATGCATTAATTAGCTTCCCTCTCAGTCTTCTTTTTCCTAGACTAATGATCCAGACCCCAAATCATCTTCGGGACCCTTGACTTGACCCTTTCCAGAGGCTCCTTGTATTTCTTGCACTAAGGAGCCCAGAAATGGACACAGCATTCCAGCTGCGCCTTACCAGGGCTTAGTGGAGGGGGAAGATCGCCTCTCTCAACCAGATGCCTACGCTCCTCCTAATGTGCCCTAGGATACCATTTGCTGTCAGGGATTTAAGGGCACTGCCAGTTCATGGGCAGCTTGAGATCCATCAAGAAACCCAGGTCATTATAAAATAAATGGGTTACAGTTTTAAGGAACACATAGCCTTTTGAAGTATTTTGGAATAGAGGGTTTTATGCCTCAGGTGAAAGACTCTTAAAGGAATGTTAGTTGTGGTGTGTTCTGAAATATATAGATAGCATGATTTACAAATGTGCAATCCAATTATTATTAAAGAGTCACAGAATCAATCAGGCTGGAAAAACCTCTGAGATCATCAAGTCCAACCTATGACTGAATACCACCACGTCAACCAGACCATGGCAATAAGTGCCACGTTCAGTCTTCCCTTAAACACCTCCCGGGATGCTGACGCCACCACCTGCATCACCAGCCCATTGCAACATCCAGCCACCCTTTCTGTGAAGGAATCCTTCCTTATGTCCAACCTAAACCTCCCCTGGGACAACACAAGGTTGTGTTCTCTTGTCCTGTCACTGGTTGCCCTGGAGAAGAGGCTGACCCTGGCCTAGAGACCTTTCAGGCAGTTGTAGAGAAAAATAAGGTCTCCCCTGAGACTCCTTTTCTTCAGGCTAAACAACTCCAGCTCCCTCAGCTCTTCCTCATAAGGCTTGTGCTCCAGACCCTTAACTAACTTCATTGCCCTACTCTGGACATGCCCCAGCGCCTCAATGTCTTTCTTGTTGGGAGGTGCCCAAAACTGAACAAAAGTTTTGAGGTTTGGCCTCATCAGTGGCTGAGTACAGAGGTACAATCACTGCTCTGGTCGTCACTATGGCTGCTACAGGCCAGGATGCCATTGTCTACTTGTCCACCTGGGCATGGCTGGCTCATGTTCAGCCACTGTCAACCAGCACCTCCAGGTTCTTTTCTATTGAGCTACTTTCCAACCACTCTTTCCCAAACTGGTAGTACTGTTTGAGGTTGCCTGGGGTCATGGTGACCCAAAGGCAGAACCCAGCACTCACACATTTGGCCTCAGCCCATTAATCCAACCCATGCAGATCTCTCTGTAGAACCTGCAGATCAATCTACTCTTAGAGAACCTACTCATCTAGGTGTCACACTGCTCAAGGACACAGTCCCTCATTCAGAAAATGTATAAAGATTGAGCAAAACTGGCTCCAACACTGGGCCCTGGGAAGCAGCCATCAACTGGATTTATCTCCTATCACTCTCACTCTGTGGACCCAGCCATCCAGATAGTTTACTCAGTGAAAAATATACAAGCCATAAACAGACAGCTTCTCCTGGAGAATGCTTCTGGAAACTGTAGCAAAGGCTTTACTAAAATTTAGGTTGATAACACATTTAATCTTTCCCTCATCCACTAGTTGGATCACCTTGACATGGAAGGAAATCACGTTGGTCAAGCAGAATGTGCCTTTCACAAACCCATGATACCTGGGCCTGAACCTCTGATTATTCTGTACATGCCATGTAATGACATTCAACATTATCTTCATCCTGCCTTTCCTGGACACTGAGCTCTGACTGGGTTGGAATTACCCAGATCCTTCTTCCAAACTGTCTTGTAGATGGATGTCGCATTTGCTAATTCCATCAGCTGGGACTTCTCCAGTAAATCAGGTCTGATGGTAAGCGATTGTAAGTGGCTGTTGTGGTGTTTAGGAACGGTATTCCCCAACCTAGTGTTATCACTGGAACACTCCAAATCACGGGCAGCTCACTGCCTCCCCTCCTTCCCTTCCCCCTTCCTCATGTAGCAGGCTGGAGAGGAAAACGGGAGGCACTAAAGGTAAAGGTCATGCATTGGGATAAGAGGTATTTACTGGAAAAAGCAATGAAATGAGGCAATGAACAGTAACAGCAACAACATTAATGACAGAGCATGCAAGAAAGAGATGAGCAATCCATATTGCTCTTCATATGGAAACCCCTGGCAACACCCAATCCATCCCACTGCTACATGAGCTGGAAGGCAGTCCTGACCCCAGCAATGACTTGAGGTGGTAGAGTGTGGGTCCTGGCCATGTCCCCTACTGCAAAAATTAATTTTTTGGTAGTCAGAACAGGACAGTGACTTTGTGAAGCCTTCTGCCAGCTCCCTCTTAAGCAGATCCAATCTGTCCCCATAGACTTGTGAGTGTCTAAATTATGTATCAGGTCACTATACTATAGTATTCCCTTGTATTCCACCTAGCCTACCTAGATTAATGACAAAGGAAGACTTCTGATAAAGTAAAACTGAAAAATCCTTATTTTAGATAAAGGTAAATGTATATGTTGATACTGGATATGAATTATTGCCTGGTTGATTGACTGAATTTCTATGATTTAAGCTCTGTGTAAGCCAGACAGAACCCAGGTGATAAAAATTGTAATGTCTTCTAACTCATCTTCTTCATAGCCATTAAAGATTCTGTTTATTGAAACCGAAATTGTAACCGAAATTGTATAAATTATTTTACAGGTAGTAAGACAGAGTCTGACATCTTGTACTTGAAGTCAGATGAAAGACTGCCAGCAACAGAAATTTCTCTGCTGTAGCTGATTTATTTTCTCTGTTTCCAGCTTGTTATTAAGTTCAGCATTCAGAAGTTTTATGCCTAGAGTAGTTAAAAAGCATTCAGTATAAAAAGCAGGACAGCAAAAAACCAAGTTAATAAAGTCTATATTCTCTTTTGAGGAAAACAGTTTCTTGTGTTGACTGAGATTCCAGCAATGAAAGTATTTGGCAGGAAAATGTTCTTTCTATAATTGGGTGGGGCTTTTTGCCTTCACTTTAAGAAGTGTATCCGTAAAGAAAACTCCTCAGATTAATCACTCTTTAAATTTTCTCCCAAGCTCGCAATAACTTATGTTGTCTTCTTATCCTTTGAAAAGATCTGTACAGTTTTAGATTAGGGAGGAATTTATTCCTGAAGCCATATCTCATAATAATGACAATAGACTCAGTGAATGTAACTTTTCTGTATTGTTCACTCAGAACAAGAATGATATCGGAGGATTTTCTTTATAATTACAAATGTGGGAGAAAAAAGGTAAAGCTGTACTTCAGAATCACGCTATTTTTTTCTGAGGTAATAATTACTGGTGGAATGTCAGGAGGTCAGACCATTAAATAAGACCATTAATTGTTTTCTGAGTATATTTTTGCTTAGAAGAGATAGGTCTTGTTAAACATCCATTCTCCTACTGCTTGAATAGTCATAGAGAGTAGTCATAGGAGACTAGGGGGATAAAATGCTACTCAGTTGAAACAGCAAACAACTGAGAGCAGTTCCACAGTCTCTGCTTAACATCTTAGAGAAACTTGTTAGAAGCTTTAAAAAAAAACTTTTTAGAAGATTTTAGTCTACAAAGAAGTGGTAAGACCCCTAATTTGTAAATTATTATAGTTCTTACCCATCTGACAATGTCTTCATCATCTCACTTTGTTCAGTGAAATCTGAAGTCCTTCTAATTATCTACTCACCCAAATTCAAATAGGATTCCACAAGTGATTTTCTGTTCCATGAAAAGTGAAACAGTGTAGTAAACTGAAAATTTTAAATGCTGCTTTGACAAATATGCCTTGATAGTCTCATCTATCAAAGTTTCATGTTGTCTTAAAGATCCTTATGTCTTATGGGTTATACTGTTTTCTCACCATGATGGGAAATGCCTGTAGACTCAGATAAATGCCTTATTGTGAAAAAAAGATACAGACTTACTGTTTCTAAAATTCACAACTGTATGACAGTGATTTTGATCTTTATCATAAACTCAAAATTTAAAACTGCAGTAGGCTCTTACAGCAGCTTGTAAAAAGCTACTCAAACAGTTGAGTAGCACAAACATGCTTGCACTGCAAATAAAAAATGCAAACCCTAAATATGTCTCACAACTCTGTACAAAGGATAATGAGAGATTATATGAAGGCTGTTGGTGCTTATATTTTGGCATATATTTTTATAATCTTCATTCTTACCAATCTTCAGACTTTCAAATTCATGTCTTATTCTAAATGATCATTCACTTGTTAAGAATCCATAAGGTGATTTTCATTCAGGAAAATAAGACTGTCAGAAACCTGTGCCAGTCCATGCTTCCACAGATAAGGAGCAGTCTTTCTATCTGCTGTCTGGTCATATTCCAGCAACTAGTCTTACATGACATCAGGAATATGGACAAATAGGCACTGATAATATAAAAATAACTAAAGAAATAGGACTATTTGCTCAGAAGATTTGGGGAGTGTTTATCTGGATCACCGGAATCACCAACAATAGAAGTTATAACGTCACAAAAGTTGTGAATTTTTTCTTCTCATGTTGCCATTATAAAACATATACTAGTGAGGAATAGGATAACAAAAAATTTGGTCCCAGATTGGCAGTCAGTCTCCAGTGGTAGGTTGCAACCACAGGCTCCCAGCCAGGTAATAATTAGCACTGACTCCATGATTGCAGAAGGCTGATCAATTGCTTTATTGTACTATATTATACTATATTACTAAGAAAGTCATCCCCTTACAGACAGTCCGATACAGATGGATCCAATCTGTCAATCAATCCAAACACCATCCAGTGTCCAATTAAGAAATCACCCTTTGGTAAACAAATCTCCATAACAAATTCCACATGCGCACAACAACAGGTGCAACAAGTGGAGATAAGAATTGTTTATAATTCTTTTCTTTGATCTTCTCACAGCCTTCCCCAGGAAAATGCCTGGGGAAGTCGTGCCTGCTGCTCTCTATGGGGTGAGCTGCAGCCATAGTAGATATTTCTGAGGTCTCAATTTTAGGGTCAGATCTTTTCAGTGTTATTATAAATTACTTAGGTACTGGAGTTGAGAGCACACTAAGTTTGCTGACTACCACAAAATTCCTTAAAATGGTACCAATAAAGAAATTTTTTTTTGTCCTTTAGAGCTTCTTCTAGATTCAATAGTACCTTTTGGACATGTAAGATGTCAGTGGGACATTTGAAAATGCCCTAGAGTTACACTGCCACATAAACAAGTATTGTAAACATTTCAATTATGGAGTAAAAATAACCAACATCTCTGGCAATCTAAATCCATTACAAAATATAGTAATTCAAAAGCAACTGGTCACTCTCTTGCAAATAAATTGCATCCCTTGCTCTTTCTTTTTGGTCATGTTATTTCCTTCACTTGACCTGGCAAAGAACATCCTTACAAAATATTGAGGGAGTGTGGGAGGGCTGGTTTCTGTGCACCAAGCTAAGAAAGATACCTTCAATTTTTAGTTAGAACAGATGGGAGTCCAGTGCATACTTTCATTCACTAATTAGAGACAGACAGAAAACAAAAATATAACGCTCCCTCAAAAGTTAGCATTTGATATGGAAACAAGCAATTCTCACTTTGAGTAGGAAGATCTGACAGCCAGTGAAGTACTGTAAGTCAGATTCCAAATATTTTGGACTTTTCACGTGAGGATATTAAAAGCATGAATTATCTGTCCAAAATTTAGTCTTGCAGAATTTGCTCTTATTTTCCTGTTGGCATTCACTGTCCTTGACACAACTTATTCTTTTTACCAGCAGTGACTGTCTTCCTGAGCCAGACTGATCTATTGAACTTTATTGTTCTCCAAATTATTTTCCAACACTTTAAATTTCTGTAAAGTACTTTAAATAAAGTTTTATGTTCTGCAAAGTGAATTAAATATTGGTAAAATGTGCTGAGCCTGTAGAACAAGTTACAGTATGAGCAGCACATCAGATCGTCATCACTGCCTTTCCTGATTATTCAAATTCTGACATGTGGGTAAAAACCACACACTCACTGCCAGGGGTCCACCAAGCCATTCTATCACTCTTCTCACCAGCAGCACAGGAGAGAAAATAGGATGGGAGAAAGCTCATGGGTCAAAATAAAGGTGCAAAATAAAGAAAAAGCAAAAGCTAAGTGTGGGGATAACAAAAGTAAAAATATTTATTCTCTGCTTTCTATCAGTATGCAATACTGATACTTCCCAGCCACTTCCTTGGAAGCACAGCTTCAGTATACATAATGGTTGGTCCAGAACACAAATCACAAAAATGAACGTCCCTCCCCACTCCTATGAACTTTTATGTTTGGGCTGATGCCATATGATATGGAATATCCTTTGGTCAGTTTGGCTTGGCTGCCCAGGCTGTCCTAATGTTACTGAACTGCTAATATTTCTTTAAGAAGCAACATTTACAGCAATGGGGGAAGATATTGGAAAATCCTTTGTGCTTTAGCACAATATCATACATCCCTGATATTTGTGTTTAATGCTCAGTTTTGTATCATAGAGTTCTTTTTATTAGAGATTAATGTGGCATTGTGTTAACTCCCTGCATTTGTGACTATCAAGTCTCGTGCCAGCTAATGCTTCCTTATGAACTTAGTGATCAGTATATAATAGTGAATATGAGTTTTGAGAACAGGGATTTTTTGTCAGAATAAAGATTGATAGGAGAACTACATATCAGAGTATCCAAATAAGTTCACAGAAATAATTATCATATATGCATGTACTCAAGAAATGAGATGAATAAGAATTAGTTTCAAGAATATAACCTGTTCTACTAGGTTAAGGGGCATGCATGCTTGGAGAAGAATTCCTCATACTTCCATCACTGCCAGTAAAGTAATGCCAGCTTTCCAATTTAGTAAATTGGATGCAGAGTTTGTTGCCCAGTTTTTGGTGACATCAAGGTCTTGCCCACCCCCAGTGTACTGAGGAGGGGGAAGGGTTGGTGCTTACAACCTTTGCCAGCACTGCTCATCATTAGCTAAAACTTGGTATATTATCAATTTTTCTAGCGATCAGTGCAAAGGAATAGAATAGCACTATGAGGCACACATGCACAGGGTTAACTCTATCCCAGTCAGACCAAATAAAACCACTGTGGAAAGAATAGCTCAGACCAACTGATTCTTGGCAGTTCTGTTAGCAGGAATCCTTTTGGAACCGTAACACTGAATTGTTTGTGTGTTTATATGCATGCTACATATCTGAGGGTCCATTAATGCACATGCATGTATGAACTTCTAATTGATACTTTTAATTGTGACCTGTCTGTGTTATTGTAATCATATGATAAATGTCTTCAAAGCAGTGAAGATGACCTTGCTCTTTCAGTCAAAATAAGTCTCTGAATGACCATGGCCTTATGAATTTTTTTGCATAACCTAGTGGGTTTTCAAGAATAGTGTCAATCTGGTTTGGTACAGTGATTTATTTAATTTACACGAAAAACTATATTCATTTGATGTGCAGTGGTATGTTGTAATAAAACCAATAACTTCAGGTACCTAATTAGGATTCTGCTGGACATAGTTTTATTTATGCTGTATATATCTACTTTCATTTTCAAATTTTCCCATTCATAATTTTGCAGCAGAAAGTGCAAAACCCTTATGTGCTTCAGACTAGATTTACTAAATGCAACAGTCTCAGTTGTGCATTACATTTCTAATGAAAACGAATAACTAGAAAAAGAGACTAGAATAAGTAAGGGATGTCATTCACATAAACTAATTTTTCATACTACCTTTAAGAGGAAACATTCAACTTTGTCTAATTTATGTAGCCATAAGAGAATACTGGATTTTTCTTTGGTTTTTTATGCACGCAAAAATGCATCTGTTTTACTTTGTAAATCAGAGTGTAGTGTGCTTTACTTGATAAGAAAAAAGTATTTTTCATGTTTAATAAGAGTACATATTAGAAGTATATAGCTGCAAAACCATGCGACACAGCTGTATTTGGGCACCTTTTAAATCTTTTTAAACAATGTAAATAACCACAATCATATATATCTATTTATATATTTAAAACATAAAACACCATTTTAAACTCATAAATAAAAACAGAACAGAAAAGTTAAGGAATGTAATATAATAGGCCAGTAAACAATAAATGTGATCACTCTAAGTGGTACTGTGAGCTAAAGTACTTAGGGTGTTTTTAAGTGACTTCAGTTCTTGTTTATTTTCATTCTTAACTGCCAGCCTGGTGACACTAAAAAATTAAGGCATAGTCCCATTATTTGCTTTAAATCAACTGTTAAGGTGTACTAAGAGTTGCATTCCTATTCTAGATGTCTTGTGAAATGGTGGACACTCTCACCATTTCACTTAATGCTGTTCAGTAATCACTATTTTGCTCTAGTCACTATGACAACATCATTACAAACAGATACTGTTTTTTTTCCTTGTGTAATAGAAGGATGGAATCATTATTTTGGGCTTACAGAGATTAATGATGCTCAGGCAGTTTTCTATGGCTGCATAGGATTACAGGTGGGTAATGCATTGAGCACGATTGATACAAAGGTGAAAGGAAAACCATCACACTGTTGAAATAGTCAAATGAAGAGAAGCACTGGGCCTAATTTACCAAGCAGGTGGTCTCAGGAAATGTATATGGTGGGCAGGTGTCCTGAAAGAAGAGAAAATAGGGAGACTTCAAGTCATTAAAATGTCCAATTCGGGTATGTTGGAGCTGAGTTCAATTTGAAAATTTTATTCAGATGATGATGGAAGTTTTTGGTGAAACACTTGTGACTTGCTTAAGAAAGAGGTGAAATGGAAGAGGCCTTTGAGGAGGACTTATGTTCTAGTTTGTGGACTTAAATCCAGGAAAGATTGTCTAATATGTCAGCTAGGATAGTAGCTGAGAGAGGGAGCTGGAGGTGCAATGTTATTGTGAACTTTTGTCTAGGGTGGGCTTCAGACTAAAACTTTGTCTAGGGTAGGTTTCAAACTAAATAACAGCTGCTCTCCTTTTTCCTGTGTAGGACACAGGAGATTTATTTTAAATTTCTGTGTCTTGAAGATGCTGAGAGATATATTGTTAAAGTTCACTGGGAGTTCTGGGGTTTACAGATAAAGTTGTACAGCAGAGCTAGTCTTGTGCATGTGTCTTTGAATTACACATAGCACTACTGGAGTCTTGAGGTAGCAAAGTACATAAAGAATGGTGTCCCTGTCTCTTACAGTGGGAAAAGAAAATTTGATCCACTCTGTTGGTTTTGTGCTTGTGCTTTTTTTACAGACATGTTGCTGATATTGAATAGCTGCAGCTGTAATAAGATGTTTTTCTGTGATGGGAGCTCTTATAACAACTCTGCACAAGGGAGGATACTGACTTGGAGGTGAAACTTTAAGAAGGGATGCAACTGAGTCACTCTGGATATACATCTCCTAAAAGTCTCTCCCCTTAATCAATGTAAAATATGCAACCATAAAACATGTATACAGGTCTAACAGATATTTGTTTTTTCTAGTTTTACTGATTTCTTTAGCCTTTTGCAAAATGTTACAGCTAGTGCTAAAACTTATTTTCTTCTGATATGGGGGACTAAGATGTGGCTGCTTTAAAAAAATGCTCTCGGCTTAAGATAGCCTACTGTTGTTGAAATATGAGAGTTTTAAAAGTCTGGATCTCATTTGCATTTGGAGGACATATATAAGAATTTCTTCAGCTGACCTATAATATTTCTGGTTTTTTTCTAATCATAGAAGTCTCAGATTTGGTATAGTCACTGCAAATGATCAGTTAACAAATATCTGATTACACAGTAATCAGATTACAACTGCTTTTGTAGTGCAGAGGGAGACAAATAGGAGGAAGATTTGTGATCTGTCATTTCTTTTTATTTCTAAAGGAACAGGAGCTCTGAGTTCATATAATTTCATTAATAATAAATTTAATATCATGTGTCTGATACTTCAACGAGTATCACTGTTTTTCTTGGATATATTTACAGATAGCTTTACAATACTAATACTAGGAAGGAGCTTCATAGAAAATATGTTAGTATTGCTGGAAAAATACAAAGAGATACTTTCAGAAATAATACTCTAAAATTATGTGACTTTGTTTATAACCTATTTTTCAAAACTGATTATCCTTACTTGTTCAAATGAACGGTTCCTTTGTTAAAATGTATAGATCCAAACTGCAGGAAAGCAGAAGAATACATCAAGTCCTTCAGCTTCATGTCAATTTCAGACATTTCCAATAAACACCACTAGTAAAATACAGTATATCCCTACTTAGATTTTTTTAGTAGAGTATAATACAAACTTTATTCTGCTGCTATTATAAGAACAGATGGTAGCTCAGGCTGACTGCCAAAAGACTGTCTCATTTTTGAATATTTTCATATGTTCAGTGTCATGTGCTTGCTTCATTAAAAAGAATATCACATGTGATTCACTTTTGGTGTGAACAGTGCTTGGAAGGCATTTCCAGTAAAGGATGAGCTTTGGGATATCCATTCTGTTCACAGAACTGCTCCTCCAGCGTTGAATAATACTAAAGAAAAGGATCCTGCGCTCAAAGCACAAAAGTTTTTCTGAATACAATAATTTTTGAAATAATTAAGTATGTAAGAATTACCTTAATTGAACAAACTTTTGTTTTAGTCTCTCTCAGGAATCTTTAACTTTCTTTTAGGCCTTGCCATTTCTCACCGCTATAGTAAACAAGCTGAAGTCAGCTCCTTGACACTATTTCAAAGACTGGCTCTTGAAGCGCTGCTGTACCACAACATGAGGATTGTAGGATGAGCTATAAACGTACACTTGAGTTGTGGCTCTCAAGAGAGTGAAGGCTAGTGGTGTAGACTTACTATAATTCAGAATGTGGCTTAGCTGTGTGTAAGAACTTAGAGACTGCAAACTTGACAATTTCCCTGCAAATTTGATCTCAATTGTTACATTTCCTCCTCATAATTATGCACAGGAGGTGGTGGTTTTCTGTTGAATATAGTGAAGTAACTCCAGGGTCCTTTTAGCCAGAACCTTCAGTATCTATCTATCTAATCTATCTATCCATCTAGATATCTCCTCAAAAGTCTTTTAAATAAAGCAAGTTTATTTCAACCCTGAACAAGTCAGTGCATGCAAGGAGATTAAATCAATTTTCTTTTTTAGCTGCTGTGATGCCCAACCCAAACATTCTGCAGTGAAATAGAAATCTGTTGCAAATTTGGGTCAGAAGATTCTGGGGCATGAGCACATCTTTTTTCTGTCCTCTAAAAGCCCACTTGTACTCTTTTTTGAATTCTACTTTATCATCTGAAAAATCCACTTTCTTCTCATGCTGCTCTCTGTTAGCCCTATCTCATTCCCAATCACCTTTTCTACATTCAGTAATTTCTCACATCATGTTCACTTGTTTGTCATTAGCTAAGTTAGCAGTTAGCTAAATCTCTGACATAGCTGTCTGTTTACTGTACTGCTTACTTGCCTTCATTGCTTGAATATGAAATTTTACTGCAGGGGTACAAATACTGCTGAACAGAACAGATTGCAGCTGAAGAAGTTTCCACCTATACACAGCATACACTTCATGATTATAGAGACATTCAGCTTGTTTTTGTGAAGTGGTGCTATTAGATCAGCTATGTAGAATTGAAAGCTCTTGAAATTCTGCAGCTGCTACTGGCAGAACAGGAGAGCTTTATAAAGCTGTTTAGCCAAAGTTTGTCAAAACAGCTGAGTGTTAAACCATGACATGCATATTAGACCTTGGCAAGCAGTAGGAACCTTTTCTAATAGCTACACTGAGACTGAAGAAGTAGTGGAAACTGACTACAATGCTAGAGTTGCTGCTGTTCTTTCTCAACTGTTCTAGGTGCTGAATGCTTTGTAGGTGTCTTCTTGTCATGTGAGTCTGTGACTGCAGAGCCAACAAATCTGTTCATTTTTCCCTCCTTCATGATTACTTGCTTGTACCTCTATTGAAATTGTTAGAATCACAGAAAGGTTAGTTTGGAAGGGAACTTAAATATCTGGTCTGACCCCTATGACATGGGCAAGGATGCCTCCCACTGGACCAGGTTGCTCAAAGCTTTATTCCAATCTGCCCTTGAGCACTTTCAGGGATGGGGCATCCACAGCTTCCTCTAGGCAACCTGTTCTAGTGTCTCATCATCCTTACAGTAAAGAATTTCTTCCTAGTATCTGATTTAAAATTACTCTCCTTCAGCTTAAAGCCATTCCCCCTATCTTGTCACTCCACATCCTCGTAAAGAGTCCCTCCCTAACCTTCTTGCATCCCCCTCTAGGTACTGTAAGGCTGTTGTAAGGTGTCTCTTCAAGATTTTCTTCTCCAGGCTGAACAACCATGATCTCTCACCCTGACTTCATAGAAGAGATGCTCCAGCCCTCAGATCTTTGCAGCCCTCCCCTGGAGCTCCTCAAACAGGTTCAGATTCTTTTTATGCAGAGGTGAATGCAGTACTCCAGGCGTGTCTCCAGAAGTGAAACAGCTGGCAAAGCAACGAAGACACTCCATAACAGATGATTTGTTTTCTCTGCTCTGGGCTCACTGAAGTCTTATGAAGACCTGTGATTTATACAACTTTCCACTCAAGATTTCCATGGTTCAAAGTTATCTTCCACACAATTGAAAAATAAATACCTGGGGATAAATTTCTTTTCTTGTGTGTGTGGTCTCCTAGCAGTAGTCATTTTGCAATTAATAAACCATTTATATCAATGTAATAAATATTGCATAAAATTAATGGCATGGTTTTCAAGACTGATTCTGTTTCCTTGCTTTAGGCTGTGTCATATTTTCTGCAAAAAATAACAGCATGAATATGTTGTCAGATAACTATTTCGAATACTAGCAATTTAACTTCTACAATTTATGTTAACTTTAGCAACATGTTACTAACAAGTGTATCCAATGCAACTCATCAAATTATTGAGAAAAATTATGTGTTGTCCTTGCCATGAAAAATGCCTTGAGTAGTGTGTAAGGAATATTCAGGAAGGAAAGTGAAAATATCTAGTTAGGTTTGCTGAACTGTACCACTTGGTTTATTACTGAAGCAGACTCTATTTCCAAAAATTTCCCAAATTTGTACAGGTTGTGTGAGTTAGGGATTTTTAATGACGTGATTGACAAGTATCATACTGGTCTGCAGAAGTTTTTCGACGGGTAATTCTAGTGTGAAGCCAAAATCAAAAACCTTAGAAACACAGAATATATTCTACAGAAAATTTCATGCCAATGGAACCATTTTAATGTGTATATTTTAAGACTATATCTATATCTGTATATATATGCTCAGTCAAGAGTTTCCTAGACTTTGGGTGAATATTGTGAAGGATTATGTGCTATACCTCTTGTCTGAGAAATACTTAGGCACTGTCATTTTCTTCTGTGGGGAAACAACATAATCTAGCTCTCAATTAATTATCGTGTTGTAATTAGACCTAGATATAGGATTGAGAAACTGTAATTAATATGAATAGCAGTGGTTATCTGTATATATGTCATTCTCCCATGCCTGGCATTGTCTGAGAGTTGGATATGAATATCTTTTGCATGTAGCATTTTTTTCTTCCTTAAGTCTGTCAAGCTGCTCTTTGAACCAGTCTGCAAGTCTAATACTACTTGCATCAAGTGCCTGAAGATTCATATCCAGTTTACCTTGCACCTTCTGTAGAAGAAGGCTATCCTTCACAGAAAACAGTAGAAAATTTTGGGAGTCTTCATCATAAAAAGAGAACACGAAGAGCTTAGCTAGAATAAAGTAAACTGGGCAGACTGGCAGTAGTACAGCTAGAGAGCTGCTAAACTCGCTTTTCTGACCTAAGCTTGAAATCAGAATTAGAATTGGAATGCTCACAGGGACTATAATCTCACCAAGGAAACCACAGAGGCACTTATTCACTATTTTGATTGTTTGGGAAACTGACACTCCATCTGACCCTCTTTCATAACCTTTTTTTCTAAATTAACTAGAATCATACTTTTGCATGATGAATTCCATGTTTTGATCTCATGCTGCTCTCTTTTATTTTTATTCTAAATCATCTTATTTTTTAACAGAGGCATGGAAAAATCTAAACTTACTAAACAGACAGTGGAAAGTGAAGCCTAAAATGGCAGTTACGGAAGAAAAAGACTTAAATAAATGCTCTACAGGTTGCTTGTCTGTCAGTGTTAAATAAATAAACATCAACAACTCTTAGAGGTACTGGAAGATGCATACATTAAAAACCCCTAATATTAGATGTGTCAATGCCACATTCATTCTTTAAGTCAGCAGGAAGGCACACAGTAATATAGTGTGTAATTCAGCACTTTTACCTGTGTCAACTTCATTATCTGAACTGGAAATTAGCCCTCAAATTTCCAGATACATTGCATATAGATTAAATGCTTTCAGACAAGTGCTTACTTGTATCTAATGCTTCTTTTGCTATTAGAACTACTGAAGCAGTGGAAACTCTTTATTAAATGGTTTTCCATCTTGACTGGTTTATTCAATTTCCACTTAAGTGAAACTGAAGACCATACTGCACGCTGTCTGCTGATCTTTAATAATTCAATGCTGGAAGTGATACTTTCCTAAAATACAAGGTAGTATGTTGAAAAAATATTCTGTTAATAGCATTTTTATGATATTTAATAGTTTTCCCAGTTTCCTGTATGAAGTATATTACTTGTGTTCTTGCAAGCTAGTAAGCATAAGGAAATTATCTCTAGTATTTTAAATCACGATTTTAAAGAATACCAAATATACAGAACCCAAGCAAAATGCTCCATTGACCTTTCCTTAACAATGATAGTTAGATATACTCAGTTTTTGTCTCCTCAATTTCAAAAGAAAAGGGTAACTTATGCTGTTAGGGGTTAAAAGTCTGATAGTCTGATTTTGAACCTCTTAAAAAGATCTCAGTAGAATTTCTCAATCTTTAGACAGCTTAGGTGTGGTAGGAGAAGCTTAACACAGGCCTTATTTGCCTTCTGTCCCATACTGGTCACGGCTGGAATTGATCATGAAAGGTGGCATGGGACTGTATTTTGGATTTCTCCTGGAAATGCTGTTGATAATACAGAGTGTTTCTGGTTTTGCTGTGCAGTGCTTACACGAGGCCAGGGCCTCTTCAGCTTGTCAAACGCCCCTGCCAGCGAGTTGTCTGGGAGTTCAGCCAGGTGTCGGGAAGAAACACAGCTATGACAGATGACCCCAGTGGATGAAAGGGATATCCCATACTGTTGGGCATCATCCTCAGCATAAATCTGGGCATACTCGTCTGGGGGCCACTGCCCAGGGACAGGCTGCTCATCAGCTGGCTGGTGGGGATCAAATTGCATAACTTGTCTTTCTTCACCTTTATTCCCCTGGTTTTAAAATTTTCCTTTTTGTTACATTGTATTAACAACAATAGTTGTTATTATTATTGTTACTGTAATTATTTTATTTATATTATTAAACACCTCTTATCTCCACCATAATTTTTCTCACTTTTACACTTCTGTTTTGGCGTAAGAAAAGTTAAGGGGACAGATATTCAAAAATTATTTACCTCTCCTTTAGGTTTAACCACTCACATTCCACAAATAAAGAGAGACAATACAAGTAGAAATAAGTGGAAAAATAACAGTTTACTTTAAAAAAAAAGAAAATAAAAAAAAGATATTGCAACAGGCAAGAAGAATTACAGTAAAAATTACTAGTTACAAAGTTGCTGAAATCTCCATGACTCCCCAGGAACCAAGAGAAACCAAAAATGGAGGAAAGCCCCTTTTCCCAAGATGGCACGTCTGCAGACGGCCGTATGTGGAGATGCAAAGACAAAGATGGTGGCTGCCTTCACCACTCCTCCAACTATGCGTGGAGAGACAGAACAAAGAGACAAAAAAACCCTACAGAAACCAAACCTCCACAGTTATGAAACCTCCTCTTCCCCCAAAAACAATCGGCAGATGACATGGTCAAAACAGCCCCACAAAAGCTAGAGTCCAAAACCAGTCAAAGACCCCTCTTATCTCCCATTTGTATCAACAAAAGTGGCTGGAATGTATCAACAGTCCAGCGGCTGGAACTCAATCAGTGGCTGGAATTTGCAGGGGGATTCTGTCTTTTCCTTGTCAGGAATGTCCAGCATCCAGCTGGGCGATTGCATAGATTAGCCTTGTTCTGTTTTTCCTGGAACAATGCCACGTCTGTAGACAGGCACCCATGGAATTTGCTCGAGTGGTCGGGAACTGCAAGATGCAGCCCCCTGGAAAGCCCTCCCAAAGGGAGGGCTTTTTTTTTTTCCCTGGGGAAAAAAACCCAAGAAACGAAAGAAAACCAAGGGAAGCCTCCTCCTGCACTGCCTCAGCTCTTTTCCTTTAAGAACAGAAGGAAAAGAACAAGATCCAGGAGGCAAGAGAGTGGTGCTTGAACAACCTCGACTTTAAAATGAAACAGCACTCAATTCCAGCTGTTTCCGCCTGCAGGGTCTTAGAGAGACAGTACCAATTTTGAGCACAGATAAATATGGAATACAGTAACATCCTGGGTTACCTAGGACACCTTCCAATTCAATTCCTCTATTCTGTGATGGGCTGGAGGGAGAGAGAGCTGTGGATGACATCTGGGATTTTATTGCTTATACTGTTTCATACCTAAATCTGCTATTGCTGCCCAAAAAACTTTTTTTGAGAGAATGAATGGGGAATTTTGAGACACTGCAAAGGGAGTTTACAGGTCAGAGTAGATCCAGGAGAGATGAGCTTCTCATTTTTGAACTCTGAGAAACATTGGCCTTCAAGGTCTCAGTAAAGGTTTCAGAGACTGAATGTGTTTGTTACCTCTCCACTACTCCTGTTATCTGTACTGTAGGGCTGCTGTTATTGTCAATACTGTAGGGCTCTGTGGACTGGCTTTTGCTGAAAGTAGTACACAAGTGGTTAGATATTGTTTTATTAGACAGTGTAAGCCTCTGCTCTTTATGATAAATCTTCAGTCAAGTGTTAAAACTAGTTGAAACCTATATTTTATGACCTACATATTCCATGAATACTGATGCTCAGTCCTTTAGGGAGTAATGTTATGAAAAGTTTTCCTAGAAGAATTCTTGGTCTAGTTCAGTTTTACCTGTGAAATACTTATCTCAGTGGGCAGAATGATACACCATATTTCTTAAATTTGACATTGCTCACCATCACAGCTAAATTACATTGATCCTTCTTTCTGCTTCTATAACTCTTTCTAGTCATAGAGATGGTGTTACTACAAAATACAGTAATTTGAATTCTATATTTCATTATGCTATGTTGCCTCACTCTTTCCTACTTTATAACAGCAAGATATAATGGTTTGTGGAGCTCATTGTTCTCCAGGTGTCAGTAATGAGCAGAAAGAACTGCTTAAAGAAATTTTTTCTGTGCCTCACAGAAAAACATTACTTAAAGGATGGACTTAGGAAACTGCTTCCATTTTAGGACTGCAAATATCTCAGATGATACTTGATTGATACTCACTGGAGAGCAGCACTGCAGAAAGACACCTAGGGGTCCTGGTGGTTGGCAGGTTGGATATGAGTCAGAAGTGCCCTGGCAGATGGGAAGGACAGCTTGGGTAGCAGCAGGGACAGTGTTGCCCACCACTTAAGCAGGGTGAATGCCCTGCTTTGTTCTGCACAGAGGTGGCCCCTCCTCAAGGGATGGGGGCAGTTTTGGGCACCATAATATGAAAGATATGAAGCTGTCAGAGATCATTCGAAGGAGGGCTATGAAAATGGTCAATGGTTTAAAGGGGAAGCTGTATGAGAAGCAACTGAGGGTCACTATCAGGACTTGAAGAATACAGTCCATTTGTTTCAAATCCCTGACAAAGAAGGAAATTCCCACAAGATAAGGCACCACTACAGGCACAGATGGCAAATAGGAGGGTGTTAATTTCAGGTGTACATGGAGGTGAAAAGTTTGAAATTAGCAGACAAGATTCCCCTGTGCAGATGTGGCAAATGGTGGATGCCAGGCTTGGGGAGGCAAATCTGGATACCCCATACAGATAATAGCTCCCATGATGGCAAACTGTGGGAAAGGAAACAACCGCTTACACACGTGTCATTCCAAGTTTTGATAACAGCACGTGCCTCTCTGGATAGCCAGGCTCAAACTATGTAATAGTGGCACCTCCAGAAGAACACTCTGAGGACCCCCACCACCAAAAAGAAAGAACAAGGGCCGGCAGGATGCCACAGGAACCCATGTGGTGGTGACTGTGTTCTCCCTCCCTCCCTCCCTCCCTCTCTCTTTTTGCCATTAAATAAAATCTGTACTATTGAATTTGTCATATGGTCTTGTCTCCACCTCAATTTAGGCAGAGATATCTTTTAATAGCAAGACCACAGTACTATTTCAGGAGTGGGATCCTAACATTATTCTGGTGGCTGATCACAGTTACTGGACTTGCTCAGCTTGGAGAAGAGGAGACTTACATGAGACCTCATTGTAGTCTACAGCTTCCTCACAAGAGGAAGTGAAGGAGAGACCCTGATATCTTCTATCTGGTGCCCAGTGATAGGACTGACCTGAAGGAATGACCTGAAGCTCTTCCAAAGGAGGTTTAGGTTGGGTATTAGAAAAAGATTCTTCACACAGAGTGTGGCTGGGCACTGGAACAGTTCCCCAGGGAAGTGGTCACAGCAACCTCATAGGGCTCAAGAAACATTTGGATAGCACTCTCAGGCTCAGAGGTTGTCCTGTGTAGGGACAGGAGTCAGACATTGATGATCCTTAAAGGTCCCTTCCAATTTTGGGTGTTCTATGATTCTTTTCCGTAACACCAGAACATGAGGCTGGGGGGAAGACTGGGAAACTTTTAGCAAGTATAACAAAAATTCTTGTCTTACTTTTTGTCTTTGATAATGATCTTCTTTGTTTTGTATACAGAGTAAAGAACATATTGTGAATATATGAAGTACTTCCCTGGGTTCTCCTTCCAAATAAATCTCCATATGGCTTTCAAGATATGGGATTTGAGTGAAACACTTTTGTATTTGTAAATTATCTGTTTTCTTCTTAATAGCCTTTTCTGCTTAAAAAAAGAAATTGCACTACAACTTATTGTATTTGTTTATTTTAAAGAGCATGTTTGAATTTATATAAAGAATTCTTTAGAAGGTATTAGGTGAAAAAAAATCTCATTTGCATTGAATACAGAGTGGATGGTTATTTTTGCAATTAAAGGAATTTCTTGAGGTAGTATGATAGAATGTGTATGATTTGAAAGGTATCACTTTCCTCCCAAAACACCCAGATAAAAACTTTTTTAAACACTTTTATTTTGACAAGTAGCAATATTTCAGAAGGGAAGTAGAAAGGGAGACTGTAAATTGAAGGTTGTTTCACTGATGTCATAGATCTTCTTCAGCAAACTCTCCTCTTGCTGAACTGCTGAACTGCTGAACTCTGTCTGCAGCAATTACGTAATGCTCTTTGGTCTAGGGCTGTTAACACAGACTGGCAGAGATGACATTTAGGATCCTGAGAACACCTTCTTCTGGAAAGATGAAGTTGCACCTGATATATTTTTTCTTCTATTCAAACACAAGAAAAGAAATATTTTAAGAAAAAAAAAAGCTCAAGGTTTTTCTGACAGTTTTTTCAGTATGAAGATGACTTCAGGGGCATAGAGAAGACCCAGCCTGACATATGGGACATATCTTCACCTTTAAGTGGAATTAGAAGAGTTTGAGAAAGCACTGCAGCCTGTGAAATGGGATTTAGTGGAAGAAATATTTTCTTCCACTAAAAATATCTAAAAAAAAATCTCATATATACATATATATATTTATATATACACACATATTTTTGCGTACATATATGAATATATTTATATGTACACACATTTATATGTGTATATGGTGTGTGTACTTTTTTAAAAAAATATAATAAAATTCTTTGGTGTTTTAGATTGCCCTTTGGAACACATCAACTCTGTTTCTATGTGTGTAAGCATATGCATCTTTGATATCAAATTACTTACTTGCTGTCCTATTTCTCATTATCTGAGGAAACTTACCTGGATAAGAGTAACTTGTAGAAAAACTTCACTCAATGGGATTGTGAGCATGTATTGTTTTTTCATGAAATTTACACTGCTCTACTTTGACTGTTAAAATGGAATATATAGAATGGTTATCATATTTTTTAAATTGTTGAAAGAAGGGTTTAAAATAAAATTCTGAGCTGTTTCAGATCTATGAAATGGTTACTATGAGAAATGACAGCTGTACATAATCCTTTGAATTACTGTAAAGCATGGCTTAGGGAATTTCTTGCTTGATCTTCTAAATCCTTTTTTAATTCTGTGTCCCTGTGAATGCAAGTAGGCTTTCATTCTAGACATTCAGTGTCCTACACAGTTTCTATAAAATACTTCTAGAAAAATTTTTTATGGCTTTCAAATTAATGCAAATGTATCATAATGGTTCATTTCTTTAGTATTTATTTATTAATTGTTTGACTATTGCTTTTAAGTGGTGCCAAAAACTTGACTGTCTCAATAACATTAAAGATAGCCATAAACATTAAACATTAAGATAGCCATATGGGTTTGTTGACCTAGAATGCCTATCAAACAATTAACAAGCTTTGGTAAAATGTTAGTTTCAGAGCTCTTAGCCACTACATTTAAAAATAATTCTTTGGATATCATTGATTTTCATATGTATTCCTAAGCTAGAACAATGTGATAAAAGTTGGACTTTATTCAGCAGTATTTTTAGGACTTTGTATTTGGACAGTTTCTGTTAAAGTGCTTTTTACCAAAGCATTCTTTTTTTTTCTTTTTTCTTTTTTTTTTTTTTCCACGAAGGTTGCAGTAAATATATTTAGGCAACTAATATCCTGTATTTTTTTCATCTTTGTTTTACGGATTAATTTTCCTAACTTTTATTTCTTGTGCCTTGATCTTAGGTACATTAAGAAAATTTAACAAGTTACACGGTTACTTCAAATACTTGAATTAACTAGAGCACCACAAATAGTGATACTCTTTTACTGTGGGATTAGTGGACAGCAACAATTCAAAAACAGAACTACTATAGTGCTCTATTCTGCTTTCATGTAAGAGCCAAAGTAGGCAGAATCTGGCCTGGGGATGTGTGCTTATTAAATCATGGGGGGTGTATGCTTATTAAATTTGAAGATAACGCTATGTGAAGACAGTGCCTGCACATTTGGAGTCAAAGTGATGCTGACAAACTGAAAAGTGCGAGGGTAAGTGGTGTACTTTCCAAGAAAGGGGAGCAGCAAGGCATAGAAGATCAGGCATCCCAAATACAGTATTCAGAAAAAGTGTTCTGGTATGTAGAGGATGTCTCTAGGTTTGCTTGAATTAATATCTGTGTACAAGGTACTGAATGCTGCTGTAAAATGCAAAAATACAAAACTATACTAGGGTCCTTATGAAAGGGAATTTGGATTACAGGACTCATGAAGTAATCTTTATCTCTCCTCCAGCAAAAGTTATTTTGCAGTGTTGTTCATGGTAAAGCTTACACATGTATTGAAAGGAGCTCAGTTAAATAGCAGGGACAGTTATTTTGATAAAATTCACTATTTATGAGGAAAGTTGGCTTTGAAGAATGAAGATTGAGATTGTCTTTTTGAACAAGGTGTGTTGATTCCATGAAGAAAGAAACAGTGTGTTCATTGGCCAGGATAAGAAGTGGTGCTCTGACTTAAACATCCTTATGACAATTTGAAATACTAGGGAAATATTTTAATAAAAACTTAAGAAAAAATAATGCTTACAATATGTAATATGCCTGAGGAATCTTTGGTCTCTGTCTTGGAGGAAAGAACCTTCTAAGAACACTATAAGCATAAATCTGTAGGGGAAAAAAGCCAAGATTATTCCAGACTCATTTCCAGTTTATGAAGTTCTTGGATTAACTTCCCTTCTCATTCATTGCCTAATCACAGTACTACAGAGAACACTTTCATGTCTGTTTTGTTTTTTGACTGTTCTGAATTTTCTCCACCTAAAAAAACCCAGCCAAACCTCGAGCATTGTGAATCCTAGCACTGGTGGTGTAATTGCTGTGCAACAGAATAAAATGTATGGGCACAATATCCTGCAAAATTCCTTCCCCAAGATATATATATACCAGGAAAATATAAACTATCTGGAATAATATTTAGGCGACTACATTTGAGCCTTTTTTCTGTAAAGTGTTCTTTCCAGTAATTCAACCATTTTGTGCATGGATTTTGTCTTTACCTCTGGTTCTGTTGGAAGAGAGCTTGGTACCATGTAGGTAGAGAGAGATTCAGGTCTGTCACCTGTCCTAACTCATTATCACAGTCACTATGCTTGTGATGCTTTCAGTAAGGAAAATTTTTGCATAGTACAGTGCCAAGTAACAATCTCTGGTGAAACTTAAAAAAATTACTTTTTTTGCTTTTAATGTGCAGTTGCACATTTAAGATTCATGAACAAGCTAGTTTAGTCTTTATAATACAACCTGATAACTGTATATCACTCAGAGCACTAAATTGATATGTCATGCAGGAGCAAGTCAAAATGCTTTGTAGAAACTGTTACAACTAAGCTTGTATCCTCATCAGGGAAAAAAAAATCTACTTAATTTGACAAGGTCTGGTTTACCCTAAACCTGTGCTGATTGGCATTATTTATATTAGAGTAATCTAAGTCTGAATCAAACTTTCGCTTGCCATCTTGTTATTTTGAGATTTATGTCTTCCTGTAATTACCTTGCTCATCCTATTTGTCCTTTTAAATATTAAACCTTCAGTGAGGTTTCTCCCTGCTCTATTAATTTTTGTCCTTTGTGAACACCTAAGGGCTTGTTGAGACTAATATTTAGAAGACAGATAGATGAGGAAAAAAAGAGATGGATTAGTTACTTAAAAGTTTTTGCATAGTGGTTTTTCAGTACATTTACTTTACAGTTTAACTTATTTCTGATATGTTCCTCAAATTCTACAGAGTGGAAAACAATTCATTGTAGTATGTGTACATAATAGAAAATGCAAAATACCTCCTTTTAGATTATATTTGCGGTCCATAAAGTGGCCAATGCTAGACATGGGATATAGAAAGAATGAAAAAATTAGTTCCAAATCTATGCTTATTAATTCTGCTTCACATGTAAGCAGGGATGTAACTTTCAGACAGTACAGATTTTTTAAAAATTTTTATGCTGCCTGTGGTCTTGTGAATATCATACAAAATATTAAAACATTTGGAGGGTTACTTATTCACACTGTGCTTCACTCCTGTCATGATTTAACAACAGTGCTGCCAAATTAATGCCCTCCATACCCCTTTCCAAGGCTCTCACAAACCAGAAGCTGCTTGCAGTCATATCTCCTTCATAGTTACCTCCTAGTCCCTGCCTGGGGAGCTCTTTGATTCTTCCCTGCCTGGGGCTCATGACCATCTCTGGGTGAATAGTCTTGCTCCAGCATTTCTCCAGCTCTTTTTTCCATCCTTTCCCTTGAGTATTTCTCTTTTCTCCCTTTCTCCTGCTTTTGTGCCTCTCCCATCCTGCCACAATAGCTTGTGGAACATTCTTTGTTCCTCAGTATCCCAGCTGATCTAGTGTGACTTAGTGTCTCCTCCTGAGTGTCCTCCTGCCCCCAGATTGTTTCTTCTTTTTTCTTCAAACTCTCTTGGTTTTCTTTTCGTTGTTTCTCTTTTTAAAAATGTTTCTGCAAAAGCTCCACAAACTCCTCTGCCTGGGTCAGGTTTGTTGCATGGTATGTCTGTTTTGCTCATAGAGGAGCCAGCTGGAACTGTGTCAGAAATGTTATGGTTCATGGCTTAAGCATTGTTATGAAGGACTTTTGCCCATTAGGGCAAAACTATGTATAAAGAAGCTGTGCTCACTAAAGTTCACTCCTCCCTGAAGGTGCATCCTAACAGGAACTTTGGACTGTGAGTCAAATTGCCTAAGGAAACTCGAGATAAGACAAAGGTTACACTATTGTTCAATTATCTCAGGTCTAGGAAATAACAAACACGGCTGAGGGAGAAGAATGCATCCGAAAGAAAGCAAAACCCAGCAACTGTGCTGAAATTCACCCCTGGCTGGGTTAGGGGTGGGGGAGGTCAGCGCTCACACAATCATCTGCTGAGGCCAGGTCTGCACACACTCCTCCAAAACCAAGGGGAGAGCAGGTGAGTTTTGTGTGTGGCATAACCTCAGGTCAGAGAGAGTGAACACCCATCCTTCCTTACACAAACTGGCTCAACTGTAAAACCCCCCATCCTGGCAAGAACACATCTATGGGACATTCACATGAGAGGTAGCTAAGTGTTGTCACAATCCATCAAATAACCCTAAAGCGTCCCCCAGACTCATTCCTGAGGCCTTGCACAAGAGAACTGCACGTGATGCAGAGTGACGCAACCGATCCAGAGTCTGGTGCAGGAGACAGTGCCAAACTTGCCCCCTGCCAGGGGGCAGATGGATGTTCCCACCTCACCCAAACATATATTAGTTCATTGGACTCTATAGTTTGTGAGGGAATCTTATTACCAAGAAGACCAGATGGAAAGGATGAACAGGATGTTGTTCAGATCCATGGAGTGGTGATATTTTCTACTTAATCTGCCTCTGTCATTCTCTTTCTTGCCCCCCACCCTTTTTAATATTTCCTTCTCACTCTCTCTCTTTTTCTCATTTACTGCTAAATCAAATCCATACTTTACTGACTTGGGCATATGATTTTGTTTGCACCTTTATTCAGGCAGAGACATCTCTCTAAAAACTCCTTCTGCAGATGCTGCCCCTTCGCACCCCCCTACCAACATCTTCACAGTGACACTGTCTGCAATATTGTCTTAGTATCAGACATTGCTAATATGGTGTTAATTCATTTATAAAATGATTTGCGCTATCTTGCAAGCACTAAGTGAAAGTAAGAATTTCTGTCTCCCTCTAAACACTGCTTTCCCTGCTCATCCATCCTCTCTTGTCTGTTATGAGGGCCTTTTTTGTTACTGGATTTCTTGAATTATTTGTGTTAATCTTTTTGGGTTTAGTTTGTTGTTTCTTTTTTTTTTTTTTTCCTGGGGGTTAGAATCAGGGTTTTCAACCCTGCAGGAGCTGCAGGACAACAGTGAACCATGACCCTCCTCCCTGCTGCTGTGTAGCTTCAGAAGCTCTGGCTGGCAGCAAGAGCTGACCCTGCCACGCCCCTTGGCTGCTCACCACTCAATGCACTGCACCAGCACAGCTGCTCTGAAAGGGAGACTGGAAGAGTGGGAGCTGGAAGAGGCTACAGGAAAGCAAAGCATAATTCGGTTAGAAAGTGCATGTTTATTGTGACTCCAGGCAGCGTGCTGTGGGATAGTTCCCAAATACACACCACAATTTATAGGTGATTACAGTCCTTTTACCTATACAAGTATTGAATACCCAAAATACAAATGTATATTCATAACTTTGGTACATCCCACTATCCACCTCGTATGGTAATTAGTTCAAAAGCTATTAAGCATGCTTAGTTTGTTTATTGAAATGAGTCAGTGGTCCCTTTCATGGGGAGAGGTCCCAAAATGAGGAAGTAAATGAAGTCTTCCTCGTTCTGACCTTTTTAACATTCAAGGCAAATATGACAAATGAACCCTTGGTAGAACTCCCATTCCCCATCTTCAATTGGTTTCAGAACAGAGGAGGCCACAATTGTCTTATGCTCCTAAAGCTATTTATCAGTTTCTACATTGTTCATTATAAACCCAGCTAACCAAACATTATGTTGACAAGCAATCAATTATTAGTTAACTACTATCTCTTAACTTCATCAAGGCCTACCCATCTATTTTGATTAACTCTAATAAAGCTTATCTCTAACTAAAACCTCAGCTCCTCTAAAATCCCTACATTTCTTAAAGTTTATGCCTCATTCCAAGATTACATTTACTCAAACTAATGTGTCTTGAATGTCAGTAAATTATCTTTCACAGAACCAGTTCTGAGTAACATAGAAATTTTTGAGAATTATGTGCTCAGATATTCAATGAAAAAGAGAAAGAAGAAGAACGATAAAGGCAACTGGAGATTTACAACGTGCTTTTAGGCAATGAAAAAGAAGCTTTCCTAGAAGAAAAAATAATCAAGCAAAGGGCTTTGATTATTATCTATACTATATCTACACACAATTATGTTTCTGATAAGGAGGATGGACTGTCATGGACAGTTCATAAGACTTCAACACATGCTTTAAATCAAGGATATTCATATTAAACTGAAGCGGCATACAGGCTGGTGCTAATGTGATAAAAAATGGAATAAACTGATTTGTTTTGGGATAGAATATTAGGAGTGAGGAAAAGAGAATATGATTCTAAAAACTATTCAGGTTCACTATTCACATAATCCTGTGAAACCTGAATAGTTATCACATAATTCAGTTTTTCTCCTTAACAAGGATATAATTTTTTTTTTGCTTGCATTTAGCAATTATTTATTAAAGACTTATACTTTGATTTACTAAGTTACAAGCAGTGAATATTTTTATTATTGTTGTAATTATGAATGATCAGTTTAGAACAAAATATGATGTCTCTGAATTCTAGTGCGGTTGAAATTTATGAGGAGTCCTGCTTCTTTTCTACAATAGTTATGAAAATAAGTTTAAATCTTATTCTGTTTGACTGAGGAACTTAAAGTTGTTCACATTCAATATTCTTCATCCCTTAATTTTCAATCTTTTTTGCTGATTTTGAAAAACTTTTGATAATTTTTGCAAGTATAAGCACAGAATTTGTGAAGGTAAATCATAAAAGTAATGGAATCCTGAGATAGTGAATTTGCGTTTATGTGTTGACTTGTAATGAAACCTAGACTATAACCTCACTTTTCAAAAGATTATTATTGCTGCTGTGCAGCTAATGAGTCTGTCACCAAGACTGTTCATCATTTCTGAAGCAAGAGAAACAGAGTTGAAGCTGTCATTGAATTAACTCTACAAGGAGGATCTTCCAGAAAGTGTGTGCTGTCTCTGCCCTCATTCAAAATATGTATGTGTTTATCACATTTTAAAAAACCAAAAAAACAAACAAGGCATCTGCAATGGCAGCATCACAAACAGGAAGAGGAGGGGTCTTTTCAAGAGCATTCCTGAAATGGACCAGCAATTGCCTATGTAGCATACACACAATCTTCTTTTTCCTAAAAATTGTGGTTCTTACTATACTATAGTAACATTATATGCACCATGACAGCTGAAAATTAGTCAATGTATCAGTCACACATTTGTAAGAGCACCTGCCAATAAAAAAACAGGTTACGACCTTTTCTGCAGCTTTATGTTTATTTGTGCTCAGTGCAAGTACAGAGGAAAATAGGTGTGCCTCTTGGCCTGGAGCAGTGAGGAAAGTTGCAGCCTGATAATGCATGGCAACGACTTCAGAAACACATTTGAAGTGGTAGTCAATTCCTTGAACTGGGATCTTTCACTATTCATGCTGTGTCATATCTGTTGGAGGTAAGGTTGCTCAGGATGAAATTGATGAAAAGCAAATTTTATGTTGAGGAAGAGAATCATGATCTGAAGATAAGGATATAGGAAAAATCTAGATCAAAAAAATAGAATACAAAGCACATTATGACATGCCTAGTATGGCATCTTTTCTGTACACTAGCAGATGACAGACCAAATAACTTAGGAAAGATGTACAATGAGCAAAGGTGTGCAATGAGAAGAAACTGCAATGATTTCTTATCCATATCCTGGCAACAGAAGTTTTCATTTTATTCTTAGGCTATGTGAATGACGGCTCTATTTCATAGGAGCAGAGAGCAGACATATCAGTTAGAAGTGACACTTCTGTGGAAGGGCAAATTTGGAAAGAAAGCATAATGTAATAATCTGACAGTGCCCTAGCATGAACTCTGAAAATGCCAGCTAGTGACTGTCTGTGGACAGGAGAACACACTGCCCTTTTCCTGTCTTTTGTCAGCTGTTACCTGAGATGTTAGCCCCTTCAGAATAAAGTGCAAAGAGAATTTACCAATAGTAGTGTTATTTAATGTGCCACGAACCATGAATATCTATCTCCCTTGTCTTCATTTACATGAGTAGTTGTTTTCTGATTACTGTAACACTTTTCAGTTGATTATGGTTTCCACTTTTTTTCTTATGGTCTGTAATAAAAAAAAGAAAAAAAATTTAAAATTTAAAATTTAAAAGCTTGCGTTGTTCAGAGTCTAAGAAGGGACCAGTTGAAAAGTTCTGCTCAGTGGCAGTAGACTGATTATCAGAAAGGTTGTCTATGTCTTCTAATATTCTTGCCTAGGGACATGTAGGGATTTCTCAATTAGCACAGATAAAATAAATATGACTTCTGTCCTCTCCCCTTTTATTTTGATCTTTTTAGTTAACCAAAATATATTATAGGATCTAGGTATGTACAAAGTGATGCTGTCCTAAGATACAGCACTGTGGTGGTGTCCACAGGGGTCCCAGGATGAGGGAAGAGATTGGAATCTTGACTCCGTGTTTCAGAAGGCTGGTTTATTATTTTATGATATATATTATATTAAAAGCAAATTATATACTGAAACTATACTAAAAGAATAGAAGAAAGGATTTCATCAGAAGGCTAGCAAGGAATAGAAAGGAATGGAATGATTAAAAAAATCTTGTAACTGACCAGAGAGTCCAAGACAGCTGGACTGTGATTGGCCATTAATTAAAAACAACTGCATGAGACCAATCAAAGATGCATCTCTTGCATTCCACAGCAGCAGATAATCATTGTTTACATTTTGTTTCTGAGGCCTCTCAGCTTCTCAGGAGAAAAAAATCCTGGCAAAGGTATTTTTCAATAAAATATGTCTGTGACACAACACTTTACAACCATTTTGCACATTTGATAGTACGTGCTTAGTAGAACAAATTTTGTGGGCTATAAATTGAAACACAAACACGAGTTTCATAAATTCATAAATTAGCCAGTTTACATGATGTGGAATATTTGCTTCCTGATAGGATGAATTATGGCTTGCCTGTATATCAGTGTCCAGCCGTCCCACTCAGAAATTTTATCACAAATTTCAACCTGCACAGCAGTTCAGTACAGAATCACTATTTTAGCACATTTTAAAATCTGTTATGTTTATGTTTAGGTGAATACAGTGCACCTAGGGGGAGTTTTCAACCCCAGTCACCTAGGTAAAATGTTGGTGCACTCTAGAACAATTGATTGTAGATTGTAGTCCCTAAGAGGTGTTACAGCCTTCACAGTGCTTCACAGATGAGGAGGTGCTGTGCATTCCCAGCCCTCTGTCCACACAATAGTGAGTCTGGGTTCATGCTCCCAGTAGGCACATGCACAATATGCAGACTCAGTTTACCACTAACACATCAAGACAGAATAATGATTTTACAGGCATCGCATCACATGAATTGTGTTCACATAGATATTAAAAAAACCCTAAACAGAGCATCCTGTTTTCTCACCACTAATTTTGCTAGGAGTTCTGTACTGAAAAATAACTGCCATCTTTTTTATGATTTACCTCAGCCAGTTAGATTCTAGATTCCTTATACAGTCCTCAGAACTCTCGTTCTACTTGCTGGCAAGTCCAGATTGAAGTGTGTGGTGTTTACAGAGACCCCCATCGCAGGGAGGAAATGATGAATCTGATTCCATGTTCTTAGAAGTCTAATTTATTATTATATTATATTATATTATAAATTATATTAAAGAATACTATGCTAAAACTATACTAAAGAATAGAGAAAGAATAGACAGAAGGCTACCAAGAATGATGAAAAACTTGTGACTCTCCTCAGAGTCTGACACAGCTTTACAGTGATTGGTCATTAAGTTGAAACAATTCACATGAAGGCAATGAAACAATGACCAGTTGGTAAACAATGTCCAAGCCACATTCCAAAGCAGAAAAACACAGGAGAAGCAAATCAGATAATAAGATAATTGTTTTCATTTTTCTCTGAGGCTTCTTATGTTCCCAAGAGAAGAAAACCTGGTGAAGGGATTTTTTAGAAAATATGATGGTGACAGAAGTGCTTTTATGTCTTGTGCCCAAACCTAAACCCTCACGGGCCTGGACCCTATTGTCCTGTTTGCAGGCTAGGTAACAGGTAACTTTGAAGTGCACCAGTATTTTGTACATTTACACAAAGAATTGAGACCATAGTCAGGAAAACCATTAAGAATTTTACAAGGCTGAGTTCCAGGTCCTGGACTTGGGTCACAACAACCCCATGGATTTCCCCAGGCTGGGGGTAGGGTGGACGGGCTGGAAAACTGCCCAGCAGAAAAGGACCTGGGGATGCTGAGCATGACCCACTGTGTGTCCAGGTGTCCCAGAAAGGTGGTGGCATCCTGGCTTGTATCAGCAACAGTGGAGCCAGTAGGATCAGGGCAATGATGATCCCACTGTAGCTGACATTGGTGAAGTTGCACCTTGAGTCCTATGTCCACTTTTTCATTCCACTCACTGCAAATGAACACTGAGATTCTGGAGTGTGTCCAGAGAAGGGCAATGGAGCTGGGTAAGGATCTGGAGCACAAGACTTATGAGATGTGTCCGAGGGATAGCTACTCTATTCCTAATATTTTTCCCCCCATTTTTACTGGAGGTTTACTACATCTATACCTAAATTTGTTATGACGGATATGGTTACTGGGATATTGTTGGACCAACATGGCTTTGTGCCTTAGCACTCTTTCAATTAACTTCTGAATAATTTCCCCTAATTTAATGTTCTGTGAGATCTGATCATTCCTCCTAGGATTGTCATAGATTTTGTCACCTTCTTGCTATGCTGCTTTTTATCACTAGCCAATTTCCCATGTCATGTCCTGTCGTTTCCCATGCTCTGTCCATTCAATTAAGCCTCAGTTGAAAGCATAGTTATCCAACTACATGCTTCAACAGGCACTGCAATGCTAAAGGCAGATTTACTGACTTGCTACATATTGCCACAAGTGGTTTACTTACATACACAGCATACAATTTTTTTCCCCTATTTATCTATATGGAGAATTGTCCCTGCCTTTAATTTCATTGAGAAAATCCATTCCAGAGGGAAAATAAATAATTGTTGCTTTTACTATAGTTTTCTTTCCTTTCTCCTCCATTTTGTCATTTTACTTGGATCTTAGCTGGACAATGTAGTCAGTGCTGTGAAGGTTCATGCTGGTAACATACAAACCATGGTCTATCATGTTTAGAATGCTTGACAAACCAAAAGAGGGGAAATTTTAATTCAATTTTTTTCACCTTTGCAATGGCGCTGTCCCCTCACTGAGAAATATCAAAGCTTTCTGTAGACTTTTTTTGGAAATACATACTCTTAAAATAAGTTTGCAACCCTTACAAGGACCCATAACTGTGATCTAAATATTTTTTTTCCTGCATGCACACTTGCAACAGTGATCATGCAATGTGGCATTTCAGTAAGTTCTGTTCGGTTCATTACAACTACATTTTTGATGCACCACATGGTGTGGCAGACCAATGATGGTCTCTTTTCTTCCTTGAGATGGAATGGTCCTTCGTCTGGCAGTGGCAGTCTTCCAGCTCTTGGCACCTTGATTCCTGTGAATTTTCTCTTGAGTTAATATTGACGGTTTAACAATTTTGGCCTTATCGTTTGCTTCAACTTTCTTAACTGGCAAGGTTTAAAGTTGTGTTGCTGTGTAAGTGAACCTGTCTGTGTGATTACAAAATAATGGATTTTTAACCCTTCGTCAATTATTTTCCCCCTCAGTTAAAGTGGGCTGAGTTCACAGAGCTGAGTCTCAAGAAGTTGGATTATGTTATGAAGATGATAGCACTGAGTAGGGTTTGTTCCTTTTTCTGCTTTATTAATGAATGTATTGGTTATTCAAAAATAAAACTGCCTTGGTTTACTGAAAGAAAAAGAAATATAGCAGTATTTATGGACTTGATTAATTATAAATAGTTGAAACTTCTCTTCTTTAGAGCTAAGAAAATTGTGATTGTGTACTACATGCAAAAAGGTTCACTAACCTCTTTCTTGTAATTATTTTGTTTAAATTAAAATGTCAGTACTGTGTGATTAAAAAGCTGCCTACAGGGACTGTCTGCAATAAAAACCTTCCTTCTCTGTCTTCCTCATTTTGATGTTTAGCTTTTGCTTTAAGTTTTAGGGTAAAACAATTAACCTTTAAACAAAAAAAAATAATACTTAAAAGACAGTGAGAATATTCCCTGGCTTCAATTTTCTCTGTTTAATTAGGTTTATACACTATCACTGGCATAACCCTTCAGAATCCTCACTGCTGAGGTCTTAAGGGTGAAGAAGCCATCAAAGAAGGCAAGGAGAGACCATCATCACTCTTGCACAGAATACAGAAGTCATCACTCTTTATGTGCTAGCAGTTCACAGTGAGACTTGTAATACCATAACAAACCACTTACAGTTCCATGATATTTATTTATATCATCCTGTAACGTGTTAGTACATGATACCTTCTTTTGAAAGGAAAGCTGTTCCAAGGAGACAAAAAATTAACTAACTGGATTCTAAGATGTCTCCATTCAAAAGGCACTTAAAAAGCAGTTTTGAAAAAAAAGCCCAGGTAGATTTGGCTTTGCTCTTCTTGGGTGCCACACTGCCTAAATAGGATCCAGAAGCATGTCCAAAATATTTCTTAATTTTTATTCATGATTGATAACAAAAAAATCTATTGGTTTATCTATATTTCTTTTAATATGTAGTTGAAGTTTTAAAGACTTTTGTATTCTGACTACGCAGAAGTGCATTGTCATGATCAGATGAAAGTGAATGTTATTTTGAATGCAGTTTGTTACAAATAAAGGTCTAAGGAACAACGTTTGGAAATTTCATCCTTCACCTGTACAGTGCTGTCAAAACTATCATTAATAGGCTGGAGTTGTAAACCTTAAGTGTAGGAAGAAGTCAACAGTGCCAAATGCTTTCCTTTTTTTTCTTTTTTTTGTGCATTTTGTCCATTTTCTTTCTACATTGCATCCGTCATTCTTCCAAAAAGAGAAAGGATAATTGGAAAATGATGGTTATTTCTATGGGCAGTTAGTTTACCCAGGGCAATACTAGAGAGAGGTCACAGAGAAAAGAAAATATCAAAATGTGCCATTAAATTAATAGTTTGTCTAATCTCTCAGTTAAAGATGTCTTCTGCCATGTAATATCAGCTCAGATTTACATTGTTACTGGTTTGTAGGTTTACAAGATCTTTGAATTCCACTGTCCACTACATTCAGTTATCTAGATGACAGCTATTTTCAGTGGGGAAAATAGAGATGACTTTAAAAAATGGGACTAGTAATACACTTTGCTTCCAGTTAAGCTTTTTAATTTTTGCTTCCTCCAGTCCTTCCTGCTCCACGTTGATGGATTTTTTCTGACTATGAAGTGTGGAGGCCAAGCTAAACTCTCCCTCCTTTGTGAAGGCATTCAGATCATTATCGAAGGTGACAATCATCATCCCAGAGGCTGAATGATCCATTGAAGCCCTTCAAACCTTTATGAAAATGTCTTTCAATTACAGGTCTCCATCTCTCCTTGCCCTGTAGCTTAGCTGATCAAAATGAGGGCAGCATTTTCAAGCTGTGCTGTAAGAATTTCTGTTCTGATTTCTGTAACTGAGGAAGTCGAACTCAGCAGGCTTGACCAGAGAGAAGCAGAGATGAATTGCGTTACAAGACAGCAGATTGCCCTCCTTCCCATCTACATTGTTACAAAATAACTTTCCAATATATGCTTGAAAGATTCTCTTGCTTCTGCCTTCAAGGAAATGATATTATAGATACAGAGAACAGAAAGTGAATATTGTTCTTCACCATCAATGATTTCCTGAAGATTTAGATAAATGAATTAGGCAATACAAGAAAGAAAATTACTTTAAAAGACATATTAAATGTCCTTTATAGAATCAGGCTGGAATTCACTTTGTCATTAAAGTAAGAAATTCTGAAGAAAATTCAAGTTTAGAGACTTAGGTTACCCATTGAAACAGGTAATAAATTTACCAACATCCTTATTGCTCATAAACATCTGCTACTTAGCTCTAGTCAAAACAAAATTCTTGAGGCAGCAAAGGAAACAGCTGCCACATCAAACACAGTGTTGATGTTGCAATGAATTTTATTGATTCCCCTTCCTCATGCTTCATATAACTCTTCAAAACCTGCAATATACATTTGCCTGTTGAATAATTTATATATTAGACTTGCTTGACCATGTGAAACATACTGTAAATGCAAAAAAATCAATATATTGACTGGCAGAAAGTTAAACTACATGCTTGTACAATGTCTTTGATAGGAAAACCTGTGGGAAAAGAAATTGAAAATTTGAGCTGATTTGGGTGAATCGAAACTTTTCTTATAGCAGTGACCAAGTCAAATATTTTTAGTGCATACACTGACCTTTTCTTGAAAATTTCCTGAATTGATACTTTTGGTCTGTTAAAAAAAAAACAAAACAAAAACCAAGTGTGTGAAATATTTGCTTCCTTAAAGAAGATTTTGTTCCTGGAAGCTGTCATACACATATGAAAGTTCAAAAAACCAAAAATGAAGAAATAAATTATGAAGCATTCTAAATGGTTAGTCCTTTGCTGTGTCCACAACATACGACAAATTTCCACTTTCCCTATAAAGAGGAAGATGAGTGTAAAGTCAGAAAAATAGAATAATTCAAGCTGGCAAGCACAATATTATGCTGAATTCAGAATATACTGCTTAAATTTTTGTCCAGCCAGATATCTGTCTGATCACACATAAGCAAAAGAGCTGAAAAAATATCTTTTTATTTTTCATTGTGTGTGTCAAGGGAATGGGTAGATTACTGTCACTTTCTACCTTTGTCAGTGTATTTTGAGGAAATACATTACTAGATATTCCATTCTAAGAATGGAAGGAGAATTATTCCTTTCTCAACATTCTTTTGCAGTTCAGAGTGAAAATCATTCATTAGTCAAATTAAATAAGAGGTGATTGCTAATTGATCCCTCAAGCCAGACAATAAGCATTAAAATTCAGCCTCTTTCCAGAGTAGAGAAAGGTCTTTTGCTTGATATTTCTTAAGAATTTAGGGGACAAAATCTAATGTTAATGACTTAAGCAAATGATGAAATTAAATGCTCAGGAAGTATGCATAAACATCTCATAAGGTAGAGAAACTTGAGCTGGTCATGAAATTTGAGTCTGAGTAATATATTCCCTGTCTGGGAGACAGAGATTTTCAAACTATTCACTCTCCAGAGTATAGAATCATAATAACAAGAGCTGAAGGAAAACTAGTTAATCATCTTGCTCTCTTCCCCCCAGAGGATATTTTTTCTGAATGCTTCTCAAGCTTCCCTTCTTCCCCTCCAAACCTCCTTATCTGAAATTTCATTTTAATTGTCTAAGACCTAGAAGGCAGAAATCAGGAGAAGTAATGGAGCTTCTGTGACATCTTAATATAGTCTCACGAGTCCTAGTTAAATTACAACAGTGCTACAATCTATCCCCCAGAAAACAGAGCACAGACCTGATGTAAAGATGTGTTTGCATAAGAATCAAAAGCTTTTTTTTTATTTTCTACGTGAACTTTGTAAGCCAAAACTTAACTTTTCAGGTGTATAAAACCACCCAGGAGCAGGAGAACAACCTAAAAAATTCTTCAAAATACACATGGTTGTGGTTGAGAGAGAACCATATTTTAGAGCCTTTGAAGTATGTAAACATACATCCTTAACATACCCACTCACTTTTGTTCCAGTGTGCAAAGCTAATCAATTGTACTATGGAGCCTGAAGATGCCTTTGAAACCTGATTGACACACGTTAATATGTGTATCTCTCTTGGGGATACCTCTCTATGAGATTTAAAATTAAGACCCACTGTGTAATTCTATGGCTAATTTCAAAACATATTGGGCTCACATCCAAGAGATACTGTATTGTGGATCACAAAAGTTTGGATGGCTCCAATTCCTGCAAATGAAAAACCAATACCTCATTGATGTGATGAAATTTGGATCCACTTGTCGCCAGATGACTCATAGGACAAAAACATCTAAAAAAACCTGGGAAAGAGGGTAAGTTTACCTTTATGCTCTGACCTTTGAAGGTTTTAATAGTCATTGACAAAATGAGTTGTCTCTATCAGTCATGAGAAAACTTGAGAGGAAGTGAGGTTTTCAAACTACAGCGTATAAATTAGGTCTATAGCAGGAAATTGAGTTTCCTGTAATGCAGCATTCTAGCTTGACATTCTTATTTATCTCTCATTTACTCTTTCCTCTACAGATTATCTTGGATACTGTCTGTGAACATTGTTATCAATAATTAACCTAAATCAGGACAGTGCCAAAATAGTTTTATATGCAGCCAGTTTACAGAACAAAATAGCCTATCTATTTTTATTGAGGATCTGATGTGGTGTGAAAAAGCAGACTTCACTGCTGGTTTTATGTGTTTTCATTCTTAAATAAAGAGAAAAGCAGAACAAATCTGCAGAATTATTTACTCCAATAAGTCTAAAACACTTCTTTTTTAGGCATACCTTTCTGTAAGATTGTTCTGGAATAACAAGACAGATCACTTTTGCTCTCCATCTCAGACATAAGAAAATAAAAGACCAGAATAACCTGAAAAGACCAGAAGGTGCAATAACATCATGAACAGAGATGGCAAGAAAAAACTCTAACAAAACCTAGATCCCAAGTTAGAGCCAAAGCAAATGTCAGAGAACTTGAACAGTTTGTACGGCTGTATTTTATTTGTATAGGCTTTGTTAATCCTCTGGACAGCAGAATCACAGAATATATGCTAAGTTGGAAGAGACCCACAAGGATCATTGAGCCCGATGACACTGCGTGTGCCTGAGAGCACTGTCCAAACACTTCCTGAACTCTATCAGGCTGAAGCTGTGACCACTTCCCTGGGGAGCCTGTTCCAGTGCCCAGTCACCCTCTGGGTGAAAAGTCCTTTCCTAATACCCAACCTAAACCTCCCCTGACACAGCTTCAGGCCCTTCCCCTGGATCCTGTGACTGCCCCTCCTCTTCTCCTCATGAGGAAGTTGTAACTGCAGGGAGGTCTCCCCTCAGTCTCCTCCGGGCTGAACAGACCAAGTGACCTCAACTGCTCCTCATAAATATTCCCCTCAAGGTCCTTCACCATCCTTGTTGCTCCCCTTTGGACACTGTCTAATAGCTCAATGCCTATTTTATATTGTGGCATCCAAAATTGCACACAGGGCCCAAGGTGAGATCACAGCAGTGAGAGTAGACCTAATATTGACCACAATATAAGACTCATTAATAATTATAAATCAGTCCTCTTAAAAGTGTTTCTTGCAAGTGCTTTGGAAGCATGGCAATGTGAACTACAAATATAGATAGTTCATAACTTTTGCAGAGTTTCTATTCAAAGAAATCTAACTTGAATGTGAATTGCACAAAAATCCATCTGGACTTCGGCAGTATGAATGGTCTCGTTTGCTGAATTTCCAGAAAAACAAAAATATGGGAACATATAGGATCAAGGCCACAGAATATGGGAATTGAGTGATCAAGGCTTACTCATATAGTGAGCATGCTATATTTTACATTATAGAGGATGTGAAGAAACTGTTATTTTTTTCTTTTTTTCCCTAGACTGGTGTCTGTGGAGGTATCTGAGTTTAAAAAACATTCTGCATAGCTGAATTCTGTAAATTTTACTCATGTCTTGTTAAAGGGCATTTAGTTCAGATGCCAAATTTGCTAAGTTTTCTGAGTTTGATATTCAGGTTGTCAGGGGAATTAATCATACCTGGGGTCACTAAGAAATAATTTGATGAAATTACAAAGAATGCAGTTGTAAAGCCCTGCAATAACAATGCTGATGTGAGGTGTAGTAGCATTAGATTAGATTAGTCTGGTAATTCACCACTTCATCCTGCAGAATAACTTCTACTTCTTTTCATGCTTTCTACTGGCCTATTTGCACATCTCTACCTCCTTTGCATTAAAATCTTCTTGGAAAGCGAATGAAAACTAAAGCTGCATTTAAATATTCATTTGAGAATGACATTTCTTCAGGGAAATCGATTATAATGAGCAATGTTTACTAAAAGCTCCTAATATAATTGGTTACACAAACAATTGGAGAAGTTCCTAGCTGCACTCAGCTTGCAGCTCATTTTCTAGCCATTAGCTCTGTAACAGTAGGGGTTGTAATAAAAGATCAGTCAAATAACTACCACTGTCTTGCACACTAGATGCAATGTAAAATGTCTGTTTCAAGGCAGGAAATGTCTTTCTTTTGAAAGAAGAGGAGGAAGGACTCTGCATTTTCTTCTTGTTGAACATTTTTGTTAAAGCTGTGGGCACCACATCACGACATTTATGTACATACAGTTAGTATGTCACTCATTTTCAGTGTCAAAAGCCACTCTGTGTTCAGATGTTTGTAAACTGGAAACAGGTATCTGATAATTATCAAGAGTGATATCCCTATGTGTCAGCTGATGACTTGTGTTGGTTGCAAACCATGTTGTTTAGAGTGGAAATAACAGTTTGTACTGAGGGTCAAAAGGAAAGCCAGCTTTATGTAATTGCTGTGATACAATAATGTGTTATTAAGGCTGCACATGTATATAGTATTATACATCAGTACATATGTATTGGTATGTATTCATATATGTACAGTTTGTGTGCAAACAGTACCTCAGGACTGTGTATTTGGACACCATGCACCTATGTGGTGTCTTGCCTATATTGTTCTTTCAGTTAACTGGGCGTGTAAAAGCTGATGAGGCAAAAATCCCCACTCTGCCTTAATTAATTATTACAAAATCCCTTAATTGGAACAAACAGCTCAGAAACATATATATGAACAAGCACTTATAACTTAGTTCTGTTTTGTTTTATTCACTCTCTGGGGTTCTTTTTCTTCTTCCTTCCCTATTCTTTGAATAGAGAAACTTTTGCTTTATTGAGCAAAACTTTCTTTGAGGTGAATGGAAAGTCTCACTGTGAGAATGACTTCAGAACTGTTTTGCTATCCATGATGTTTTTATTTACTCAAGGGTGATTGGGCAGGAATGTTTTGTGTCTGCTTACAGGGCAAAGCTAGTTGTAGGCTTAGAGGTCTTTTAGGGTTCCTGGCTCTGAGGTCCTTGAATGCTTCCTGTACAATAAAAAAAAAATCTAACTTATAATTAAGAACTCTACGGTCTATATGAAATCATAATAATGGAATTCACAAATGCATCTTTGATTCCCAGAGTCAATCGGGTTGGAAAAGACCTTCAAAATCATCAAATCTGACCTTTGACCAAACACCACTGGATCAAGTGTTATGGCACTAAGCGCTATGTTCAGTAATTTCTTGAACTACTTGCAAGCATGGTGACTCTACCACCTCTCTGGGCAGCGTATTCCAACCCTTGACAATCTTTCATGAAGAAATTCTTCCTGGTGTTCAACCTGAACATCCTCTGGTACAGCTTGAGGCTGTTTCCTCTTGTCTTGACACTTTTTCCCGGGTAGAAGGGGCCAACCCCCACCTGGCTGCACCCTCCTTTCAGGCAGTTGTAGACAGTGATAAAGTCACCCATGAACCTCCTTTTCTTCAGGCTAAACAATCCCAGCTCCCCCAGTTGCTCCCCATCTGACTTACTCTCTGGACCCTTCATCATCTCTATTGTCCTTCTCTGGACAGTCTTCAGCTCCTCAGTGTCTTTCATGAACGGCAGGGCCCAGAACTGAACACAGCATTTGAGGTGTGGCCTCGCCAGTGCCGAGCTCAGGGGGACAATCATTGCCCTGCTCCTGCTGGCCACCCTGTTGCTGATACAGGCCAGGATGCCACGGCCTTCTTGGCCACCTGGATGCAGCTGGCTCACATCAGCTGCTGATGACCAGCACCCCCAGGCCCTTTTCTGTCAGGCACCTCTACAGCCTCTCCACCCTCAGCCTGAAGAGCTGTTCACCCTCAGCCTGGGGCTGCTGTGACCCTTGGGCAGGACCAGCACTTGGCCTAGTTGAACTTCATAGATTTGGCCTCTGCCCGTGTATCCAGCCTGTCAAGGTTCCTCTGCAGAGCCTTCCCACCCTCCAGAAAATCAACACTTGATGTTGTCTGTGAACTTATGGAGGATGCATACATATCTTCATACAGATCATTGATGAAGGTATCAACCACCTTGATAGTTTTTAACCCAATGAAGAGTGCACCCATCCAAGCAATGGGCTGCCAGCCTCTCCAGGATAATGCTGTGTGAGACTGTGCCAAAGGCTTTGCTGAAGTCCTGGTAAACAACACCCCAAGTTTTTCCCTTATCCACTGGGTGTGTCACTGAGTTATAAAAGGAGATCGGGTTTGGCAAGTAGGACCTGCACTTCCTAAACCCAAGCTAGCTGGGCCAGGTTCCTTGATCTTGCATTCTATCTATCAATTCCTCTGAAAGTTTCCACCTTTTAAAATCATGCGCAAATTTGTTTTTCACCCATATATTGTTGATGCAGTAAGTGCATTGAAACTATGTGCTTATGTCAGTTAATATTCAGATGGTAAAAAAAACCCATTTAATTTAATTATGTAAGAGAGAAACAACCTGAGTCCTTTCAGCATGGCCAGAACTTTTGTTCCCTGCCTTTACTGCCAGGGCTGTAATAGCTGACCTTCAGCACAGTATACTGATATTCTTGCTGGTATCCTCAGATAGGTAGGAAATGAATTAAATCGTGTGGAGAAAACTCAAATTATTAGTGATGACTAATAAACAAGGTTAATTCTGTTTTGTGCTTTTGCTTACTTGAAGACAAAATTTTTGTTCATTTATCAACTTGTTTTAGGCAGGTGATACAATGTAGTGTTTTTTACTCGCAGCAGCCTTTCAGCAGCCTTGTAATCTCTGAAGCAATGAGTTTCCATGGATACTAGCTTATTCTTCCCCCAAGTTCCTAATAAAAGTGTCATATGATCTGTACACATTTGCAAGTGTTTGCATTTCATACATGACTATCTGTAAAGCCCCCTTTTAGACACAGATTGTGCTCAACAGAAGTGCAGAAACATGTTTTCCATCTTAGAAGCAAAACAAAGTAATTTCCTCAAATGACAGAGGAAAACTGGATTGTTATTGTAAATGACACCAATGAAATCTCTGGTATAAATGAAATCAAAATCTGTATCTAGTCTTCAGCTGACAGAGTAAGCTTGGAAACTCTTCCTCCAGTACATTCTGACTGTTGTGGATTGAAAAATGCTTGATTTTCTTGAGTTCCTATCTGGTTTCCTCCAAGTACTGGACTTTGGATTTCAACATCAGTGGGCTGGTGTAACATGTTTGTAACAGTAAATTTTCATTAAAAAAAAAAAGAGGCAACAGCCCCCCTCCCCCAAAAAACCCACAACAACCTATGCCTTTAAGCATCAGTTATTGGTGTAAAGTTTGTGTTTTTCTTTAGGATAAGGAAAAACCCACAGGATGAAAATGCCTTGTTAAGAATGGAAGAAAAAACTTTTTTTTTTTTTGTAATAATTAATTAATTAATATCTGAGGTTCTTCTAGGATCAGAAATATTTGTTATCATTAGAAAGTTTCAACTCACTAATATGAAGGCTGTTTTAGCAAGAACAAGAATGAACAAAATTATTGACAAGGTCATTGCTGCTCCTTAGGGAAGTCAGCTGTCCATTCTCAAGCATCACCATATGTGTGCCAGAATAGGTTTTTGTGTGCCCATCTGAAAAGCCAGATCAATAAATTGATCTGAGTTAGAAACACGTTTAGGAAACAAATAGATGTTGCATGGTGGTTTTCAGGCCTATCACTTTGTGATCTGATTTGTTACTGCTCAAGTACCTGTGTTGCCTAGCAGTGTATCATGTCAAAAGGGAGAAAGAGGAGTTTGTGAGACTTAGGTGGAAAAAAAAGTCTGATACACTGCAAAATTCTAATGAGGTGACTATTGAAGTGGAGACTATGGCAGCCTCCAGAAACAAGAGGCACCACACTGCACTTGAAAAAAAGCTATTGTTTGCAAGCTAAAAAACACCATGCTGTTATACTTGTGGATTCTAAATTTAAGAACAGAAACTGAAAGCATGCAATCTCCATCTGCATAGATAACATTGCATGATAAGAAGACACTATCTGCAATTATACAGACATCAATTTTTTGAATTAATATATTCTCACATTTTAGAGGTTTGCTGTTTGCCAGTTTTTCCCCTCTTATACAAAACCTGTCACTGTAGCTTCGTTATTTATACATATTTTTTTCCTCAGTGTTCTTTGTCTAGAATTACTTTTTGGCAAGCATGACACTTCACATAGAAATATATCAAACACACACATGGGTAGTCCTTTGTGACTTGCAAATGTAAGAATTGTAATAGTGATAGTTTTTTTGAATGTAAGCTCTCTTAAGGAATGATTTTTACAAACACACAAATTTCTCTTTTGTAAACATCTCTATTTCTTTCATGTTGTCTGTTCAAAAGTCAGACCAGAATAATAGTCCTCTCAGCTTCAGTGGATTATTTCCAAGCTTTGATCAGAAAGTGTGCACTCCTTGCTGAAATGTGAAGCCTGCCAAGGCTTCACGTAGTAAGACTGTTCCGTTCAGAATTTGCTGGTTGTCCATGCAAGTGTAAGGGCATATTGATCAGCACACACACAGTGGGATGAAACTCCAGCATGAGAACAGAACGCCATGGGAAAGCTTCAATTTATTACTTCTATAGGGTGAACAGGGAAAGATATATAATTGTGTACATATGTATATATATATATATATATATATATATATATGACATATATAAGTGAGATATATATATCACTTGCTTATTTGAATCCAGTGTGAATTTACTTGATGGTTGTTTTCATTAAAGTAGAGCTGTGAATCTACATCATTTTGCCCTTATTTAAAAAACCAGAAAGGTGCATGTATGTTGAACATATAACCAGAATGCTTATCTTGCTTGTTTATTTGTGGAATATAGGAACTGTTGAAATTCTTGGATAAAATGGACAGCAGAAATTAACTATAAAAAAATAAAGCTTCCTTCAATAATATACAGTAAGGCTGCACTGGGCTTAATAACTATCCTTGGTGTTTTTGTTTTCATGCTAATAACAAACTTTAGAGACTGTTTGAAAAATAAGAGAAATTCTACAGAACAATATATTGAAATTCCTTCAAACAACATTTTTCTATCTGGTGTCCAAACTGAGAACACTCTCACTTTTTCTGTATGTGGCAGGCCTAGGAAAGACAAAGAATAGAAGATTATTTCAAATACTACACTTAAAATAAACATTTTCAGAACTCCCATAAGAAATTGCATAACTTGCAAAAATACCAAACAAGTAGAAAGGCATAGGTATACTAAATACATTTCTTTAGTCTAGAAAATCTTGACTATTCATAGTTTTTCTATCTAAACAAATATTTTCTCAAGATTTTTCTCAAATTTCATACTGGAATTCAAGTGTTAATCTATAGTTTCATAACAGAAGAAAAAAGAACTGATATCTAAATGGTCAGACATTGGGGACAATGGAAAGAAGGGCAGTGGATACTGAGTATTTGGTTTTCCTTCCATTTTCCTTAGACTTCAAATTTTATTGCACAATACCCATTTTTTATTCCATGAATATTTCTGATAGCTGAAAATACAAAGAAATCTTCTTGACTTCAGTCAGTAATGGCTGCTGAACCTTGGCTTTCCATCAGCAAATATTCTACAACATTTTAAAAATACATCAGATTATCTTATCTTCATTGTTTCTCTATCAAGCTTTCCTCTTATGTCAACTTTAGACTTAGTCAATGGCACTGACTTCACATAATTTCCCTTCTTGACCATCATATAAACCTTCCAGGCAAGAGTAATTTCTACAGGGGAACATATTTTGCTTTTATCAGGTTTAAATTGCTGAAGTTTCAAGCAGAGTTCTGAAGAAGACTGATCATTTACTCTAGCTCTTAATTATTCTCTGGAATTCTAGAGTGGAGTGAAAAACTCTAAATTGTGCCTAACATCAAAGACATAACTGACAAAGTGGATTGTGATTAGGACAGCAGCCTGAACCCAGCTGTAGCAAAGTACAAAAGGCATGTGAGATATGTGGACTTTTTTTTTCACTGAACTCTAAATCCCAGTTTTATTGTGGTTGCTTGTGGGAACTCCTGAGACTTGAAAAAATGCCTATCCTTAGCAAAATATGAGAAGTTCCTCAGCTGAGGTGATGGAAAGTTGCTGCTTGTCTTGTAGGATCTGTAACAACATGTTATTGTACCAGAATATTTCATCTCCCTGTGCTTCCATTGAAAAGGCAAGGCAAGGAACTTCTTTTGCACTGAATAAAGAGAAGATGGAAAGGAACTAAGTGGATATCAGAGTCCTTTTCAATTCTGTAATTCTTCAGGTAATCAGATACTTTTGTGCCCTCTTTCCCTACAGTGAAGTTTTAAGAGGAATTTTTTTGTTATTGATAAAAGATGATATTTCCAATACAAAAACAAATCTTTTAGTTAAGTTACTTCTTAAGTAACTGGAAAGATTTACTCTCTTGTAATTCCTTCAAGGGAACCTTAAGCAAAGGATAAAGGAGAAAAGTTGTAGAAATGATAAAAATTTTAAAAACACAAAGGAGCCCTCATTATTCATTCTGTTATGGATGTGCAGAACTCGGTCTGCACAGTGAAAGGAAGAGGTGAAAGGACTATTAAAAAAAACCAAACAAAACCAACAAAAAAAAACAAAAACAAAAACAAAAAAAAACCAACAAAAAAAAACCACAAAAAAACCCTCCAACAACAACAAAAAAAACCCATGACCACCATCACCAAAAAAAACCACCCAAAACCCAAAAACTGCTTCCCCCCAAAAAAAAAGAAAAAGAGAAGAAGGATTGTCTGAAACTTATTGAGTGCATAGTTAATGTCTGTTAAGTCTGTGCTGAGCTCCTTCTATGGAAGGTAATATTAGAGTTTAACAAAGTTGTATCAAGCAGATTTAATCTCTCCATCCTTGCATATTCAGATCAGGACAAAACTGGTGTCAATAGAATTAAAATATTCTTTTCTTTATGCTGAGGGATTTAAGAACATCAGGTGTTTCTAAGCAGAGTCTGCACTGCATTCCCCACGGACCAAGCCAGTCATTAGTTTCTCAAAGGGATGTCAAAGGAGCTTTTCCTCAGCTAAGAGATACTGACTCAGTTAAGAAAACAGTTTTTAGAAGAGAGTGAATATTTTGTGAGCATATTTAATAAACAGTGGGAATACAAACTGTCAGATTTCCTCAGCTGATCAGTATTCTATTTTGATTATTATTCTTATGAATCACTTGTGAAAGATGTAAAAAAAGGTGTTGCATATTGTTGCTGATACTGCATCAGAATCACTTGCCTTTAAACAGTATGATGGAAAGTGTTAGACTCAAGATGTATGGAAAAGTGGAAATCTTAGGTGAGGAACCACTGCTCCTATTCTGGGCTTCCTCATCTGAGTCAAGTCAGGTTTTACTGTAGTTAAAGACTTAACTCCCAGTAAGATCAAATTAAACCAAATACCTTTGAAAAAATCCTTTTCCTAATCCTGAGCTTATTCCACCTTCTTATCACTAAGGGATAAGCATTATGGAGTGAAAGTTTTATGAGGCGAGGAAAATATTTAGATTGATACTTGAATACAAAGACATCATTTGCTCTTCATAGCTTACAAAAGCAGGTGACACTTAGCAAAAATTTTGGGCACAAGCTGTGACCTAAACAAGAATGTAAATGATTTTGTCACCCAAAAAGTGTGTGAAAGATATTGATATTTTTTCTCTGCATCTCAAAATATTAGCCTGCCACAAGGCTTAAAGCCAGTTCAACAGCTTTATAAGGAAAAGGTTCAACTGAATAGACTAGTTTATTGGCATAGATAAAAATAACCTTTTCAAAAAACCAGTTTCATAACCGAGTAAGAGGACAGCTGCACATAATGTTAGTGAGAGGGAAGTTTTGCTTGCAACCTTTCTAAGAGGGAAACTGTCAATATTTTGCTTTAGAAGATACCTAAGCAGAGAGACAGGAAGAATGTGGAATGCAGGTTAGAAGCTGATTCCATTACTCATAAAACGTACCTCTGGGGTAGCTTCTGTAACAAGGTTTTTACCTGAAAATGTGACATTATACCTTTAAATGGCTTGTGGTTGACTTCTTGGGTAATACCTATAACTTAGATTATGTTTTTCAACTCTCCTTTTTGCCCTGCTATGCTTTCTTAGTTATTAACAGCAGTTCCCTACTAAAGGCTCATCTTTTCAACATAATTTACTCTTGGTTTATTGTCAGTTCTTACAAAGGGCAGCACTTTAGCATCTGTGTGCCTTCTGCAGAATAGAACACAGATCTACAAGTAAAACAGTTGCATACATAGCAACTCCCTTCCCAGATCCCTGTGTTAATTTAAGGAAAGAAAATTGAAGGAACACAATTGCAAAATGACCTTTAACTTTTCACGCATTGCAATAATTCACCATGGTGGATTTGTCTTTACAAATTCTTCCTTCCAGTGTTTGAACTGTACACATTCTCTTGTCTAATGATTACTGGAAAGTACTTAGGTACCTACTAGGTCACTGAATAAAGGGCAGAAACTTTTCAGATGACTGTCTATCACTATTTTGCACCTGTGGTTACAAAGTCCATATATATACTTTATCCAACAGCATCGTGGTTAAGAATGCACAGAAGTGAGGGAAACAACATTGGTTATAAATTGATTAAAGAAGGAAATACCATTGGAAGATAACAAGTCTCTCTGCAGTGTTTGTAACTTACAACTACAGTTCCTCCACATGTGAGTTTCTGATTATTCTAAGGGACAAGAATTTCCATGTGTCTTCTAAAATTCACTGGCTCAATGATGTTACCCAGTGATCACTTTAAGCAAAGATCATGCTTTTCTTTGCACTGAATTAATAAATAACTCTGGTAATTCCACAAGCTGTCTCTCTTCATCATCCTGTCACTTTTCTAATATTTTGTAAAATCCTATGTTGCTGGTTGTAGCTTAAGTCATAATACAAGGGACAATAAAGTATGTACATGTGCAGTGTTTCCTTATATATGCATATTGTAAAAATAGCCTGTAGAATAGTGATGATCATTTGTCTTGTCCCTCTTATTGTGAAATTGGCAGTCATCAGTCACCAAAAATTTTGCCAAGGGTCCAAATGAAGCAAATCTTACAATTATTAACATTACCTCAGTTTTTAATGTTGGCATTCATAATGTTCTTCTTGAACACAAGCAAATCTATGTTCTTCGTAGATTAATTCACAGTTAGGAAGGGATTGAATGGAAATATATCAAGTTTTTTTTTTTTTAAATCTTTGCTAATATACCAATAAAAAAAAATTGAGATATGCAAATAAAACCTAGAAGGCTTAAAAATAATAAAAAATACTGATTTAGTAGCTTTGCTGTAAGCTAGTAAAGCAATAGCTTCTGAAAAAAATCAGACTTGCTATATGATCAATAAAATAAGGATGTGGAGGCAACTGAGAAATTAATGTACGCCCATATATACTTAAATGAACAAAAATTTTCAAATATCATTATTTCCATGAGCTGTTTCCTTAATACTGTCCCTCCAGTTCTCCTGGGTTGACTGATTTATTGCCAGAACAACCCTAGAGAATAGTTTTCTTGTGAATTCTGGCCAAATTACAATCTGGTAAGACTCCTGAATGAACCTGAGAGCTGCCTTGGATCCCGATATGACTCTGCGCTGCAGTTCACTTGGCATATTTCTTGCACTAATTTTCAGGAGAAAGTCCAGCAGCTGACACCCATCTACATCTTTGGTCGGGAATATTTTCTAGAAGGAACAGAACTCTTGAGAAATATTCACACTATGTTAGTTGGTGATTTGGTTCTTCATTTATGTCATTAAATAAAGTGGTAAAACTAGTGTGAGATTTTCACTGATGAGTGTTTTTTTCTTGACAAGAGAACTGTTTTGTACCTCGTTTTATCTCCTACATCACCTCTGTGTGAGTGAAATTTCATTACCAGCTAGAAGAAATGAAACAGACACACTGATTAAAACACATTGTGCAGGTAAAAGCACACTTAAGTAATTTTGCAAGAACATTAATGCTGTGGAGAGGAAGCGTTATCACACAATTCATTCAGATGACAAGTGTCTGCTACGGAGAAGCTGCATACCCACAGAACTCCTAATACTGCCTGAAGCTAAATTTATATTGTAAGTGGCTGTGAGATCAATATCTTGAACTGCACAATTAGATGACCTACTCATAAGCCCAGTAAGGACAAAATTAAAATGTCACTGCTGGTGACTATATCTCCTTAAACAATAGGAGAAGAACGTTCCGGTTGTTTAAGTCTTCGCAAATATTTAGGGAGTTTGGGGAAATTTCTCACCATCATTTACTCTTAGCCAAAAATCTACAAATTTGTCTTTTCTACACCTGCCACACCCAGCTGCAAATATTTCTTTTATACTATATCATTTTCTTGTTGCACGGAAACTGGGGGCTGATCAGTGGATGGACAGAGTTGCTTGTGCTGTCAAATTTTTTCAACTCTTCTCTGACAGGTATAGATTTGCCAGATTGTTTCAAGCGGTTTAAATTTTAAATGTAAGCATTTTAATATGTTAGTATTGTTACACCATTTATTAAGATCATATGCCCTCATCTGTTTCCAGTTAATGTATTTTAAAGTAAAATCAAAAGGCTGAAGATTCAGGAAAAACTGGATTTTACTATTGTTTTGCATATAACGCTGCAAAAGAAAATAATTTAATATCTTAAGTATTTTAGAAAGATATAAGACAGAACATGGGCTCTGACAAATATTTCTATGTGAGAAAAAATATATAGGAGAATTATATACTGAAATATTTTTATATACTTTAACATTTTGCTATATGCTCTCTTTTGACTTACACTGTATATAATACATAATATTTTTATATATATTAAAATAAATAGCATGAATTTTGTACATAGTAAAATATAAAGCATTTTATATACTTAAATAATTTTATATTTTTCTATGATATATTAATACTTTTTTTCAGTTTCCAAAGTAGTATGCACCAGGTAGCAATTCTTACTTATTGCATGAATCCTATACAGATTTAATAAAGTGGCATAGTAAATTTATCTGCAAATAAATTTAACATATGAAATTCAGTACTTTTATTGTTGACATTCATTGTATTATATATTATTTAATACAAGTTTGTATTTTTATCATGCATCTTAATTATAAATATTACAATGATGATAAGAGCACTAGTAAGAGCTGCTAATATTGAGGGTAGTAGAAGATGTCTGTAAGTAATTGTGTGTAAAGACCATGTTATTTTGTACCTTATCCTGAGAAGAAAGTTGTTTAAGATACCTTTTGACTCATTTTGGTATTGCTTGCATATTAAAAATGGGTCTGAATTAACTCCTTAAGAAGAGTGAATCAAAAGTAAAGGAGAACTGCACAGTGACTTCTCAAAAAACTTTTAAAAATTCATCCTTAAGATACACTCATTTTAGCCTGGATTTCAGATTGGAATCTCCAGGAACAGCTACTGGAGTTTAAACAGGAAACTGAAAGAGTCATTATGATATAGTTTTAAGCCTCCCAGAAGGAGGATCAGCTTGTAGATCAGGATTGGCCTGGTAGACAGAGATTTATTCCCAGCTCTGCCTTAAAATTGTTATGTAATCTAAAATATTCTGTGGGGGACATGTTTTTATCAGTGGACTTTATTGCATATGAATAGTCAACAGTGGAGATACTCAAAACTAAAATTCATCTAAAATACTGGAGATACTCAAAACTAAAATTCATCTAAAATACTGGGTTTTACCTCTTAGTTTCCTCATGTGTTAAAAGAAGTTTACAGATTCCATAGAAATGCAAATCCTCTATTTATTCTTTTTGATTGAACATCAGATTTAACCAAAGTGTAGGGGTTTGAATTCTGAAAACCCCTGCTAGTCAAGGTTTATTTTTCTTTCAGGATCCATCCCTACATCATTTGATGGTCTTTTACCTAATTTATTTTAAAGTGGGGAATTTTGCCCAAGATTTCAGATTCTCAGAGCCAAGCCATAGGAGCAATCTAAAAATCTTTGTGTCTCACCATTCTGCACGTACATCCATCCTTCAAGAACACCTACAGAGGCCATAAAAAGTTTTAAAAGCATCAAATTTTATTGTTTTCCTTGTACAGATGTTTTGCATTTAAATAGTACATTTTGTATTTTTTCTATATGGATCAGGTGTACTGCACTCTTACGTGCTAATGCGTAACATATGAAATTAGATATAGCACTTAATGGCAAATGTTTGGTGCAAACTTTACACTATTTGTCAACATGTTGTTAAACCTATTGCACCTATGGGTATCAAGTCCAAAGTCTTTGTACAGGGCATCTAAAAAACTGCCCACATGTCAGACTAGGCAAGCAGAATGAAGGGAAACCTGGCATAAGGTAATAGTAGCAAGTTGCAAACCCCTGGGTCTTGCCTCAGCTGTTTACACAGATCAAATTTACTTTTTCATGTGTAACAGTCTAAGAGAACTATGAGGAAATAAGAATAAACTGGACTTTGTGGAGAATGGAACTTTATGAATGAGTCAGAGGCGGTCAAGTTGATTAGAGGGAGGAGTAGCTTTCCTACAAGAAAAAGCTAAGAGAATTGGTTTTGTTCAGACTGGAATGGAAAAGGCTTTAGGCAGCCTAATTGCAGCTTTACAGTAACTGAGGGAACCTACAGGAAAGATGCAGAAAAACTATTTACAAGGGCATGGCCAGGACAAGAGGCAATGGCTACAAATTGAAAGGCAGTAGGTTTAGACTAGATATTAGAAAAAAATTCTTAACTGTGAGTGTGGTGAGGCAGTGGAACAGGTTGGCCGGAGAATCTGAGAATCTCCATCACTGGAAGTCTTCAAGGCCAGGTTGGATGGAGCTCTGAGCAATCTGGTGTAGTGGAAGGTGCCCTTGCCTAGGGCAGTGGGGTTAGAACAAATTGATTTTTAGGGTCCCTTGCAACCCACACCACTCTATGATTCTATGATACCTTGTGATACATTCTGTTTTCCCTAAGATACATTAAGACATGTTACTTAGCATATTGTGTCAGTTGAAACTAACACAATAGAACTAGCAACTTCCCTTGCAGTGTTAAAAGCCCTTGAGATACAGCTGGAAAAAAAAAAAAAAAAAGAAGAAAAGAAAAAGAAAAAGCGAGGTGTGATTTCTCCCTTTTTCCTGCTCTGGAGTTCATTGGATAAAAGGTCACTGCTGTACCTTTCTGTCAGTGGCAAAATCCAAACAATCACTTATCATCAGAAATTCACTGACACGGCCGTAAACAGCAGGCAGGATATCATGATGTTTGTGTCACAGCTGCATGCCACTCAAAAGCCCATTCAATGGAACAGAGCATGGTTTGCTCCAAGCCTCAGCTGGAGAAAGTCAGTCACTGCAGTGGGAGACCACCCTTTCGGATTTGGGAAGTCCATTGTAGTTTGCTTCTCTGAAGGCTAAATCTCCATTAAACCTTTAGAGTTCATTACTAGTGGACCTCCTCAATGACAAGTCTTGAAAACTGGATGATTTTTCATTTTACCTTGATAGAAGGCATATTTTTGTAAATTGAAACAGACAGAAATGGGATATTTGAACCAGAAGCACAGCCAGTATGCATTGTGGGTGTCCCCTGATATGAGACCCTGAGCTGCCTTCTCCTCTGGTGGGAGATCAGGTGAAAATCAACATTTGGTTAGGGCATAGATTAATCTTCTCAAGGAGTAAAAACAGCATTTGTAACACAGCTGGTAATTATCTGTGAATTACATGTTCTTTATCTGTGAAGTATGTGTTCTTGTTTATAAGTGTGGTTATTTCATACAAACAAAATGTGGACCAGAATATTAAAAAAAGAAGCCATCATATTTTTCTTAGTTTTGAAGGTTGTTATTGTTTGTGCAAACTGTTTAGATACTATCCATAATACTCTCTAAAAAACAAAAATGACATGTGAGCAAATGAAGTAATTTCTGCAAGTGTCAAAGAACTCAGTAATTTACTTTCTCCATTTTTCTTGCAATTTCCTAATGATTAGCTTTTTTCTACTTTTCTGAATGATGTGAAATAAAGGTGTAAGTGAGAAAATTTACTGCAGTTTGCCAAACTTTATATTTGGTATACTATTTGGGATTTATTTTCCAATTACACTGAAGACATATTTGTCTTCCATTTTGATGACTATCACAAAATAGAAAAGAAAATCAGTATGAAAGAAAACACAGTTCTAATGTCACAATATATGGATTACTTTCTCAAGATTTCATTTCTCAAGTAATTCAAGAGGAGTATGTGTAACTTAGATCATTATGGTTTTCTAACTTAATTTAAATAAGCAATTATTAGGTTTTCTGAACTATTCATGGCTCTTGTTTCCAGATAATTAATTGTCACACATAGTTCAGATTCCTTTTATGCAAAATGTGTATGCTTAACCAGGAGTGCCTTAGGACATTTCCAAGATGAATACAAGGTTTTCATGCTTACATTTATCATTGATAAGTAAGTTATGGAGGCACACGTGAATGAGAGAATTAGGTATGTCTGTATAGGATCAGATAATACAGATATTTGTATCTAATGATAAAGTAGCCTGACAACAATTATTCATGCAGCACAAATATTTATAAGGCTAGATACTTTCAAAAATACTTAACTAGAAATACTTGGCAGAAATTGACCTTAAGGGAAGAAAAAGCTAAACAACACCAAATCTTTCAAATAATACTCACAGTAGCATACGGGTTTTCAGTGGTGCTTGAGGGAAACAAAGCCAATAATGAAGTTACAGATTTCATTATTATGATTGTTTGTCCCTTTAAGAAAAGAAAAAAAAAATAGTTGAGTCCTCTTGCCTTGGGTCCTGAACTTCTCACTGACAGATGAGAAAGCTGAGGTTACTCAAAAATATGAGTCATTTAAGTGTAGGTGAAGCAGAAATAAGAAAAGAGCTATAACAATGGCACTGAAACACTTTTTAGTTTGTTCTGTAGTTTCCAGAGGGTGCAATTTGCCACTTCAGTTCTAAGCTGGTGTAATTGAAATGGGTAGAATCTTATTGGTAAAAATAGCAATGACTGTATTGTCAATTACATGCAGTCTTCTTAAAACTTCTTCAACTGTGAAAGTGATCTTTCAGAAAACTGTGCCTATGTTGTCTATTTCATTTGAAAAGATGTTGGACAAAAATGAAAACACTTACTGAAATTAAAACAGGATTTCTGTCTTCAGGGCCTGTTGAAAAAAAGTGAAGAAGGCTTTCCATTACTCTATGTCTTATGTAAAAACATGCCAGGTTAGGTAGTGGTGGTAATTTGGCAGCTGTGTGTTACTTGATACCCACTGTACCTGAATGTTAGGACAGACATTTGAAATTCAAATTCAACTTTAAATTTGAGGGGAAGTTAATGAATGTCTGGAATACTGATTTTATATATCATTTATGCATCTTTAAAAATTATTGAAGATACAAAGTAGTGAAGACTGATACAAATGTTAGAAGGTGACATAGATCACATACACTTTCATACAGAATTAGAACACAAAACATACAATTATTTGGTATTCAAGCATAAGATATAGACAGTGGGTTGCCCTGTTTTTGACAATTTTTTACATTTTTTTGCTATTATGTAAACCTTAATGTTCAGCATCAAAGAAAAAACCCAAACCAGCTAAACTAGATAAATTAAAAGGACTACTGCAGCACACTTGGATGAACTTCAAATTCCTTTAGAGCTGTGGTTCTAAAGCCTTTGCACCAAAAACCTCAAAGGGAGGGCATTAGATTGGATGGCCAGACCCCGATGTGGTAATAAAATGTTACTTTCATAGACAGCTGTAGGAAATCAGTCCCACAGCCATGAGACATGCCATAAGGCATGAGGCTCATGGCATGAGGTCATGCTGAGAAGGTGATAGGGTATCAGGTGGAGGCTGGATGACCTTTATCACTGCAATCAACCAGGGAAAAGAGGTAATGATGCTAATGTCCTGTTCAGTCCTTATGCAAGACCCTCAGTCTGTAAATCTACTACACTCTATATACCTCTTTTACATAAAAATTGGCTTTCCCCATGCCCTTTACAATGGCAGTGACAAAATCCTGGACTAGAGTCACATCTCCACTTCTCCCAAAAGTATAAATTGACATTTAAAATTCTCAGTTGTAGAGAATAAGAATACAGCTACTTTACAGAAAAATTGATGGATTTGCTTTTCTCTCCTACACCATCCAGGAGTGAACCTTTGGTAAGATTTGTACCTCCAACCATGTTGAGATATAGCTGGGAACACCTTTCAGTAGCACTACACATTTGTATTCTGCAGGTCTAGTGAATTTATTACCAGCAATATAAAAGAATCTGTAACCTGCTGCTGGAAAAAAACTGAACTGCTGGTAAGTCTATGTTTGTGAAAGTTCTTGCTGAACTCAACCAGACATAGTGTTGTAATGGTTAAGTACAGTATTGGTGAATTTGTGATCAGATCATGAATGAGACCAATCTAATGATGTAAAGCACCCTACTGCTGTACCTGGGACCACAGCCAGAATTACAGTGCCAAGTTGGTTAAAATCAGGAATTAAGCTTAGTCACAGCCAGCTCCTTTGATTCTGGCCCATATGGAAAACAGGGTTTTGGAGGATTTTTTCTGCTAAACTGTGATACTCTTACAGTAGCCATACAGCATACTGCATTAAATCTTACATCCCAGATTCTAAAGTAAGGAGGACTATGATGTTCATTGTCAACTTTCATACACAATCTGTAGTCAGCTCCATATTGCCAGTTATGAAAGGATCTGAATTAACTGACTACAGTACACTGAGCTGTTTTATCAAGAAAACATTCCTGTTTAACTGCCTTGGAGACCATGCATTTCTGATGGATTATATTTTCATGTTCTTTAGTAAGAGTGTCAGCATATTTTACTTTATTCTTGATCTAGGACCAGTGAATAATGATCATTGAACATGTTGTCTGATGAAAATGCATCTCTACACAGCAGCAGCTCATTAGGAGAATATATGTGAATGTAATGCTTTTTCATCTATGTGTTAGTATAAGTCTAATTGTTACAATGGTATAAGATTTCAATTTGCTAGATTTTCTTCAGATGACAGCTACACCTTCTCTTTAACCTTCATTGGAAAGCCATGACAGAACAATAAAAAAGACATCTTATTTTACTGGGCATACCATTTAGGAGGTTTGGAGGCCTCCATGTTCTAATCACAGATGCTTTACTTGGCAAGAAATATTTGTAATTAGCACAGCTTTGGCATGAGTATGAACAGCAGCATTAACCTATGTGCCATTTAAAAGAAGTATGAGTCATTATCCATAGGTTTAAATTCCCTTTATGATGCTTTTAGTAGATAAGAAAGAAAATACCTAGAGGCTGTTGTGTGAAATCAGGGATAAGAATATATTTTCAGTGTTGTGTTGTTCAGAATGAAGAAGACAATAATTCTCTGATTTTATGATTTAGTTTCTGCTTCTACAAGTGTGACAGTGAAAACACTAAAAGTGTTTATGTGTAAAAGTAATAGAGATTGCCTGAGTATTAATGACTTTATAGCATAATTTTATACTGCAGATTGCATAGATTGAACTCCAAGCAGAAAATTGTGCACTTATCTTCAAAACTGTATGTATCTTCAAAACTTAGTTCCAACCTAGAGAAAGCATGTTTCATACATGTGGATATATTTTGCCATTCAAAACATACAGTTAATTTCAGTGCTCTTGCACTTTGTCTGTCAGATTCTCTATTGATTAACACTTTCCTGTCTGGGAGGAGATGCATGGTCACACTGCAAATATGTTTCTGTACATATTTATGAGTAGGGTTACTATTATGCAATATAAAGACAAGGAAAATGAATACATTCATACATTTACTTCTATTTCTTTGTAAGATTTCTTGCCTTCTCTGACCTGATGTGCCTCCACCAGAGAAATAAGCTACAGTTGATTTGTTCAACTAATGTATCAATATCACAGACTTCAAACCCATAAAAATCTAGTTATTTTTGTCCTCGTATCCTGTCACAGTGCTCTGGAAATCAGGAATGAAAGAGTCATTTTACTTTTCACCTCTGAAATAACCCAAAATTGTTATCTCCCATTTCTTCGGGGACAAGACAGTGCAATCGCTGTTTTGTGGGGAAAAAAGAAAAAAGAAAAAAAAGGAGAAAATGCAAGGATAATGTCCTAACAGATGCATAATAAAGATAAAGTTGTGAAAAGAATTTATTGTGTTAAGGACTGTACAGAAGAAAATAAGAGAGATGCTGCATAAAGTATCTGCTGAATCTCCTATGAGCCAAAGCTTTGGATTTCACTGGGTTTTATCACTGAATTCCAACACTGATAAATCTTTTGCTTCATTTTCTTTTGTTGTTAATTAAGGTGATCTTCCTTTATAAAGATGATTCGTAATTTTTCTGTGGTCTGTTTTGATTTTGGCCTTGACAGTACATTGACTTATAAAATAAGATGAGCTTCTCATCCAGTCATTTTCTGTTCAAATCCTCCTTTATAGCATAATGAAAGACTAGAGGTCAAAATCCACTTTACTGTCTCTGTAATCACCTGCTCCAATGTTTTCCTAAGGTGGAAAGCATAATGACCTACAAATGCACCAGCTGCAAACCCAAGTCCAGCTGCTGTCACAGTTCTGGTCAGCTGTCAGTCCAGCCTCACTGGGCCCCAGATAGCTCCCAGAGGGACATAGGTGTACTTGTCACAGTGTAGGCCCTCAGAGGAGGAGGCTGTGAGTCCTCCCATGATGAAAGGGAGAAGGGAATGTATAGTTGATGTGTTACCAACTTTCAGAATTATTTAGATCAGCCCACTCAGCACCCCGCTCCTCCATGATGATCTTGTATGATCTTGTCATACCAACTTGAGTTTTCTCAAGAGTATCCTAACTCAGTTCTCTTTTGCTGGTATTTTCTCCTTCTGCCTTGTGCACATGCTTTAAACCCTTAGCTCTTGTGAAATGTAATCTATTTATTTATTTCTAAAGAAATATATTTGGGGGAATTTTTTTTGGTTGGTTGGTTGGTTTGTTTTTGGTATTTTCTGTTTTTGTTGTTGTTGTTGTTGTTTTGGGATTTTTTTGGGGTTTTTTTTGGGGGGTTGGTTGATTTGGTTAGTTTGGGGATATTTTTGTTGTGGATGCTGGGTTTCAGTTTTACTCACGAAAACGTTATTATCAAGAATTTTTATTTGCTTTGCTTTGTTCATTTGAGCTATTTTTTATCAGTTTCTCTATTGGGAGAAAATACTGACACAGTTGAACAGGTTATATGGGACTATGAACACAATCATGTTTTCATTTTCCTAATAATATTGAACAGGTAAAGCTACCTATTAGAATAAAACAAACTGGTTAGGTAGCCCTTGATTTTCAATAAAACTTCTTTAGAAAAGTAAAGAAGTTTACAACCATTACCATGGTTGTAAGCTTACAGTTTGCAGCTATAATGAGAACCAATGCTTATTGGTTCTCAAGGTCCTTTTGTCCAGCATGGAGGAAAACCTAAACTTCGTGTCTACAAGAAAATTCAAGAGCCTCTCTGTTTCTTTCCCCGGAGACACTTCATTTATCACTCGACACAAGGTTTCTCAGATTTGCATCTTCTATTGAAGTGTCACAGAGTAGGACAGATTAGACTCCTGTCCCTACTCTCTCAGAAGACCAAACTTGGCAAAGAGACACCGTATTCACAAACTTTGTTTCAGGAAGGAGTTTTTGTTTCAAAATTATATTTGGTTCTTTTAAAAAGAGTTCCCCAGCCCTTCACATAAAACCGTATAAACTCCTAAGAGCTAAGGGGAAATTTTCTCTCATGTATTACTATGAAAAAAAATACAAAGAAAAAACCAAGATTTTGTTCGTTTCTTGCACAAAGAACCCTAACCTGGCACAAAGAACCTAAAGAATCCTACAAGTAGCACTATACATTTTATTCCCAAATGATTTTTAAAAGGGGATGTAGTTAATATGATAACTCAAAATTATGTACCAGTGTAAAAATTAAAACCAGTCAAAAAAAATTACAAAATAATTTCACCAACTCTAAAAACTAGTCAAGAAAGCATTATAAGAAATTAAATGCAGCTAAATACACAAAGTGATGAACAAGATCAATCCTCAGTTTAGATACACAGTGATGACTGTAACATCTTAGAGATATTCTAGGCATAAAAAAGACATTGGAAATTTTTACAAAATAATAGCTATGAGAATATATATGCAGCTAAATTCCTATATATTACTCTATAAAGTTTCGGCCTAACACTTGAATACTGTTCACAGTTCAGAGACATGATACACAAGTAAGCAGCAGAGCAACTCATCTCCTTCTGTTATGGTCTGAAAATAATTGAATCAATTTATACAACAAAAATTCACCATGGACTATGAACATAAAAGTTATAACTAGCAAAAAACTTTTTCAGGCCTTAAGCTAGTAGGCTGTAATGGTTTGCATCAGAGACAACATATTTTTCCTTCTCAAAGGTTCGTGTCTGCTGGAAACAGCCAATATCTTGCACTGAAGCCTGGAACCATTCCCAAACATGTTCTGAGAAAGTGTTCATTGACACAAATCATATTATGCTTATGGGCATCTTTTGTCTTCAATCATCAGAATAAGTTCTCAGACTTGTACCCTGGCCATGTCCAGCTGACTAGCACAAAAAAAGCAGGCAGGCATCTGTTACAGGCTTTTGACACAGAGGGGATATTCATCTAAATAAATCATTGCTCCAAAACAGTCTGATTATTTTTCTTTCAAAAGTTTTCAGTGGTACTGAAAAGAAGAATCTTCTTTGGGGTCTATACATACATTGTTACCATTTCTGAGAGAAGATTAGAAAGAAGCCTGGAGCGTAGCCAACCACAGCATGGACTGCATCAAAAGCAATGTGACAAAGAAGTTCAAGGGAGGTAATTCTCCCTCATTTGCTCTCTTGAGACCCCAGGTATAGTTCTCCACCCACGTCTGGGGTCCTCAGCACAGGAAAGACATACACCTGCTTGAGCCAGTTCCGAGGAGAACCAAAAAATATAAGAGGAATAGAATGTCTCTCCTATGATGAAAGGCTGAGCAAAGTGGGGCTGCTCAGTCTGGAGAAGAGAAGGCACCAGGGAGACCTCCTTGTCGCCTTTCAATACTTAATGGGGTTTACTAAGAAAAAGGGCCACAGACTTTTTAGCAGAGCCTACTGTGATAGTACAAAGGTCAATGGTTTTTTAAATTAAAAGAAAGTATATTCAGACTAAATACAAGGGTGAGGAGATGCTGGACCTCAGAGACACTGTCCAGTCAGATGGCAAAAGATCTCTGCCAATGGACTGCAGTGGGACATCAGACCAGGCCATGGTGTCCTGTCAGCAGGCAGACTTTGGGAAGAGTCAGGGGCATAAAAAGTAACTGCATTATACCCCTTGGAGGCCTCTTTGGGGTTGTTCCTTTTGACTCTTTGGGGGCTCTTCAAACTTGCTTTTGGAGTCCTGCCTTTTGGCTCTCCTGCCCTCCCTGCCTCTTGCTCATCCTCAAATCTGTCCTGCCTCCCTGTGTCCCTGAGCAGCGCCCGGCCTGCTTTGTCTCTGTGTCCTTGCCTGAGCTATCAGCATTCACCCCTGTCCATCTCTGACTCTGCCCAGTATCGTGATCCTCATTGTGACCCTGCCTGGGCTCCTGCCCTCCTGCCAGATCCCCTTCCCTCATGTCCCACCACCCTGCCTGGGCTCCTGCCCTCCTGCCAGATCCCCTTCCCTCATGTCCCACCA
>VZSJ01003368.1:236819-253122 GCA_013398405.1 Pheucticus melanocephalus
TCCTGCCCAGGCTCCTGCCCAATCCCCTCCCCTCATGTCTTGTATCCTGCCGCCCTGCCCAGGCTCCTGCCCTCCTGCCCGATCCCCTCCCCTCATGTCTTGTGTCCCACCAACCTGCCCAGGCTCCTGCCCTCCTGTCCGATCCACTCTCCTCCTGCCCGATCCCCTCTCCTCATGTCCCGCAGCCCTGGCCGGGTTCCTGCCCAATCCTCTCCCCTCATGTCCCGCAGCCCTGGCTGGGTTCCTGCCCGATTCCCTCCCCTCATGTCCCGCAGCCCTGGCCGGGTTCCTGCCCGATCCCCTCCCCTCATGTTCTGCCACCCTGGCTGGGTTCCTGCCCGATCCCCTCCCCTCATGTTCTGCCGCCCTGGCCGGGTTCCTGCCCGATCCCCTCCCCTCATGTTCTGCCGCCCTGGCCGGGCTCCTGCCCGATCCCCTCCCCTCATGTCGCGCCGCCACAGGAGCCATGTCCAGGCCAGCAGCGTGCACAGCTCCACCTCGGGACATTGAGGGCACTCCCCAACCTCCAGTGGAAATGCCCTCTTTTCCTTCTGTCTTCTCTTTCCCTCTCTCTCCCGTTTTTCTTTCTCTTGCTCTGTCTTCTCTAGCCCTCTTTAACTGACTGTATTTATTTTGCTCTTTCGTTACCAAGAAACGGTTCTCAAATGCAATGTTTGCCTCATTTGGCTTAATTTAGTTCCCGACCATCCATTATTAAAAGAACTTTTCACTGTTCCCCACATCGGAACAAAACAACAAAGAAAAAAAAAATATTATGGTGGTGTTGAAACTCTGGAACAGAGCTGCCCAGAAAGGCAGTACATATCCCTGTAAACATTTAAAGTCAGGTTGGATGGGGCTCTGAATAACCTTATCTAGTTGAAGATGTCCCTGCTTATAGCAGGGTAGTTGGACTAGATTACATTAAAAGGTCCCTTCCCACCCAAACTATTCTCATTCTATGACTCCTTTTCCTATAGGAATTTACAGTTCTGATGTACTTCTATATATGTCTTGGGTCAGCCACTGATGCTCCCTTAGGAGACACATTTCTGCAAAGGAAAAATAATCTCTATAAGGAGACTCAGAAGAGAAGGACATGATGTAATCTGTAAGGGAAATGCATGCCTGCAAACAGATCTTCCTCCTATAATTTAGTTTCACAGTTTAAGGATAGATTATCCGCAATGATCTCTTGATTTTTTTTCCCCCTTTAATTGCATATTTACTCAGGATACAAATTCTCTTCTCTTAAAGACAGAGATGATAGACCGAATGGCAATTAAAATAGTACTAGATACATTGTACCACAGATAACTTCAAGCTTTTTGTGAGGGTCTGCTTCTCCACATGAGAGATCCAGCAATATCTCTTTCAGAAAATATGGCAGTATTGTGATTCATCCTCCTTCCTTCCTTCCTTCCTTCCTTCCTTCCTTCCTTCCTTCCTTCCCTCCTTCCTTTTCCTTCCTGTTCTCCAAGAACACAGGCTAATGTTGTAGTTTGCTACTGACAAAAAAAAAAATCACTCCTTTTCTTTCAGATGCTCTCAAATTGCATTGATGGAGGCATCAGAGTAGATATCAAAGGCAGAATGTTTTACAAAGTTATCTTACCAAGGATGAAAAATCTTACAACTGCTTTATTCATGAATTCTCAAGACCATAAGTTTCAAAACTAGGACGGCAACAAGAAGACACTACCTTGAAAAAGAGGAAAACTGAGCAAAGGTAGGACCTGCTTATCACTACTGTTTATGATCAAAATATGTTAAATGTTTCTGTTGAATTTTAATAGACTGAATTTTAAGAGATTGAAGTCTCTGCTTTTGTGAATAATTTATTTGAGATGTTGTCAGTCTGCTTAATAAAAATGCTTTTCCCTTTATAAACTCAGAAAAAAAAACATTTTTAGAAGTCCTCTGTGCTAATTCATGGGACTTTCATGATCATAGGAAAACCAGATTATTGGTAAGGTATTCTCATGCAGGGAGAAATTTGTAATGTTTTTATTGAAATATTAGGCTTTGTCACAAGACTAAGAAATACAAAAAATCTACAAGTGACAATTAAGAAATAAAGAAGGAAAGAAACATTAACCCAAAAATTGCCATAAAAACAACTTCTAAATCATCAAGGAATAGATTAAAAGAATCTGTTATTCAGAAAATTTAACAAAATAAATTCTTACTTTTAAATTTGAGGGAGTAAAGTGTAGAAATAAGAAAAATTTAGTTCCGACATGAAGCAATCATGGTATTTCCCTACTCTTGGTCCACCTAATTTTATCACCTGTATCTAGCTCAAAGTCTGTATCATTTGTATCACCTGTAGCTGGCTCCAAGTATTACAACTAACCTTCATATTTAGAAAAGGCAGTGAAGCTGTAGATATTCCATGTCTATTGTTAGTTTTTCAATTAGATTTTCCCACTGGATTTTAGCTTTTCAAATTGTAATTAATATGGGAATAGATTCCAAATTAGTTAATCTGTTTATGTTCTTTTCTCAGACTGAGTAAAAGAATTTTTGGTCTCAAGTTCCATTGCATTTAAGCATTTATCTGTAGAAAATGGCTTGAACCATAGTAGAAAACTAAAACCATACACCTCCCTTCAGGTCCAGTGACATCTCTACACTCTGTTATTTCTCCTTTTTTTGTGTATGTGAGTTTTAGAGGCAAACATGCATAGCTTACACCAAAAGTTTTGAATGTTCCAAACTAGCAAGAGAAGAGTAGCAAAGAACTCCTAAGCTCTGAAGATCTCAAAAAAGCCCACTGCTTTCCCATCAGTATTTTTACTTAACACCTTTTTAGTTGGAATATCTAAGCTGATTGCAAGATTCATATACCTTTACTAAACAGCAAAGCTGTCCTCAGAGAGCTCTAAACCAAGCCATCCATTTCCAATACTGTAACATATCTTCCTTTAGTTTTGTCCATTCCTCTCTTTGAGGCTGAGTTGTGAAGCAGGTAACTGATGTGAGCAAAGTAAAAAATGCTCTTGGGAAAAGAAGGGATTGATTTAGAGGCTTGCTGCTCCTTTGCTCCTGAAGGGTTGATGCCTCTCTACTGCCCTACTCCCTGTAAGGCTCTTTATATGAGTTCCCTTAAATAACAGTGCTGCTTGTCCTACTAAAAGAAACTGATACACTACCTGTGTGTAACAGATAGTGAATGTGTCAGGTAAGGGAAAAAAAGAAGGAAGAGCATAACTTTTTATCAGCCTGAAAAGCAACAAGCTGATTCAGCTGTATGGTACGCCAGAAGAAGAACATCAGTAGGAGTTTAGATGCATCAGTGTGGGCATACCAGTTTGCATTCTATTGCCACCTAGAATAGCAAGCACAAACCTTGTGCTTGTTATTCTAAACCAAATTCTTTCTACATCTAGACCTTTCCCTTTACAATTAAGATCTCCTTACCAAGACCCTGTATGTCAAGGATTAAATATTAGAGCTATCTCCTCAAGACAGCTGCCTTTGCATCCTGAAGCAGTCTTTTGCACACACTGTTAATTTACTTTTAAATATATTCTAGGAGAAAAAATGTTGTGATCACAAAATAATATGGTTGCAAAAATGGTTAGACATTTATCGCTTTTTTACACGATCTGTTGATATGCTTGGACAGAAAGCTTGTGCACTGCTCACAGACAGCTTTCTTCAGTCAATGAAAATGTTTCAAGATAATCAATGGACAGAATTCAAATGTCCACATGAAATTCCTGCAGTGCCTTCTGGACATCAGAATGCATTTAGGCTTCCTCTTTACCAAGACAGTTCTTATGTTATAAAAATGCCTTTTTATTTGTTTTATTTCTTTCAACTTTTTACTGTAGTTCTCTTAGTTGGTAGGGAATAAAAGTTGCAGTATGTTTCAAGCTTATTTGAAGTTGATAAAGTAGCCTTGCAATATTTGCTCAGGTTAGAAAGACAGTCTGACATGAATGGACAGTTTAAAGTGACCAGCCTACTGAAGTTTCAATGATAAGAAACCGCTTGGATAATCAAGGGAAGTTCATAATCAGTCTGATGCAGGGTTGATGTGCTTTCTTCCTGTTGATTTTTTTTTTTTTACTATTAGTGTTAGTTAAAGGCAATAATTTCACTGTGCTTTGATGTCAATTGAGAAGACATCCAGATGTTTGCAAGAATTGAAGGAAACTGACATTTCTATGTTGTTACCTGTGAATCATCTAGGATATTACTGAGATGACTAGAAATTTGGGGACTATATTGCATATAGTGCAATCTATTTGCACCTATATTACCTAAGCAAATTCTGCCACAAAATTTTTCAGACTATTGATTTGGTTTTAAGTCCCTTGTTGGAATTCTCTCCAAAATAAAATGCAAAAGTATGACCCATTTGTGGCAAGAGTCAATTGTCTTGAATTATTTTAAACTTTTCTTTGATGTGTAAACAACTAGAGCTCAAAAAGCATGAGAAATACAGATGTTAAAATCAAATGTATAGTATTTTACTTGCTTCTCAAGTGTTCACTTGAATTTAAGCCTTAAACATTCATATTATACACTGCACTTTACTGTTTTTATGATCATAGTTATGATCTAGAAAACATATTATATTAAGCACTGTGGTTTTGTCAAAAAAAGTCATTTCCTTTCCCACTGTTTGAAGTAGGAAACAGGCAAAAAAATCTGCAAGATCTATTTCTGAAATGAATGCCACAAATAAAAATTATGAATCAGTGGGGGACGAAAACATGAGGAAAGGAGGAGCAACTAATTTAAAGGCCACCAGAATTCTTTTAGATTTTAATTAACACCATGAGAAGAACTTCAGATGCTATAAATATGAAAAAAGCAAATACTTCAATGCTGCAAAGATTATCACTTGAAATCTACACCTGATATTAATTACTTAAGATTTAAAATATTTAGAGGGTTTAGAGGATCATTACCCTATATGAAAAAGTGAAGTTTATCTAGTTTACATTCAATATGGACATTAATGACTTTAATTTATTTAAATATGGTTTGTGTCTAATTTTCTAATCAATAAATCCTATATAAATGTCTCAAAACAAAAGTTTAAATCTGTATACACAGTTTACATAACATTTTGGTTCTTTGGCTTGCTGATACTTAAGATGGTAGAAACACCAGAATTCTTGCAATGAATTCACATTATTCGCTTCAGGAAAAATCACCATTGGAAAAAAACATGGAAGAACTTCACCTCTGTTGGATTTAAAAGAGTACAGGTTAAGTTCAATCCATTACACACAGAGTTCTAAGAAAAGATTTTGACTGCCATGTACCTGAGAAAAGAGTAAGTTTTTTAATTTTGACAGAAATTGCAGTTGTTGGAAAAGATACTATTCACAAAAATTTTCTACTCTAATTAATTTTTTTCTCTAATTAATGAACGTGTTGGGTAGGGATCAAAGTTGTAACAGCTGCTTATTCATTAGCAAGAGGGTAGATAAACACACCTACCAGAGTAGTGAAGAATGCTCCCCACCCTTTTCCAAAGAGAAGTAACCTAAGTCCAACTATCCATCTACCTTAAGTGCATGTATAACAGTGCAGATAATCTGGGTAACAAACAGGAAGAATGGCAGCTTCATATTAAACCCATGAGTTATGAATACCAGAGAAATCACAGAAACTTTGTCGGAAAGCTCACAACTGGAAAGCTCAAACTCTTTCAGTGAAATAGGAAAGAAATTGGAGGTGGATTTGCAGTTTATGTAAAAGGGGGAAGGTAAAGGTCCATTACTGAACAGGGAGTGAAACTTCACTAATACTGCTGAAAAGAAAGAGGTTGTCAGTATTCTCTTTGCCTCTGTCTTGGCCAGTGCCATTGGACCCTAGATGACAGAAACAAGTGGCTATGATGCATACATTGACACACTGATGCTGGAAGATGGACTGAGCTGTGATCTCTTGCAAAGACACAACCCACATAAATTTATGGACTCAGACAGAATCTACCACAAGGTGTCAAAAAAAGTGGCTGGCACCATTTCAAGACCACTGCCTATAACGTTTGATAAGCTGTGAGAATCAAGGGATGTGCCTCATGACTGGAAGAAGGCCAATGTCATGCCTATCTACAAAAAAGACTCAAGGACCAGGAAATTACAGGCTTACTTCAATATCTGGCAAAGTAATGAAACAAGTCCTTGTATAAATTATTAAAAAACAAATAAAGAGATAATGGGGGAAAGCCAGCATGGGTTTAACAAAATTGAGTCATGACAGACTAACCTGATCACTTCTGTCAACTCAGGGAGAGCAGCGGATGTTTCTTTCAAGGACTTCAGCAAAGCATGAAGCAAAGCACTGCTTCCCAGAGCCTTCTCCTGGAAAAAAACTGTGAAGTACAGATTGGTTGGATGGATGTGAAATGAATAGGAAACAAGCTAATAGGCTGCATTCAGAGCATGCTGTTCAAAAGCTTTTAATCAGATGGGAAGCCTGCCCAAAGCTGGCTCTCTGAGGATTTGACAGAGGGCCCCATGCCCATTCAGTGCTTTCACTTTGGCTTTGACAATGGGATGGAAAGCACTTCTGCCAAGTTTCTGATGGCCTGAAACTGGGTGGTTAGGTGAATGAGTGGCCCAGCAGGATGGGAGATAGAATACACAAGTGTCATGGGTAGCCCTCCCCCTCACCAAAAAAATAATGCATATTGTATTCCATATCTATCTAACCTGAGAAGCTGCATTTTGCAATCCACAGCTGTTTCAGTGAATTTCTCAATACCTGTCTGCAGCAGGAACTGCAACCATCAGACCTGCAGAGGTTCACCACTGCCCCAGCTGCTGTGTTCTCTAGTCCTCATGTTCTCCAGTTCCTGAGTTCTCCAGCCACCATTACTGACAGAGCTGCCACTGCTGGGGCCAAGAGGCACTGTGTGAGGCTGCATGAAGCAAACAGCTTAGGGGAGGCTTTTGACTGGTTTTGGACTCCAGAACCCTTTTGTTTTGTCCTTGTTCCTTCTTGTTCTTTGAGGGGAAAAGGAAGTTTTTGCAATCACAGCAGTTTGGTTGCTGTGCTGTTTTTCTTTTTTTGTTCTCTCTCTCCATGTGTGGTCAGGAGAGGGGGGCTTGCTTGCCATTTTGCCTTTGTCTCTCAGATGGTGTGGCCATCTATGGAGAGTGCCATCTTGGGGGATGGCCTTCTCAACCATTTTGTTTTATTTTGTTCCTGGGAAGTCTGTGAGAATTCAGCATCTTTTTATCAAGTGATTATTAGTGTAATTTTTACCTGTTGCTCTTTCCTTTTTTAGTAAACCTTTTTTTTTTTTTTTTTCATTTATATCTTCTCACATTCATCTTTCCTTATTTGTGAAAGGGGAATGGTTAAAACTAAATGGGCAGTAATTTATTTTCAAGTGTCTGCCTTTTAAATTGCCTTAAACCAAGACAGAAGTGTAGGAATGAGAAGACTCTTGAGTTGAGATAAAGACAGTTTAATTGGACAGAAAAAAAATTGCAATAATCACAATAAAATGACTAAAATATACAAAATTTTGGACGCACAATGCACTTGTTCACTACTCATTAACAGATGTCCAGCCAATTCCCCTCAGTTTTTATATTAAGCGTGATGTTCCATGGCATGGAGTATCTCTGTGGCCAATGCAGGTCAGCTGTCCTGTCCGTGTCTCCTCCCAGTCTCTTGTGGCCCTCCAGCCTTCTCACTATCAGGGCATGAGAAGCTGAAGAGTCCTTGACTTGCACAGGGTAAGCCATACTCAGCAACAACCAAAACATCAGTGTGTCATACTCTGTCTAACACTCTAATTCAGAATTAGTATGAGAATAATCATCATTATTCTCATACTAAACCTGAAATAACATCACAACACCAGCTAGGAAGAAGAAAAACTCCATCCTAGCAAAAATCAGAACAATCAGGGAAAATACTTTTCAGAGGGACATAAGTGAACTAGGAGAGTGAAACATCAAGAAGAGAATGAAGTTTAAGGAGAAGAGAAGTGGGAGGTCCCACACCTGGGATGACAAAGATGTGTGGCTGGGGAGCAGCTGAAGGGCCTCTGATGGACAAGTCAGTGCACCACTGTAGTAATGAAGGCAAACACATCTGCAGGGGTGTTAATAGCACAGAGAGAGAAGTGATAATCCCAAAATATTCAGTGCTTGTCATGCTGCACCTGGAGTAATGTACAGTTTCTGGTCCCCACAATTAAAAAAAGATGCAGACAACCTGACAAGGGGGGTTCACAAAGATGACCAATGGGCTGGAGAGACAGCTTTATGAGGAAAGAATATTGGAATGAGGGTTTTGTCCCTGAAGGCTCTGGGGGGACCACTCCAAGTGCTCCAGTATTTGATAGGTGTTTACAAAGAGGATGGAGGCTTTCTTATCCAGAGGGGACACATGGAAAAGACGAGTGGAAAAGCTTATAAGTTACACTTTAATGTAAGAAAGAATTTTTTTACAGTGAGAACCATCAACAACTGGAACATCATCTCCAAGTATATGGTTAATTGCCATCTCTGCACATTTTCAAGATGTAGTTGAAGTGTACTAGATAATTTCATCTAGGCTCTCTTTCCCACAATAGGCTGAATAAGAATGTCTTTTGCAGTCCTTTCCAAACTGGGTTGCTCCATGGCTTAAAAGTTCTGTGACCATATTTGACATAAGATGCCACATTCTTAATATGGATATGTTGTTATAAACATGACAGAAGATTCTCGACTCAGAGACTAAGACTTCACTGCTGTCAGGACGCTGTGTCATTCATAAATCATCCAGGAAAACAGATTTTCATATTTTCTTGCCAAAACTTTTGTAATTTATGAGTGCAAGTCTTGTCTAACCCCAGAATAGGAGGGTATGAACAAAAGGGGAAAAAAATCAAGAGAAGTAACTTTTTAGTCAGAATAAAGACAGAGAGTTAGATATCCTGCTTCAAGGTAAATGCACACGTTTTTGTGCACAAGATAACTCTGCTGCACCAACAGACAGCAGCCAACAGTTTCTCACATATTTTATTAAAAATCAAATAGCATTGGATTACTAAAGTTTTAGTAAAGAAGACATTGCCTTTCAGAAATGATTTCATTCCTACTAATTTAGTAATACAGTGCAATATTTAGCTACTATTACTTATAGACTGGTCAAATTACTGTGATTCAGAAACAGTAATAAGAGATTCCCAGATAAGGCCCCAAAAAAGGATATTGTGACCAAGAAACACCTGATCATTTCCAGTAGAGAACATGCTAATGGAAATTTTAATGGTGTATGCAGTGATGTGGGAACTTCCAACAGCAGACAGTAGCACAGCAGGGGTGTAAAAGCTCAATTATTTGGAATTTCTGTACCACAGATGGAACAGTGAAATTTCTGTGCTCCATCTTAGCTCCAAAGAAGCCATTTTCTGTTTTACTTTCCTGTTCCAATTTAAGCAAGTGTGAGCTATCCACACATTTGCATTGATGAGTTTCTTCTGTTCCACAAAATTTCTGCAGATACCAAGCAAGTACATGGACTCCCAAGGAGTACTGTAGAGAGCTTGAAAATCTGCCTTGGTCCCTCTACAGTAACTTGGTATATGCTCAGTGAATAACTATTGTACCTACTTTATTTGTATAATTATTAGGTTTTATAATCAGAACAATGAAAAATATTCATGTTTCTTTTTGTTTATTCCAAAAACACATTAGAATTTGAGTTCCAAATGACAGGTGAAATAAATCTTTCTTGTCTCAGAAGGACCTTCTTCAATTTTATAGCAACTTTGGTAAGAAAGCAAATCAGCACACAGAAGTAGCTCAAAACATAATTCCCCCACAAACCTAACAGACTGTTAAAGATAAAAAGATAGATATTTTTTATTTCAAAAATAAAAGTATTCATAGAATTGCTACACTATTTAAATCCAGATTGATTACTGGTGCCTATATTTGCAGCATTTACTTTAGTTTTGAGAAGACTTCATGCTCTTTTCAATTCAGAAAAAAATATAATTTCAGCCTATGTGAAGACTATACAGTGCGCTGGGTGTTTTGCAAAAGAATTCAGGCTTCAAAGAGACCCCTCAGTAATGTGGCATCCAAAAAACAGCAGCAACAACAAATCCAGATAATCAAATGTTTTATTTGGAAGCAAAATTACAAAATTCATATTGGAATGGGGGAACTTGAACTCTTTTCCTTTCAGAAGTTTTACCAGACACGTTTCTAGGTCAAGAGGAAAGGAAGGCAAAATAATTCAGATTCTGCCTCCTGGTATATGAAAGCATACATTTATAAGGTTGGGTGCATTAAACAAAAAGTCACTTGTCATCTGCTCTCCTTCAGAGTTTTGCTGGCAAATGTTCCAAGGAAACAGTACTGTGGGAAGTTTTCACAGGTGACTCCATCCTTCTGTATTTATTTGGTCATTAGGGAATGCATGCACATGCAGGAAGAGATGTGAATGTAATTTTTTTCCTACACTTACATGTCACATAGATTGATTTGATTAAGAAATTAATAATATGAAAATTAATTGTTGGGCTGCTTCCAGAAGCATAGTATTTACAGCACTGAGTGTTTGCCTTCAGAAAAAGCTTTTATTCTTCACTCCCAGTTGAGGTTCATGACTTTCATAGAAAGATTTCAACTATATATCTAGGCAGAAGAAACAATTTGGTGAAGCTAGAGAATTTTGTTTTATTATCCAGTACTCAGAGCACCTGTATGCAAAAGACTATGTAACAACCAAGAATGTGACATCAGTGTAAAATAAATTTCAAGTTATTATGATTTAATCACCCACTGCAAATATAAAAAATAAATACCAAAACAGCATGCAAGTAATGCCCCTATACGCTTGTTTCATATGTCTCATTTTGTTGTAATTTCATACATAATTAAAATGAAATAGAATTTAAAATTGCGTACTGGGCTGAAGCAGACATTCAATGATCCTTTGTCAACATCAATGATTAGTTTTTATGTATTCAACATTTTAATATTTCTTTATTGTAAATTTAATGGATAAAATAGACTTCAAGGTAAGCTTTCCAGTCCCTCAGCCTAGCCAGCAGTAATTAAATATCTACTGAATAAAGCAAATCCAAGGTTGAAAAACTCATCCATATGGCAGAAATGACAATGAATCAACTAGAGACTACAGTGAGTAGTACTTAAGATGATGAAGATGAAAAAGTGACCCCACCCTTTCTTTTCTCTTTCTTCAAAAACACTGGTAGTGCAGAACAAAACTGTTTATAAGACGGTATCCTAGCACTTGTCAAGGTGGTGGTATTAACATTGTGACCCACTCACTGGCTTTGCAGCAGCAGGAGACCAAAACAATTTTTTCTTCTTCTGAAAACCAGGATGATGGTGATGATGATGATGATGATGATGATTGCAATTTTTTTAGACTAGAAGAATTCCAAAATCATGCTGTTGCTTAATATAGGCAAGGAGGTTTCTCCAAATTTTTCCATCAACACCGTATGTCTTACCATCATCTTAAAATGCATATTCAAGACTATTGCATAGAATCAGGACGGCGGGTTGTGAGGAATATCCAGAACAGCGCCTCAGACATGCTTTTACCTTCTGCCTTCTACTTTGCAGCCTAATGTTGACCCTTACCAGGCCCCCACTGGGTTGGGTCAGATTGCTGACAGAAGAGAATGTCACATTGTCACATTTAGGGAAGACCAGATGCAGTGCAGTGACTTTCCATGACTTCAGCTGGTGATTTAAACTGTACCAATAATAAGAATGGGCCTTTCTGACTGTGTTGCATTCTGCTTTTCCAAACAGTGTTGTGCAGAGATTTTGAGTGAAAGCCAGAGAGTTCAACTTATCCTTGTGTGACTGCCTAGGTCACATTATTGACTCAGTTATGGGAAAGCAAAAGAATTAGACAGTAAAATAGAAATAAAGGAGTAGTGAGGCTAGATATGAGATGCAACCACTCTTCTGGTTAGTTCAGAAATTACTCTTAATATATTCATTTTACCATAGCACATTCACAGCTTTTAGTTCATTTTTGCATTTTTGTAATCAAACACCATGCATGTTATCTCAGGATGGTTTTTTGGCTTCTCCTGAGAGTAAGAACTTAACTATGTAAAGGTAGAAATAACCTTTTTCCCAAGAATAGTTTCTGTGATTTCTTTAACTTGTGGTCTTATCTTCATCAGTTTTTATGATATAAAGGCTATGCATTTACACCAAAGAAGGAAATTCTCATCAGCACAGATGGAAGATGAGAAAAGATATCAACAAAAATAATGAGGGCAGCGAAAGGAAAAGGAATGCAAAGGTCCTAATTGTTTAACATTAGTTGTGATAAAACAAGTGAACAACTCACAATCATATATTTTATTTCTTTCAAAATTAAAAAGTACACTTCATTCTTAAACACTCATTAAAGAATGAATAAACTGTGCTGACAGTAGTGTGATATGAAACTGACTTTGGGAGGAGAAAAAAGTACTGGTGAAAATTACTCAGAACTAAACCAACTTGTAGATGTTAAGAAGAAAGAAAAGGAAAAAAAGGAAAAGTGGAAACAGGAAGAGGAAAAAGGGGGAAAAAGAAAAAGGAAGAGAAAAGGGACAAGAGGAAAAAAGAAAAGTAAGGAAAAGGGAGTACTGCTTTTGTTATTGGCAAGATTTGTTCCTCAGCTTGGCACTCTAAATAACCTATATTTCAAGACAAAAATAGACAAAAACCACCAAAACTAAGTCAAATATGTGAAGATTTTCAGGAGTTATGTTCAGTAGAAGACAGATTAAAAAGACACATACCATAGATTGTAATAAAAAAATTTCTGAAACAAAGCTTCAGCTTGTGTTTTGGGAATCACAACCACGGCAAATTCAAATTCTTAATGATGATATATAATTTGCAGTACAAGAAGATAAACTGCTTTTGTTTCAAGGGTCTGAGATTGTAGATCAAAGACAGAAAGATGCTTTTAATTCTGCCCACAATATATGGAGAAAGGGGGCCTGTAGTATGCTGCCCATTCATAATCTGAGATATTCAAGATACTGAAATCCTGTCCCAAAACCAAGAGGACATTCAAATATGCAAACAATTCTGTCATAGAAGAAATATAGACAATCTAAACTCAGGAGGACACATTAATGATTTAGTTGTGTGCTAAGGCTATTAATTAATGCTTACGTTGATGTGTGGAAAAATATTGAAAGACAAAGCTGAGGAAGAAGGAGTGTTCAGGCTGGGAAACAAAAATATTTCCTTCCTGAAAAGTGGAACAAATATTTCAAATCCTGAAGCACACTGGGTTATACTTGCTGGTGATTCTGAATGAATTTAGAGTAGTATCTAACAAAATTCAAACTTTTCCTTGAGTCATTTATATTAGAAGTCAATCTTAGCAGTACATATTTAAGACAAATTTATTTGATTCTAATGAAATACTTCAATGCCATTTGTAAAGAGTGTTTCTGATTTAAGTTAAAAATAGACTTGCAGAGAGAAACAAAATGCTGTATCACGTCACACATTTTAATCACCTTTCCAATTCTTTGATGTTTTTTCTATGAGAAGACTACCATGAAACCCCTATCACCTACCTTTATGAAGGAGGTCTCAATCAGGACATGTAAAATTCTGTCATTGTACAGTTTTAACAATGCTTATATGAAAGTTACATTCCTTGCCCCATTTTTTTAATTCAAAAAAACCCCAATGATTCAGTTCTTACATAACACAGCCTTTTCTATTACTCAACCAAACAATTAGACATATGCACGCCTCTACAAAGTTTTGATTTACTTGAAGATAGAATAAAAAGTTAGTTAGACTAAAGGAGTAACAATCTTTTTCTTTCTTTTAGTCACTAGGTAAGCAAAAACCCAGTTTAATTTCTTCACTTTATCAAAGTGAACTATCTTTTTTCACTTGTGTTCCTGCAGAATTTCAATAATCTAAGACAAATAAAATTTCTCATGTAAATCTTTAGATTCTTATTACAATTTGCCATTTTCAAACAAGATCTTAATTCAAACAGCCCTTTTTGTATTTGCAAACATAAAATACTCACATTTGGGAAAAGAAAGAGAAAAAGAGAAAAATAAAAGGAGAAAAGAAAGATAAAGAAAGATAAAGAAAAGAAGAAAAGAAATGAGACGGGGAGGGGAGGGGGGTGAAGGGGAGGGGAGGGGCAGAAAAGGAAGGAAAGAGAAGGAATCTGTTTTCATATTTTTTCTTAGTTCTCATTATCCAGCTCTCATTTGACTGACAATGAAACTTAAAACCAAGCCTCTTTTGACTGTGACAGTAATTCCTAAGTGATCTCTCAGCCCTTATCTCAAACCACAAGCCTTTTGTTATATTTTCTTTCTCCTGTTTAGCTGAGAAGTGATAGAGTGGCTTTGATGGGCACCTGGTGTACCTCCAGGATCAAGCCCCCACAACTTCCAACAATTCTTTGATTCCGGAGGGCTCTCCCTGGAGCTTACAGAGAAGATGATATTCTATGATGTGCAATTCTTCTTCATTTTTCTCTTTAGATCATTGAAATCTCCTCACTTCTATTTAATTTCTACCTGCTTTGTTCAGTGTCTAGTGAGATAGCTCTGAAAAATGCATGCACATTTTGTCATCATTTGCTCTATGAAAATCAGATATCAATGATTTTTGACATACATTTTAGTTTTTTGCAGCTCCTCTGTTTTCTACACCTGAAAAATTAGATAATCCAAATGCAGTGACACAATGTAAAAACATTATGAGATTGTTTGCTATATTACTTAGACTTTTCTTTAATTTTTTTCCTTTTGATTTTTTCCTTGTATCCTAAAGGAAAGAATAGTTTTTCTAGAGCAGACTGCAGAAATTGCTGTACCATATCCTATTCCTATTTATACTCTGTTGAACTTAAGTAAACCAAACCCCTGATATAGGCTCACCTATCCCTATGAGAAGGGGATTCTTCTTCAAGCTCTCATTTGTTGTTTTTAACCAGCCAGCCAAAAGAGCTTCCTGTTCCACTGCCTCACCACCCTCACAGAAAACAATTTTTTCCTAATAACTAATCTAAATCTACTTTCAGTTTGTTTGTTTGATGTAGTGGAACCTAAGTCTATTTAATCTGTGGGGTTTTATGAATTCTGATGGCAAAATTGTTTTGTTTCCTTCTAGTGGCTTTTTAAAAAATCTTGCAGGGGTATCACATGCAATATTACTCTTGTAATTAGGTGATCAGCAAAATGTCTGTTGTCCCAAATATCATTCTTCAGCATTACCTAAATCAGCACTGAAATGGCATTGTGTCTAGTTTGTTATTCTCATGTCCTGTGTTGAGTATTGTTTTACTTAATTAGCAAATGTAGCTGCTTATGGAGGAAAATATTTTCATCTCACTGTATTTATTTCATTTTTTTTACCCTATTTCTGACTGCTTCTAGTTTAGGTGCTTTATTATACTCCTTACAATATATTTTACTAGAGACACTTTTTGTTAACTTTGCATTAAGCAGAAACTACATTATTTTACCCCTCAGACTGAGTATTAGGACTCTAATATCTTGTTTACTCTGTAAACCTGAGAGACATTTTTTCCTATGGGGCCCTGTGACAGAGAATGATTAAAGTGATTTCAAACATAAACTTCTTCAAACAAAGTATTATTTATGCACCCCAAGGGTTCATAACAGATGAAACAAACAAGCAAGAGAAGAAAAAAATGCCTGTGTGCACATCTCGTTTAACTTTTATGAGGTTTTTAAGTTTCAGCAAATCCAGTTCAACCTAGTTGTCTCAATTTACATTTTAGCTGAAGATATATCAAGTAGTTAGGATCCATTCATTGTAATACTCTTGTTGGTGTTCCTTTAAAATTTTGCACTTTTTGTTCCCCCCTGATTCTGACTGGAAATAATAAATCTTGCTCCTTTATTGTCTTTCAAATATTGGGATGGAAATAATGCTCTGAATTATAGCTTTGCTGTCATTTTGTCATTGATCCCTTATATTCTTGATCTGCTTTGTTGATGTGCTTGCTTATTATTTGTTAATCACATTCTTTAACTTCTCACAAATGGGAGGACATTAGCAATCAGACACAGTGAACTGCAGTGGATACTCACATTGTGAATCCTTAGACCCTTAATTAATATTAATACTATATATAGTATTAATATGCATAACTAGGTAATTCGCATACACATGGAAATAGCAAAAGTCTTTAAATAAGTATGAACAGAAATCAAGAAGCATGAACACAAGTCAAGATGGAGTCCTTTTCTTTTCTTTTCTTTTCTTTTCTTTTCTTTTCTTTTCTTTTCTTTTCTTTTCTTTTCTTTTCTTTTCTTTTC
>VZSJ01003368.1:253132-333567 GCA_013398405.1 Pheucticus melanocephalus
ACAGAAAAATAAAATCAGACTTTGTCAGTTAAAGCTATTCAAGAATGTATACAGAATTCATCATGCTCCTTGTCTGAAAAAACCCACTCTATCAAAACTGTCTATTTTTTGAAGAAAACATCAGAATGTCAATTTTGCTTTGACATTTTCAGTGCAAAAGGAATTAGAAATGCATTTAGGTTGTGCTTTTTTGTTTGGTTTATTTTAAATAAAAAAAAAAAAAAGGACTAAGATTTTACAGTGACCATATATTTTCATATGGATTTTTTTAATGCTCTTGATTGTACTGGGAGAGATATTCCCATAATGCTTTTATTAACTTAACAGTTTGTTGTATCTACCAACACCTGCCAAATAGTTTATATAAATTCTCAGATGAAAAAAAGTACAAGTACAATATTTTGCATCACTTTTCATTAGCTGCTGTAACATTTTCAGAAAATTGATTTCTATCTGCTTAGCCACAGAAAATTTTAGAGCAATGAGAAAATAAATTGACTTCCAAATCTTTCTTTCTTCCAGCCTATTTTTATCTTTAAAAAAGATTCATTTGTATCTTTCACAGTTTGTAATTAATTATTTTTCAATAATAAGCCAGTACTTGAAAAAAATAAAAAACTTGAACTCAATCTTTGGCAATTTCATGAGAAACTCCTGTAAGGGAAAAGGGATATTTTGTAAAAACCTTTGACTATCTTTTGAAAACAAAAACTATGATGCATCATTCTGCCATATATTGTTCAGATATAAAACAAATAGGTTATACAGTTTGATTTTTTTTTTTTTTTAGTTTAGGTTTAGGTTTTACTGGTTTAGCAATACAATAAAGGTAATCCTAAGTAAAGCTAGATCAATGATCAGGAGTTAAAGCCTGATATGGAGAACAGAATAAGGGAACGTGTGCTGCATACTTTCTTAGGCTTTAACTATTCCAAAGGGCATGCTTGAACTGTCATAGCTTTTACTATTTGTAGGGGTAAATTTTTTTCCACAGTCAATAAATATTGCAAGACAAATTTTAATGAGCTAGAGCATGTCTTCTCTATCAATTCTACAGCCTATTAAGAACAGTGTCTTGGAATGAAACCTGAGCTATTCTCCTGTGAGCTCATATTTTTTTGTCCTTGTAGTGAATAAAACTTTAATGCAATAGTTCATGTGCTGTAAAATGAAAATGGAGGCAAAATGGGTGACCCTGAGGGTCTACCTGACCAACTCCCTATTTTAGCTATATTTCCTATGTTTATGACATTCATATCTATCTTTATTGAACTTTATTGCTTTGATGCTTCTCTGCTAGTCTGCCACCATTAATCTTAAAATTATTTTCCTTTTTTATTTTTTTTTGTTTTCTTAAACGTATTTTGTACTTAAATTTTTAAAAAATTTTGTTTGATTTTCAAAAAGGTCTGAATTTGTGTTCTAATTTGGTGGCAATGAAATTGCAGCCAGCAGTGCCTACCTTCCATTAATTTTAAATAGCTTAATTTGAGTTAAATAAGAAGTCTGTTTGTTTGTTTTTTTGCTTGGGTGTCTTGTTGTTTCATTTCAATTAGCAGTCTCCTTAGAGCTTGGCAATGTTCAATGTGTCATGAGAACTGTGACCTTCCAATACCCGAAGGGAGTCTACAAGAAAGATGGAGAGATGCTATGTAGAAGAGTATGTACTGACAGGACAGGGGGGATTAGGTTCAAACCGTAAAAGATTTTAGATTAGACATTAGGAAAAAAAATCCTTGCTGTGTGGGTGGTGAGGCACTGGAACAGGTCTCACAGAGAAGTTGTGAATCCCTGAAAGTGTTTAAGGCCAGGTTAGGTGGGGATTTGAACAGCCTGGTCTAGTGGAACCTTGTCTATTGCCTTCTCCATGGCAGAGGAGTTGGAACTAGATGATCTTGGAGGTCCTTTCCAACCCAAAGCATTCTATGATTCTGTGATTATAAAAGGAGGAAAGTGTTAGCACTTTCTGGGTTGAAGACCATTTCATATTTGCTCAAGTTTGTTGTCTGTCTCCAACTTTTTATGATTCCAGACTGAATTTTTTAAAAGTGGACAAGGTCTTAGATCACAACGATACTTAAGGAATTAAAGGAAGCCTTCCTTTAGCACAAATGTTGCCCAGTATATTTTTGGCCAAGGCAAGTGCAAGCCTTAGAAAAAACAATTGAAAAAAGTCTTATAACAGCATGATCTCAAATCAGAGTATTTTTCATTTCAAAACACTCTGCATTTCACAACTTATCTCTTTTATCACTGAGGTTAGGAAAGGGTAAATATGTTCCTGAACAAATAGTTAAACTGTTTATAAGCTCTTAAAAGATGTCGAGAGATGACAAGTGAGTAGCAGCAAACGAAAAAAAACCTATTCTACAAGGTGAGTTTGTATAGGATCAAAGGAGGATTGGACAAGTTAATAAAAAAGACAAAAAGACAAAGAATGACTGAAGAGAAAGTGTCCCATTCTGCTTTTTTCTATCTCTCCCTCAATCTCTCCTCTCCTCCATCCCATCAACTTCTCTCTGTAACCCATGAAAAATGTTCCAGCTACATATGTTATAAATATCCTAACTTTCATCTATGTCCATATACAGCTATAGTTAGATATAGTGTTATTTAACAGGATATATCACCTTCAGCAGCTGACATATCCTGTTAAATCTATCTTCTACACCAATAATGGCCCAGAAACTCTTGTCTGAATGGTGTTTGTCTCTGAGCTTGGAAGCATATTATGAACATGCCCACACTGATATTTAATGGCCAGTCAGTGTTGCTGGCTTTTGCAGATTGGTTGCTGTGCGAATTAATGGAATTGCTATTGACCTGAGAAAAACCAAGTGGTCAACACCATCAGTACCACAGAATGCAGCCTTTAAGCTTTTCTTTTCTAAAAGAAAACTAAAAGTTTTATAAAAAAGTACAAGCTCATGTGCTTTTTCATTGTGAGGTTGTGAACAGCCTGGTCTCCATTTGCTGTCAAGCCTGCTCTACACTTCTGTCTGTTTTCTTTAGAGAGCGCATGCTGCGCTGTGAAGTCTAAAGACATGTGTCTGTGGGAAGCTGTGAGGAAGAAAGGAAAAGGGCTCAATAACAATTAATAAAAAAAAGGTTTTATGTTGCTTAAAACACAGGAACTTTTGAGGATTGCTTTCCTCTGTACAATTTATTCATTAAAAGCCTATGTAGAATGCTGCCTTGTTTTTTGCAAGCCTTTTACTTTGGCCTTTCTGATGAGCATGTATCTCCTGCCAGGCTTTTGAATAAAGTGCAATGGTAGAGAAAGTTCTCAAAAATTATGCATTTTGTATACCGAGTGAGTATGTACTGAACTATCATCTTATAGCAGAATACATATAATAATTTACTACTTATAATGTGTATCTTTCTCTAGTTCACCATGCCTTGTTCATCACATGGACAACTGAATGAGAGAGGTCTCAAACATATACAGGAAGTAAGTATACCCTTTTGGATTAAATGTAGAAAATAATTGGGAAAAAATTAAACATTAAAGGAAAAAATAAAAGAATCTCTTTTTTTTTTTATTTTTTGTGTTGATTTGCCTTCTTAATAGTTTTGAAAAACCTAAATTGAAGGAGTTGTCACTTTAAAAACAGGCAAGAGTAATTATCTTCTTCTATTGACAAAAAAGTTGAATCTTTACTAAGCCTATGAAAGCCTTGGACTATATTTTATACCCATTCTGCCTTTACCTTCTGACATGTCTGTCACAGTGTTAAAAGAAATATTTCATGGGAGAAAATGAATGTTATTCTCAAATCCAGAGAATTACTCACTCTCATGCACCAAACTTACACTCTAACCTTTGGATTTTTTTACACAAAATGTCTCAATTTGTCTCCGTTAAATATCTTATTTCTACACTAAATACAGATGGGATGTTAATTTGCTAATTCTGCAAATTAGTTCTGCATTTGTTTTTACATTTCTTTTCCAGTAACATTTATTTCAATGAATGTTAAAATAGTTTTTCTATATATGGAAGGTATTTATCTAAAATATAAGAAGCAGATAGAAAAATTTCAAGGGATTTATTAGTCACTGAATCACTAACTCAAAGTGATGAAGTAGTTACACTGTGACTTGCAGAAAAAAATAGCATAACTCTAATGTTTATTGTTACTATGTTCCTGTAGGGAAAATGTACTTCAGTATTATATGTTGATAGTTTTAACTCTTTTGTGAACATTCTTTTGTGTTTACCAAAATTATGAGCAGCTTTAATGTTAACCATCCATGCACTTACCTGAGTGTATTTTTTTGTTTTTAAATCTATCTAGTCTAAATGTTTAGTCATGTCACTAGCTTTTACATATTGAAATAATCTTTTGAGCCATAAGTACTACAATAGGTATATATTTATGTAACATGACATACTTTTTTTTTCTGAATAGGTGCTTAGCATATACATTTCTTAAAAAACCTGTTTTCTTATATGTGCAAAGGTTAATAAGCGTAAATCCTGAGGAGAAAAAGTGAAAACATGTATGCATTTTTGTTTTCACAGGACACGCTCAATCTGTTCAGTTTAGTTTGCAGCATTTTGGAGACTTTTCCCTTTTAGTAGCCAAATTACAAAGTGTGAAATATCAGCTGGGAAGAAAAGATTTTTTTGTTGCATGGGGACAAGGAACTGGCATAGAAATGACCTGAGCTTCTGCCAGACAGTGGCTTCCCAGGCATTGCATTAGTTGAAAGAGTCTGATAGGATCCTGTAGGTTCAGGGGCTATTTAAGTTTGAACAAATTTTCCATTTTATGCTGTCAGCATTTTTGGCCTTTGAATGATGCAAAGAAGCTTACACAGATTTCAGCATTGTCATCAGGCAGAGCATTTGACTGGTTACCTTTTCTTTTTTTTCCTGTCCAAATTTAGAATTGAGTTGCTGCCTTTTTTGACATGACCTGAATATTATTATAGACAAGATACTGTGAAACACATCATCAAATGAAAATATGATGAACAACTGGCAGCACAAGTACTTATAAGATTATTCAAAAGAAAAAAAATATCCCTCTTTTCTATTTGGCACACCAAAATCAGCACTAAAAAATAAGCTTGCCTATTTTTCAAAGTTTGAACAACTTATGTATTCGTAATACATGCACTAAAGGACTATTCCCTAAAAATACTTTTAGATACCTCTTTAAAACCATATATATTTTTGTTTTCTATAAATAATATGTATTTTATATATCATAGAGAGTATATGATATGTTTATGGAGGTTGTAGAAATAATAAAAATATTTATATTTATATTAGTTAGTAACCAATAACTGTTTTTTGAATAAAGAAATAAACGAAAAATGAACTTCTTACCAGGAAAAATTAGCAAAGAGTGCTAAACTATCAGTGCATTTCTCCTACATTGTGCTAGTTTACAGAGTTTTGTAAACACAGATTATTATATCTGATTAGTGCAATATCTCTGACTTTTTCCTTCTTTAAGCTGAATACAAATATAGCTGCATCTGATTTGTGTTGAAAAGTTTCATAGGTTCCAGGTCAAGCATTTTATTGTAAAACTTAATTTACATTTATTTGTGTATTTTTTTAATTAACTTCAATAAATTTATAAGATTTTCCATGTTTTGCAATAGAGTGCCCCTTACCCTTTCCTTCTTTCAAAAATTTGGACATGATTTTATTAATATCACCTCAGAATAACATTATATTCTCTACATTACAAACCAATAATTATAACTATTCATCTAAATCTCTCCCAATGAATTTTGGAGTGCCTGATTTGCCTTTAGCAGCTCTGTTTTCTTCTGCAGGGCAGGACAAGGAAGTGCTAACACAGCTGCAACCACATTCAGAAATCATCCTACTAATTAACACAAAGGCATAATGCTGCTTTCTGTCTTACTTTACAAAGCTTTTTGGAAAAAATAATTTAGGTATTTCACTTGTTTGACCGTTACAGAATATTTGGTGAACATAGTTTCAAATGTCTATCAATTACTTAAGCTCCAGTCTGAAACAAATCACATGTCCTTCCTAAAGAAAAACTTTATCTCCTGGACACCTTGAAAAGAAAAATACGTGCAAGAGGTACTTTCTTTTGTACTGTCATGCCCTTTTCAAATCTTAGTTATCCATCAGCCTCCCAGGCCAGTAGAATTTCTGCTGATGATCACAGAATCATAGAGTGGCCTGCATTGGGAAGGCCCATGAAGGTCAATTTGTTCCAACAACTCTGCTGCGGACAAGAACAACCATCCTCAGACCAGGCTGCTCAGAGCTGTGTCCAGCCTAGCCTTGAACACTTTCAGGCATGGAGCATCCATGTGAGGGTGGAAGAGGTTGTTGTGGCTTCTTGGGATGCCTCACAATATAATACAATCTAAAGAGTAAGTTTTTGGAAAAATTACAGATTAGAACACTAAACCATTATGACAGGTGAACTGATGTGAATATAACCTCCATCTAGAGATAGTAAGAACTATAATTGAATTTAATTCTGGCTTTAACAGTTTAATTACCATCCAGAACTAGTTTTTGAATTGGCATTGGGATTTCATTCTCAAAATCATGTTTCCTCTATACTATTCTCTTAGCAAATTAACAAAGTTTGTGGAAAAGAAGTAATTCTTGACAAGTATGTTAAAGCATATCCTTTAGCATTCTCCTGAAATGCTTCCTAAAAATAATTTTTACTTATGTATTTAAAGAATATCTTCTTCCTCTAAATTATGTGGAAGTAGCAAACTGCTCACTACCCGCTGTTGTCTTTGATTCCTATTATTAAATGCAGCCCTTGGTATAGGTTAAGTATAGCTTGTCTGTGATGCCTGTTATTATGGTCTATGGCAGCAGCTTTCTAATATTTTCTTTGTTTTGGTAAGAGTCAGTATCATATGCTGCAGCAAACTGGTTTCAATAACATAATACTGGAAGTGATAGTGACAGTCAGGGTACCAGGTGGCAGTACCAGGCATGGGTACCTTGTCTTGTGCAGCTTCTTCAGGATTTTAAATTAATGTAGAAATAATACATGCATTTTTCCTAACAAAGAGTTATCCAAGAGAGTAATGATTACTTTTGAAGAAGCCAGAAAACTGAAACACTTAAGCCTAGTTACAGGGAACCCTTTATCAGTGCTGTTTGTTAACACCTTTCCAAATCTGTGTAGCTTAGATCCATAAAGATCTAAAACTTGGGTTTATTGCTGTGCACTTGGTACTTCAAATGGAACTGTATATGTGCTACATCAAACTTGTTTCAGAGTGATCAGCAGTGTCACAGAGAAAATTTCATCTCCCTTCCCTCTTTGTCTTTTTCTAACCATCTTTTCAAAATATTCATTCCTTCATCTACCACAATTCAAATCCTGGGTTCTTGATAATCGACTAACAGTGCATTTGAAACTCACAAGAAAGTGTCACAGGACTTTTATACCTTTCAAATATAGTACCTTATATAGTCATATGTATCTCAACATAAATTTAAATATTTTAAAAATATTTAGCAGGTATTTTTTTAGTAATTTTTGAAGAATTGAAGTGGTAGGAAAAAATTATGCTTCATCTGTTTTTTTGGGGTTCTTTTGTTTGCTTGGTTTTGGGTTTTTGGCTTGTTCTGGCTTTGGTTTTGTGTTTTTTTTCTTTGGGGTATTTTTTGGTTTAGGGCTTTTTTGGTGGGTTGTTATTTTTTTGTTAGAAGCATGCAATCTCACTTAAAAAAACACAGTGTTGATTGATTTTAAGAACAGATAAAAATGGGTTTAGGAGCTGTGTAAAAATGAGGGAAATATGCTATATGATATGAAAGTGGGTTTTTTTCCTTGTTTGTTTGGTTTGGTTGTTTATTTATTTTTGGGGTAGGAAATGAAGGATGTTATTGGTCAGCTTAAGTTTAAAAGGATAATATGTCTCAGACTTCAAAATTATTTAACAATGAATTTACATACACTGCCGCAATGTTTAAGTGACAGAGAAGAGGGATAGAGAAAAATTTATTTGCTGCATAGTTATTAAAAAATGAAATAATGCAAGATCTCCTAAACCCCAGAAACAGTCAAACTTTTTTGAATAGCTTTAGATGCAACTACAAAAATTTTGTATTACAAAATGTCCAGTTAGGCTTGTTTGATAACGGTTAAGAATTCCTTTCTGTGTGATATGTTGAATATTTATATTTCAACTAAGTGCTGTCTTCCTTGTAATTTATGTTTCACTTGTCTATTTGTTAGGGGCGAGGAGAGGAAAGGCAACAGAAATGCAAAAACCCAGAATTTGCATATTAGAATCATTAAAAGTGTTAACTATGAGTTTTTTATTATACTAGAAGAGCTAATTTATGTTTATAAATGAAATGTTTATCTCGCATACTCTCAAACTGTCCTGCCAATATGCAGCAATTCTGTTATTATTACTGTGTTGTTCAAACAACAATCACATGATGATCACTAAGGAAGGACAAACACTTCTAAGATAAAAATCAACTTATTCAATTTCTAAGTCAAAGAATATACTCCACAAAACTATTTCAGAAATTAGAAGCTATACTTTTAATTTGGTTTTTAGGGGCTAAATCAGCTACAAATATCTAACTGTGTATTCCTTTCTGCAAAGAAAAATGTACCTTAAATTATCTGTCCTTCCTCTTGACATACCTTAAGAAAAAAGGTGCTGTGTTGGACTTATAGAGGAGCACAGCAAAATTAAATTGATCTCTCAACAGATTGTTTTGCTGTATTCTAAGTAAGTTTCTGTGCCTTGATGCTGCAGATTGGAGGCTCATCTATACAGAGGAACCCCTGCTGAGTGGCTTCTACAACATAGCATATCCTATAGAATTAGTTGCAAACTTAAGAAGTAAATTCAGAAATTGATTTGAAAGAGCTTTTTATATTCATACCATTTATCAAATAATTATTTCTGTCACTTCAAAATAATTGCTGCCATTTCTTTCTCCCTGGTTTTCTAAGCAATGTAGTGTAAGGTCCAGGTGTCCTGTTTTGTATGTTCTAGAGCAACAGCCTCTCAAAAGGCAGTATTTGACAGAAGTGAGCAGCAGAGGGGAAAGCATCTTAAGGGAGATGAGGCATTTGAATCCACAGGCCATCTCAGTATACTGGTTTTATTTAGCAAATCTGAATATATATTCTACATATTGCTAGATCTGGGGCCCTTCATATCCTAGAGTGTGTGAAAAGTGCTGATCACTGTCACCTCACAATCAGTAACCTGCTACACTGATGCCATTTGGGTCTTGCCTTTTTTTCTTTCATATGTTTCTATATTTTTCACACATATATTTGTATCTCAGTCACCTGTTGTATTAGTAGCTAGTTTTGCCAGTAACTTTCTATGGCCTTTCCCTAAGTAGAAGGACAGAGCAAATTCCAGAGCTCCAATTCCCGGGAAATACAAGGCCCTGTGCTACCTTTGTTCTTCTGGGAGCCAAGGCTGAGAACAACCCTTTGAGATACATTCTCCTGGACAAAGCACAGATAGTGCTGCAGGGGGGCTCCAGAGAAGGAGCTTGATGGGGGGGAGAGTGGCATCACCACTTGTCCTCCTAATTGCTGCTTTTTATCAATTATGCTAATTTCCTAAAACCTATAAAATGTGCTTACCCCTGGGGTGGTGGGGGTGAGTGGGTTTTTGTGGACATCTTTCCATAACTGCCTCTCTGAAGGCCTTTAAATAAAGATCTCCTTTCATTTCGCCTCCTTCTTAAAACTATCTTGAGTTTTATTTCTCGGCTGGGAAAAGGGCAACAGCACAAAAAAGCAGTTATTTTGTATCCCTTAATATTCTTCAACCTTAAGGAAATCAATGTGGTAGAGTAGAAGTAAACTTTGTTCCAGTTATGTCATCAAGATATGTTTTTTTAATGATCTTTCTATGCAATGTTTTCTTAAACAAGATGTCCTGTCAGGTTAACATTGTGTATTCATTTGTGAACAAGATGGAAATTAGAATTTTCTATATGATATTTTTTTAACAACTAGAAACCAAGCAGGTACAAGAGCAAGAAAAAAAAATCCAGAGGTCTTCAGGAGGAAAAACAACTATGAAAGCCATAAATCCCACATGGATATAGCTGCAGTAAAAGTAGAAAGAAGCATTGAAAAAGATGTTGTAGAGAAACAAGCTGAAAAGAAAGCCAGAGTAAAAAGAGAAGAGCTCAAAAGTCAAAATTTGAACACAGCGAGTTCAAACTGGTGACAGGAATCCCAAAATTTAACCTGTTTTCTCCCTTCATATACAATCCCTAAATTTCAGTTAACTCTTCTAAATAGTAACTATGTTGCAGATATAGGGTTGGTGGTATGGTATGGACTATAGGGTTACCTATTTTTAAAAGTTATCAAACAAAACAAATCAAGCAGAATAGAATTCTATAAACACACTTGGGGCATTTAGCCAAGAACTATTTTAACCACCTGCTTTGCCATGTAATGGCTGGAAGAAGATATTGAAGTATCAAGAAGTATCAAGAAGTCAGCTCTGTGCTTGATATAATCTTATTTGATAAGCAATGGAATGCATAGGATTATTCTCATGTAAATTTGATCTGTGCACCAAGATCCTGAAAATCCAAATTAAAGTGATGGTTCGGGAGTGAACTTTCAGCAGTCCAGCACAAAAATAATGCAAAAAATGACCAGGTGAATATTTAGATCCTTTCTTCTTGAGAAGTACAGAATTAAGCCCATGATTACCAGACCATGGGTCTACAACATCAATTCCCTCTTTACAGGCTAAGAATCATCAATCTGAAAGAACTGGTTCACCACCTCTAGGGCCAGTTGTTGATATCTTCCAAACTATTAGACCTAGATTTGCTGCTGATTAGGGCAGTTTTTGATAATTTTACAGATTTTTTTAATCCCTTAGTTTCATTGTTGGAAAGGCTTGACACTGACCTTAGTCTCCTTATGAAATTTGATTAATTAAATTCAGCAGAAAGCAGAAGCCAGGTTCTATTTCAGAAAAGGATCTTTTTGGCTATTTAAATGCAAACGTCACCTATAAAAATGTTTCCTCCGGCCAGTCTGTTCCAGTTCTGAGGAAGAAGGGTATCCTGAATGATGGAATAGGCAGTCTGGGGCAGCACTAGAGGAATTTGTATGCAGTAACTTTCAGTGCTCATACCTGGAAAAAGTCAACTTTAATCCCAAACCAATTAAAGTAAACTCTCATGCTGACCAATGAAGTGGACAAGAAAAACAGTATTATACAGTTTTAATGCATATGAAGTGGAAGTGATATAACTCAATACACTATATTATTCTGCATCTTAAAGTACATTTTTATAGTGGTGGCAGAAAACAGTCCACAAATTAAAGTTTCCTTTACGTGATATTGTATTACTGTTCTCAAACTCTGATAATCTAATTAAATGAGCCATAATATGGCCCATATTCTGCTTTTTGCATTTCCTCTGCATGGGCCATACTCTGGGAAACTACTAGATGTTTTAGAGGATGGTTAACAGCCAAATTGGTTTTCAGATCTGACTGTCAATTTTATCAAATCATTGCTGTTGGAGTGAGGGGTTGTGATGAATTTCACAGTTCTTTGTCCCTTTCACAAGAGACAAAGATTGGCAGAACAGGAGATTATCAGATTCCAGATTTGACACTGTTACATGATTTTTTTTCAGTGCTGCTGTGAATTTCATTTGATGAGGGCATCAACCCTGCAGCTTTCCAGATGTTCTTTTACAGCACAGACCCCTGATATTGACTTCCTTATTTCAGGATTTCTGGAATGCACATGCATTGTAGTTGTAAATAACATTTTGAGCAAGACAGTTCAGTGAATTAAATATATGGCCCGTATATCTATAAAATGAACAAAGTGTTTTTCACTGATGCCTCTATGACTTAAATAAAATTTCATAAAGCTTCAGAAAAGCTCACATTCACATGATGAACTTGAAACTCTGTACTAAGATAACATAGCTTTTCATTCCCTCCAGTACTACCAAATACGTGTAGTCTCTGATCATCAAGTTAGAGGGAAAAAGCATTTTGATTTTCTATGCTTTTATCATTACCATGTAAAATGTTTTAATTCATACTTAAGCCAAGAATCAGAACTTTCCTTTTTTTTTTTTTTTTAATTCTAACTTCAAACCATTCCATTAGCAAAGAGACGAAGGTGAAATTTAGATTGTGTCTGTCCCTCAATTAGATTCCACTTTCTTAATAGGACAGAATTTTAATTATGGGGGTAGACCCATTGCTTCTGTGCTGTCATGAAACTACTCTGTGTTGATGACTTAGTCCCTTGGAGCAGAGTCATTCAAAGGTGACTGCTACTGTGCATTCTTGAGTGCAGCGATTTGTGATGCCCCTCCCGGACTGTGTTTTACAACCATGCTAGACTCATCATGCACTTCCATAGATTGCTCCTCCAGCTAGATGAGAGCACCAGCAGAGACTTCTGGCCATGCTGAATATGTTTTTTTCACAAAGAATTAGTGTGTGTAAGCAAAAGAATTTACATTCTGATACTTATGAGAGCAGGGTGAACTGTGTTTTCCTAGAAGTTGGCTCTGTCTGTAATTTGTCCCTTGCTGACAAACTTTTTCAGTTCTCTATTCTCTGAGACACCAGGCACAAATAAAGACATAAAGATTTGTAGCATGGTGTTCACAGGCATGGATTATTGTACTCCTTATAATGAAATACCTTTAAAAATAAAGGTCTAAGTCAAAGCAGTAGACTCTGAATATATTTTGGGGTTTTGTTCCCAGAAATGTATTTTAACTATTTTTTCTCAAGTATTATTTTAAATAGTTCAAATCAAGGTGCTGTTTGCAACATAAAGATCTCTCAACCAAAGCCACTAACAAAACACCATTTCATATTTTTTGCCACTCTTTAATCACATGCAAAGAAAAGTAATGTAAAAAAGTTATCAAGAGCTCACATACCTTTGATTAGTAAAGTCATTCTATGGCAGTATTACTTCTGTAGGCATTCAGTAATTAATGAATTATGGCTATTCTGGCTTAGAGTATTTTATTAAACCTGCCACCAAGTATAAATGAAAAGAGAATTATCTTTACATTATATGTAAATTGAAAAATTTTAATCAAATCAAAATTGGTTGTTGCCTTTCTATTCCCTTTCCCACCTCAGAGACTAGAATTGAGTATTACAGTATTATCTTAACTTCTTCTGCTCCTGGGCCACTTAAAAGGTTTTCTAGCAGATTTGATTGCTGGCAGATGTTTGGCATTCAATTATTCTGGCAGGAGCAAAAATCCTCTGGAGTCCTTGATATAAAACTGTAAATATGCTAACTGGATTAGACAGAAAATTTTGCCTTTAAAGTGAAATACCCCAAAATTATCCTAATAATATCTATCAACTTTCTTACTTGTATAATCCAATGAGTTATATTCTGCTAGTAATAGATGATGTAAGAAATGCATTATATGCAGTCGGCGTCTAATTATCTGCAGATAAATCTGTTTTGGAAGCAGATAAATAACTAACAGTTTGGAACCCAGGCAGGTACCCTGGGCAGACATGCACTCTGATCCTCAGAGCTTACCATTGGATGTCCATTGTAGGTTTGGGAGACCAGAAAACTTCACCCCAGTTGCATATTCAGCTTTTTTAGGCTGACTTAATTTATGGGCATGGCCTAATCCATGCTTCTTCATTTATCGCTGGGTAACTACCCTGTGTCTTAGTTAAACAGGAATTGAATGGCTTTTTGTCAAGATGAATTAAATGTGTATGCATACAAATAAATTATTAACTCACAAAATATGCATCAAAAAGCCTACCTTATTTTAAATAATTTAATATATTACATTTTACAGGTCTGTATATAAAACAGAGTCTCATATTGCTAATACAAACAGCGCTTTGGAAAAAAGGTGAACATTTTATTTACAGACAACTTAATAAAAGGCAGTTTCAGCTGCAGTTCCAGCAGCAGAAAAGGATTCAAAGACTAAATAGAAAATATGGATCCATATTTAATAGTTACCTTCTCATATCTGTATTTGGAGTATTGAAGATCTTTTTTCATTAAAGATTCTTTAATTTTCTTTCACTGCCCTCCCATCTTGACAGCTTCAAGCTAAATGTGAAAATGAAAAAGCACAAATAAAGCAAATTACTTACATTTCTCTCCCAAACTGGAGGCTATTTCTCTGCAGATTTTGTTTATTTTTCTTTTAATTAAGCTTGTGAATTATTACTATTTGATAGATTTTAACTTATTTACAAGAGGAAAGTGTTGAATAAATATATTTCAGAGGAAAAAGGCAAAGCCAATAAAGGGGAGTCTGAAAATGGCAAAATATAGTGAATGAATCTTCCATTGATATTGAATGTTCAATAGAAAAATTCTTTATAGGTAAAAAATAAAGATTTAGATAAATCTTTCTCTAAAATAGTAAAACTGTCTTTTGCTACAATAAGGTTAATGTGTATCTACATGTTTTGCAATAGAGTGAAATTCTCAGTCAATGCAGAGGAATCAGGATGGGGAGTTATGACAATCCTATAAGTGGCTTGCAAGAAGGCTGGGGTGGGAGAGAGAGGACAAGGGGGAATGGCCTGAAATTAAGATGGATAGATGTAGATTAGATATTAGGTAGATATTCTTTACTGTGAGGGTGGTGAGGCATTGGAACGGGTTGTGCAGAGATGTAGTGGATGCCCCATTCCTGGAAGTGCTCAAGTGACAAAATAGAAAAAAAGTAGATTTTTTCTACTCTTAGGAAGAGAAGAACTAGATTTTTAGACAATTTACTAAGTTTGTCTCTATATTGCTCCATTACTTGGGAATAAAATACAGTCCTCCATGTTTCTACCTCTTCCCCATTTCCACACCTGTATCTCAAAGATATGACAAGCACTTCACATTTCAAAAATTCAGCTCTACTTTGTAGTCAGTTTTTCTTTTCAGCAGTATGAGCATGATGCTTCTTTTGTCCAATTTGATAAATCCCTCCACCCTGAATTTCTCTCTTTCACCCATAATCCTTTCAGATATCCTGATGCATGTGCACTTCAATATAGCAGCATAAACATATTTCTAGATAAACCATTCATTTCTAATGAATTACATACTTATTAGCTTAGAATATAATGTTTTAAAAATAGAACATATTTTTATGCATTTAAAATAATTATACATTTATTTTTTAAAAAATTTACATAAAAATAAAAATAGTTCAAATAGCCCAGTCAAATATTGTTTATGTACAAGCTGGGATTCTCTTGAGTGACTGTGTAGAACTCAAAGGGAAGAGAAAAAAGTTTGTAATGGTCTTGTCCCAGCTGGTTCTCATCATGATTCCTAAACTGTTTTTCCCCCTCAAAAACTACAGCCTAGGAAAGAACTAGCTAGGGTACTCCAAGAGGGAATGAACATTTTGCCATTAAGCTGGATTTGAACTTCTTCCCCTTTTGCTCTTAATTGTGGTTATATTCCTCGGTGAAAGTCTGGATGCTGCCCAGACAACTGTCAAAGCCATTTCTGCTAACTGGCAGACCTCAACCAACTCTTCGTCACCTCTCGTGTTTCAGGTAGGGCTGGAGGATCACAGATTTTGCTGCCTACAGGCTGGTTAGGTACACCCAAGCTACAGCTACTTAAGCCTAATCAACATGGCTTAGAGCTAGAAGCTGCACAGCTGTGAGCTGTATCTGCTCACAGATACAGATCTAATTATTTCAGTTTCTCATAAATGGCTTTATCATGAGGCAAGGAGTATGCAATATAGATATTCCAGCTAATACACCCATAGCGGTCTCTGCACAGACCTGCACTGGAGACATTGTGAAGACTTAATGCCCCAAACAGTTATGCAGTTGAGCCTATGCTCACCCTTAACGATGAAGGATGCTTTCAAATCACTGGCAATGTGTAAGGGATGACATCAAACTATGCTAATATACCGTATGTATAACCAAGTATCCTTGTAATTGTGATTATGAGGACACTGAAAACATGTAGGGAGAAATTAGTGACACTGGTAGACAGTAAGAAATCTTTCCAGATTATCGAATTTAGCATTTTTCTGTGTGAAACAGAATAGGTTATACAGGACATACAGGACCAACATCATGATTCCTGTCCTTAAAAATAATTATTCATCAGCACACCAGTGATTGCAATTCTAAAAATGACTGCCTACAGACAAAATATTCTTTATTTGCACATCTCATATTTGCTAAGCAGTGCACTGTAGTATCTGGTGTTATGTTTCAGTTCAATATAGTTTAATATTTTATATAGAGTGAGATATTGCAATGCAATATTCACAGGTAGTTTGATTAAAAGATATTTTTCACTGTATTTGAAGGGGTTCATCCATTATCATATATATATGAACAAAATAATGGACATTTATCTAGCCTTTGTTAACATGCTCAGAGTGAATGTTAGTTCTATACATCCTTGTGGCTTAAAGCACACATGTTCTATTGAAAATAATACAGAATCAATGATGTTGGCAGGGACCTCTACTGATCACAGAAACACAGAATCAATCAGGTTGTTAAAGACCTTTGATATCATCAAGTCCAACCTACAACCCAGCAGCACCTTGTCAACTAGACTATGGCACACCCAGTCTTTTCTTAAACAGCTCCAGGAATCCTGACTCCACCACCTTTGTGGTGGGCAGCCCATTCCAATGCCCAATCACCCTTTCTGTGAAGAATTTCCTCCTTATGTTCAACTGTCATGGTTTGACACTGGCCCGAGACCAGGCACCCATGACAGTCGCTCACTCACTCTCCCCTGCTACAGCTGGGCACAGGAGAGAGAAAAATTTTATGAGGGATTCATGAGTTGAGATAAAGACTGGGAGAAAACACTCCAAGGGCAAAACAGGTTCAACTTAGAAGTACGAAGTGAATTTATTGCTAACAAAAGAAGAAAGGATAATAAGAAGTGAAAAGAGAAAACCTTTTCTTCCCCCAACCCCTCCCTCCTTCCCACTCACGGGGCAGGGAGATGGGGCATAGGGGTTTGGTTAGCTTCTCACTAAGATTTTCTTTTGCTGCTTCAGGAGAGGGGTCCTTCCCTTGTGAGACCGTGGAGTCCCTCCCACGGGAGACAGTGTTCTGTGAACTTCTCTGGTGTGGGTCCACTCTCACCGGCAGAAGTCCTCCCAAAACTGCTGCACCTGAGCCCCTCTCACGAGCAAACAGTCCTTCCAAAACTGCTGCAGCATGGGTCACTCCTCCATGAGGTGCTGTTCTCCAAGGACAGGCTGCTCCAGCCTGGAATCAGGGCCTCCCCTCTCCACAGATCTTCCACAGGATCACAGCCTCCTCCAGGCACCCACTCGCTCTGGCACTGGCACACTCCCCACGGGCTGCAGGTGGATCTCTGCATCCCCCATGGATCCCCCTGGGCTGCAGGGGCACAGCTCCTTCACCGTGGTCTCACCACAGCCCTGGTGCCTGGAGCAGCTCCTCTGCTGCCTTCTCCACTGACCTTGGTATCTCCATCATTTCCCTCACATGTTCTCACCTCCTTCTCCACTCTGGCTAGAACAAAAAACCTGTGCCTCCCTTTGGTTTGATTATCCTCTTAAATATGTTATCACAGAGGGTTACCACCATCTCTCATTGGCCCAGGCTTGGCCAGAGGCACCCCCATCTTCAGAGCCATTGGGGATTGGCTCTGCCGAACATGGGGGAAGCTTCCAGCAGCTCTCACAGAAGCCACCTCCATGGTTCCCCCACTACCAAAAACCCATGCAGGCCATGCAAAACCAACACACCAACCTAAACCTTTCCTGGCTCATTGTGCTCACTTGTCCTGTCACTGGTTGCCTGGGAAAGAGGCTGACCTCCACCTGGCTACACACTCCTTTTCAGGCACTTGAAGAGAGTGATAAGGTCACCCCAAGCCTACTTTTCTCAAGCTAAACACCACCAGCTTCCTCAGATTCTCCTCACAGGGCTTGTTCTCCAGACCCTTCACCATCTATGTTGCCCTTCTTGCCAGCACCTCAATATCCTTCCTAAACTGAGGGGCCCAGAGCTGTACACAGCACTCAAGGTGTGGTGCTGAGTACAGAGAAAGAATCACTTCCTTTGTCCTACTGGCCACACTATTCCTGATACAGGCCAGGATGCTTTCCTGGATACCTGGGCACCTGCTGGCTCATGTTCAGCTGCCTGCCAATCAGTAAGATCATCTAGTCTAGTCTCCCTCTTCAATGTTACACCTACAGCATGTTGCTAAGGGCTGTATTCAGTTAGTTTTTGACTGTTTTTCGAGGTCAGTGACTCTACAAATTCTTTGGGAAAGCCATGCTTTGGTTTTACCTCATGTAAAAGTGGCATTTTATATGCTTAATCAGAACCTGCTTTGCCTGTTGCCTCTTCTCCTGCCACAAGGTACCAGTAATAAGTGTCTGGGTCCATCTTTCGTATCAGATATCAAAATGTATGGATAAGATTCCTCTGTAACCTTTTCTTTCACAAATTAAATAACCTCCCTTTCAACTTTTTCTAGTATGAGCTATGCACAAGACCATTTATTATCATCATGTTCCTTCAAAAGACTCCTGGCAGTATATCATCTCTGATGATATATACTGAACTAGAAAGCTCTGTGTAATGCCTGAAAAATTTCTGTGTGATTTCTCCTAAAATCAAAATTTTAAATCTTACTGATCAAATGTTAGGCAAAGAATCTTGACTTAGACTATATCTCTTGCTTCTTTCACTTAGGTAGTTTTACAGAAAATGTTAATGTTATTTGTCTTGATTCTGCTCAGGACAGGGTTAGTTTTTGTGGTAGCCAGGAGGGGTGAGGGGAAGGGAGTCACTTTCAGGAAGAACTGCTTCCTGTGGGTTAAGCAAGCGTGGTGGATGGAGCACTGGAGTGGCGCTGGTTTGGAACTGGGGGCCGTATTTGTAAAATATCAATTTGGAGCCAGAGGGAGCTGTGGGGGAATGATGGCAGAGGGAGCCACCCAGTACAGTCTGTTGGCGCAGTTTCCACAGCGACCAGTTGAGTTTCTTGGACCTTCTGTCTTTAGTAGTGTTGCTGTCATTGGTATTTTTTCTAACCAGGTTGCTTAATCCAGTGAATTGCTTCTATCTCAACCCATGGTCATTACACTTCATGCGTCCAATTTTCCTCTCCAGCCTATCACAGGGAAGACAGGAAGGTGAGAGTGACTGAGTGAACAGCAGTGTGGTTTGGAGAGACTCAGTGGGAGCACTAAATTGGGGAGTATGATTCTTAAACCATGGCACATTTCTACATAATTTATTGAAATCCATTAAAATGAAAATTCCTGTCATGAAAAGAGATTGCTTCCTTTTCCAGTCCTCTCCATCTGCAAGGACCTTTTGCAGATCTGGTCAACTATTATTTGTAGAATGGTCAGCAGTTAAATTTTCATAGATTTACTTTTAAAGACTTCGTTTTTACTCATGACTTGTCCTTTTCTTCCAGTTAATATGTATTTGGTTTAAAGAGATTTGAGGCCTCTGAGGGCAATCTGGTAAAAATTGTGATTCACTGGAATATGGTATCTCTCCAAAATCCATCCTGAAAGGTAGCACATCCTGTGTCTGTTTGTGCACTACTTTCACATTTTCTTCCAAATTATTCAAATCATTTTCTAGTCCCTTACTTTACCAACAGTGCATTGCTCAGGATTTGTAAAAGTTAATATTTGCATCCTTTGAAATGACAGTTTCAATGTGTACTCAATCACTTTAATCACTATTTATATATGATATACTGTCAGGGACTCATGTTTGTGTATATCTGGATTTTGCCATGTAAATAATTATATATTAAGTAACACCTAATAGTATTTTTAGCTATTACCATAACCTCTAACAACATTTTTCTAATTTTTCTAACTTTTTCTAATGACACTGTTCTGCTGAGTCTCAACCTGTTTCTTTTATATATTAACTTTCATGTTCTTTCTTACAAGAAAGCTACATCAGTCAACAAATACTGGCTAAATGCTTCCTATAGTAGCCACTTAAAAATTCTTGAGCCATTATCTAATTTTAGATTTCAGAAGAATTATCTATATTAACAAAAGTTTGGCTCTTCAGTAGCTTTGGTGAAATATTAAGCCAGAATTTTCTGTAATGTTTTGTCTCTGAGTTAACTACACACCTCTGAGTGTACCCAAGAGCAATCCTGGACTGTCATCTTAATTCTTAACTGTAATATCTTTCCAGATAATAATCTTATGATAATTATATAATGAAAGAGATTCTGATGTTCCACTCTTTTAGTTAAGCACTACAGGCCATAGCTTTGACAGAATTTTAACTATGCCTAACCTAAGCACAGTGGACATTAACCTGACATTCTTAACAGCAGAGCTGTATAAATTTCATAGCTTGTCTGGACACATTACATGATATAATTGCTTATCCTTAATTGGCTTGTATCATAGTGTAGAAACATTAAACAGAGTTGAAGTTCAGTTCATTCTGGACAATTTATAGAAAGATATTTTAGAATCTGTCATTGATCATTGTGTACAGAGAAAAAAAAACCCCAAAGGGCTGCTGAATAAAAGTCAAAGAAAGCACCTCAACAGCCAAGTGGACAGCAACTAATTTTTCTTTTCAGAAGACTAACATCCTCTTTCCTGTCTATAAAGACAGCCCAATTCTTAAGAAATGATAGATTGGACAAGAAAAGAAATGTTTATGAGAAGAAGTTTGTTTGAGCCATGTGACTTGGGTGAATTCTTTTTCTATTTATGCTTCAGACAAGTCCAATTAGTTGGCTAACATCCTAAATTGCAGAGCATTTAACAAATCATGAACCATCAAAACTAGTCTATTTTAAAACAGTGTTAAATGGATGGGACAGGCCTCTTTTTTTTTTTTGCATGAGGAAGCTTGAGCTTTCCACCCTAATGGAAAAAATAATAGTAAGGTTAGTGAACAGACAGACAGGAAATAATTTTGTCACTTCAGTAAATTTTATCTGGTTAATCATTGTGGCAAAGGGTTTGAGACAAGTAGAAATCATTACTGTTTCGCAAAGAAAATCCTTTTTAAACTCAAAAGAAAGGAGAAGTACATTTTACTTCATTCATCTAAGCTTTTGAAAAAAGCCTGTAGCTGCTTTTTATAGATGGTAATATGAATGAAAATAAGAACGATTATGAATAGCAGGTAAGACAAGGATGTGGCTAAATTGTCATTAAGAATGTCTTTTAAAAAAGTAACTCCCCCATTTTGAGATTATATATTTTTTGCACATAAATGACATGGGTTTTTTCAACACATTTTAGCAGAAAAAACAGTTGTGTGATTTAAAAAATTGAGAACAAATTCTGAAGGTTGACAGAGTTACAGAATGACTGTGTGGTCAAGGGCAGATAGAGTAGTTCTAGCTAATGGCAAGATCCTAGTGAACCAAGATACATGTTCATTCCTTCTTCAAATGGATGACTTTGAAAAAGTCTGATTTTTCTCAGATATTCTCTTCCACCTTCTTCCCTCACACATGCTTCCACCAACATTTGGGATGTGGGGTGGAAACCAAATTTGAATGTATTTATATGTTTATATAACTGGAAGCTGAATATGTTTTGACTTTTCAATATGATTATTAGTTTGACTAGTAGGCAAGAGTCACACACACACACACATATATATATATATATATATATATACATACATACATATATATCTATATCTATATACAGATATGCAAAATTCCTGGACTAATATTGAACAGGATTTTACATGGTCAAGAAAGTCATACTTTACATCCATGAGATATCATAACTTCTTTGCAAGAAATAGTGTAATTTCAGATTATTTTAATGAGACCTAAGAAATGGCCTCTTAAACTTGGGAGAGCTTTATTTTATCGTGAAAATTCTGCTTTGTGAAGACATGCAAGTTTCTAATCAGTTCTTCATAAACTCACTTTAAAACACTTTAACAAAACTAAACACATCACAATGGCATATTTAATGAAAATCAACAGGAAATCAAAAAGATTATGGAAAATAGTTATTAAATATGAATATAAAAGGGAAGCTTCATCTATAAAACAAAAAGTCCTTCTAGATTAAAAATGGAGAGCCATGTTGCACTAATTCCATCAGCTGCCTTTCACACGGGAATTGAAAATAAGACAAAGCCCAGAAGCACTGATATGCATACAATGTTGAGTTAATAAAGAAGTTAGTTGATTACAAATGGAACTGCTCCAAGCTAGGAAAATTTGGTAAATTGATCATTTAATAGGAGTATAGCTATACTTAACAGGTTTCTGATGCAAGTGGTGATAGCATACCATTAATGTTTTTGTCAGAAGTACAGCCTGGAGGCAGAAGTATGTTCAAAAATAACACATAGAGCAAATAATATCATCTAACGATGATAAATTGTTCCTGGAAATATGATATCTTTTAAGTAAAGGTTACTTTTTCAACAATTGCAATTATTAGAATTCTGAGAGTATACAGAAAATGTAGAATATCAGTCTTCTTCTGACACACCTGGTTTGGAACTGTATTTTGCAATGCCTTCTCTTTACCATTCTCTGATATATTTATTCTTAGTAGCATATAATCTTAGAAGACTAGATTTAATTGAAACCTGAATTAAATGTTCCTTCTTGGCATACAAATGTACTAAAATATTTCAAAATAGACACAAAAAAGAAAATATACTGAAAAAAGACATAAAATATCTTTTAAAGAGCTGCAGACAAGTGAAAAAGCAAGTGCTATTCAATTTTATTATTTTAGCCACCTAACCATCCATTTCAGTGAGAAGATTTATGTGAAAGTTAGATTTCAACTTTTTAAATGCAAGTTCCTATACATAGCATTTTTGTTCTCCTTAAAGAGAAGAAAAGCCTTTTTCCCAACTTAAATTTGAGACCTAGGTTGTTTTTTTCCTGAAAGTTTCAGAGAAATGAATTGCATTGTCCTTCTCCCACACTTCCATCACATATTGTAAATATGGCTGGGTTCCATAAATCAGGTAAATTTCCAGTTGTAACTTCATCAGTTTCACTAATAAAAATGGATGCCAGCTTTTCCTTGAGCGTTAGTCAGTGTGATGTTCAAAAAAGTTAACCCATAAGTAGAAAAACTGTTATCCCCAGCTTCATTGCATAGTTGAGCAAAGATGTTTGGGGCCAAAATTACAGGAAATGGAGAGGTTGTATTCTTGTCCTAATACAAGTTCATTACAGCTTAATTGTAACATTAATGCACTCCTCCATCCCAGAGTTACCCACCTTCACTTCAAGGTTACAACCACCTTCCACTGGGCATGGGCTCTGTATTTTATTGACCAATCAGTAACAAAGGTATGTATGACTAGAGTAACTCAAGATCCACCAAAACATAAAGAAATAGTAAAATTTAAGTTGAGAATAGGAGAAACATTAGGGAAGCCTTAATTGTAACTACTGGAATGGGTAGACAACTTGTCCTCTTTCCCATAGGGAAAGAACCATATTGGGTAAGAACCAGACTCTGTGCATGCTGAGTGCTTTCACTGGGGATTGGAGCTTCTCTGTATATTGCTTTGAATTAGTTTTTGCAGATAGATTCTGTCTGTAGCAATCCTCAAATCTTAACCTGTCACGATTCTCCATTAATAGAGAGGGTAAGTTGCTGGTGTGAGCCCTTCACAGGCACCGGCAGCTGCTGTGAGCAGGTAACATTCTAGAATAAAGTGGGAAGACCCATGAATGTGTCATAAAGTGGGAAGACCCATGAATGTGTCATAAAGTAGGAAGACCCCTGAGGGGTCTCCCTTATGCTGTCAGTGTGTCCCTGAACAAGTCGGTCCAACCACGCTCCGATTCAGAGGAACTGCTCAGGGAAGGATCCCCATAAAGGGATGCTGACAGACTGGCTGGGCACAGAGCCTTTGCCTTCCTGAGACACCGAGAGACAAATCAGACACTGAAGGCCAAGGCAATCTTCCATTTTCATGTAAAATAGAAAAAGTCATGTCCTGGAAGTTGCAAAAACAGAGTAGGTAGCATTAGGTTTGGATAGGGAGTTAGAGCCTGAGTGATGAAGACATGGAAAAATGATACAGGAAAACCAGGGAAAAAACCCCTATGTGAGCAAAAAAGGGTAGTCATGGGGAATTTATACTCATATGGGTCTCCAAAAAAGAGTATTTTGAGGATGTGTGATTACACTGGTTTGTAAGAACAGGGATGACTTTGCTTTTCCTTTCTTCATATGCTCTATTTATTTATTCTTGCAACACACAACTGACTTCATGCCTGCAGCTTAATTACAATTTATCAAAACTTCCAATCAGTGCTCTCTTGTGGTATAAAATACAGGTGCAGTACCTCAAGTGACTTCCTGGTTTTATTTTTCTTTGAAGATATCTGTTGTCTGACCCTAGTGTGCCCTGTAAAACCTAAATGGAGAACTCACAAGCTTCCATTCAGGACTACCAAACAACATGCTACTGTCATCAACATGGCTTTCAGGTGAATTTACCTGTTCTTACTCCCTGTTGCATCCCCTTGCATGGCACCTCTCTTGTTTTTATCTGCAAAGGAACCACAACATTGAATCTCAGGCTGGCATGTAGGCTGGGAGCTACAATTTCCAGTGACACTACATATGTCAATCTCTAGGAAGCTAACTTCACTTCATCGGCATCTTTTACCAGCGTCTTAAATCAGGACCTTTAAATTACAGAATATATGCATTGGATTTATTCTAATCTTTTCCTTCAGCTAAATTTTCCTCTTAATTGTGAAATAAAAATGAAGTTCTTACATTGTATAAGCTGGTTTTCCTATTTTAGCCTGCAGTAGTATCCTGGTTTCTGTTATTGTACCACTCACTGTAAATTGCTTACAAAGTGATTTTGGTGCTTGTGAAATATATTACTGTCTGAGGAAATTTAAATACTTACTAAATAATTTCCATCTTAAAATGCATCAGTAATAGTCTAAACCAGTGAGTGGTGCCTGAATAGCTCTGGAAAATGGGCACAATGGGAACATGTTGAAACTGAAAAATGTAGTCTAAAGCAAAGCTGCTGAATATCATGGAGTGCTAAACAATATCTCTAGTTGCAGAGATTTCCGTACAAACTACTTCAATCTGTTGGTTTGCCTCTTTTTCCACCAGTCTACTAGCTAATATTCAGAAAACAAAGATCTCTTCATGGTTCTAGCATTTTTAGTTTCTAATATCATTCTTCCAGCTCATTAATTCTCTGATGATAGATATCTTTGAGAGACTAATATTGTCAGATAATGCATTAGACATTTGCTGATTTTTTTAATTTAGAGATACCCAGCAAAGTTTCATAGTGTCAAACGTTACCTTCCAGGATATCCAACAGTCCATCAAAGAGTTTCTGCTGTGGATGGTTCAAACAATTTAGTTCTAATAGCTGTAATTACTGACCTGGTAGCTCTTGCAGACCTAATGTCATTATAGAAACTTAACTTTTTTTTTTTTTATTAGCAGTCACCTGTGTCTGTGTTTTTACACCTGTGTCATTCAACTAGAGATTTAATCACAAAATTCGATATCTTTTCACATTTATATTTCAAGATCATAGTAATCTATTTCTTCCATTAGATATACTTACATCTGGAAGTAGTCCTGTCAAATGTCCCATTTTTTATTCAGGAAATTCCTTTTGCTTCATAATACAGATATGAGCAGCCTGGGCTGACACAAAATGGATTTTCTCTAGACTTGTTTTAATCTCTGTTACTAGAAGGAAAAGTCCAAATTTTGCTTTTAAAATCACAGAAAATATATTTGCTGACATTTGGAAATGGGGAATTTTTTTAGAGGAGCTCTGATACAGATGCAGAAAGATGAAGAATAGGTGTCAGTTGGATACACAATGAAGTAACTTTGTAATTTAATACTAAGCAGATACTGTATTTAATTTATTAGTTTTTGATGAGGTGTGGTTTTCTAATACATATAGGTCTATCTTTTAATATAAACACATACCAAAATGTAGGCATCGGAAAACAAAGATAGTAAATATTTTCAAGGCCCTTGTTTCCAAACTATGTTTTTTTATGGACTACATTAAAACATGCAGAATGCTTAGAGCTCATAACACAGGACAGTGAACACAGCTAGTGCTAAGACATGTTTTTCTCCTTGGAGTACTTATCTGAATCTAAAATAGCTGTGAAAGCAACCTTGTAGCCCCCCTCTTTCCAAGACTGCTTCAGTTCTAAAGTAGAATCATAGAATCATTTAGGCTGGAAAAGACTTTTAATCGAGTTCTACTATAAAGCTAACACTGTCGAGCTCACAATAAAACTTGCACCTCGGTACCACATTCACACATCTTTTAAATACCTCCAGGGATGGTGACTCAGCTACTTTCCTGGACAGGTTGTTACAATGCCTGACAGCCCTAACGGTGATGAATTTTTTTCCTAATATCCAAGTTAAATCTCCTCTGACACAACTTAAAGACATTTTCTCTCATCGTGTCATTGGGAGAGAAGTCGCCTCTCACCTGGGAGAAGAGATTGCCCCCCACCTTGCTGCAACTTCCTTTGGTAGCTGTAGACACTCTCCTGAGACTCCTTTTCTCCAGGCTACACTAAAACAGATTCCTCAGCTGCTCCTCACGGGACCTGTGCTCCAGACCCAAACCCTTTAGCTGCTTGGTTTCCCTTCTCTGGACTCACTCCAGCACTTCAGTCTGTCTTGTAGTGAAGGGCCCTAACTAAACGAAACACAAGAAAAAAGAGGAAAGGGCTTGCTGAATTGCAGCAGTAAATAATCTCAGGTTTAGAAGAGAGGTACTGTGGGACTACATCCTTGCCTACACAGTGCATCAAGTACATTGCACAGTGAATAGAGAGGTTTGTGCTTTTGTGTTTATGTGATCGCCCCATTTGTTGAGTTCTTATTTTACTGTGATTGGGCTTAACACAATTTCATTACATCTAGAAGTGTAGCAGCTTTCAGCTGCTAGAGACAGCACAGTAAGAGAGTGTTGAAATGGCAAGTTCTTTGTTGCCTATTTTGCAAGCGTTTTATCTATGTGTGCAGGAGACATTATTTTTATAGCATGTTAATGATCTAAGACAGTATATTCATTTCATATTTGCTTTTACTGCATATTAATGTCCCCCACCTTTCCCCCCCCCCCCAATCCATTCCATTCCAAATGTTCTGAGCTATGTTTTTCTGTCTGTTGCCTGTAAGATAATCACATTTCTTGTTGCTCCCTTTTTTGCCCATTTGGTTCCACAAATTACCAGCAGACATTTATTTGCTCCATCTTTAACTTAACTCCCAGTCTCAGCCTTTATATATACTGAACTTTAAAGTTTGCAGATTTTATTTCAGATCTGAAGAAAGCATGGCAGAAAAAAATTCCAACAATACCAAATTATTCTAGTAAAATATATTATTTCCAAATACACACCTTGTCCTGACTTCCTTGCATCTCCAAGACTTTTGAATGTTAATAAATTTAACTTTTTTTCCTTTCAGTTATTAAAAAAGTAGCAAAACATGTTTTTCCTACACACAAAAGTTTTTGTGAAATTTTGACTTCACAAAGTACTCTAATTACTATATCTGAGACAGACACAGGCAAGTAATTCCACTACATATGCAAGACTTAAATGTGAATATGAAAATATTATTAAGTCAATAGTGCATCACTTTCTTGTCTATGTAACTGCACTGATACAGAAATTTTAAAATCCTTACATATAATAGCACTCTATCATGCGACTGAGAGTGAATAGAAAGCACATGCTCCAAAAAGCGATTTATTTATAAAATTTATAATTGTAATGCCAACATGATATATATGCTATCACATGGGCTCTTGATGATTAACTTAGTCAAGGATGTTTAAGTTCCTTGGTGGCATCAATTAGAAACAATGCTGTAAAATTACAGGGTTAATTTCTTCAACACTTTTTTCAAAAGTATTCAAAGCTTCTAGAAGATGACTTCATGGACCAATGAGAGGGGTTCCCATGAAAAACCTTTATTTATTTATCTATTTCTGTTACTGAAAAGCATGTATCCAGTCTGAAAGCCATCGGTTTGCTATCCCACTCTGGCATTTTCCAAAAAAACCCATTTGATTCATTTTAATCGATAAAAGATACTACATAGAAGAGATGCAAACATAATTCCAGCTTTATACCTTTGTCACCATGAAAATATTTAACAAGAACTTGAAAATTGTTATAAAGAACTGTCTTTATGATGTCTTTATAACACAAGCACAGAGCAGAAAGCAAATTTGTGACAAAACTCAGGGAGGTAAAGAAATGGTTATTTCTTGCTTAATGAAAAAAAAGACTTGGCAGTTTTCCAGTAGATACGATGCATTTTGATAATGAAAAAAAAAGCCTAAAAGGAAAATACAAAAGACAAACAAGATCAGTCACACTGCATAATATAACAAGTTCCTCATTGAACCTTTTAGTTAATTTTCCCATTTCATCCACAAGCAACACCTGTCAAAGTCAATCAATGCAGCGCTGCCTGTTTGCTGAAGCAGTGGCAGTTCCAAACAGTTATATAAGCCAGCTAGAAGTAGATGGTCTATTAATTTCCTGGAATTGGTATCTTGTGACAGAAGAAAATAAATTTCAAAAATAATTGCTATCAGGTTAAGTGGAAGGCTCATCCCATTTATTAGAAAAATATGTTCACGCATTTCTCTTCAGTAAGGCACAGTAATTGAGTAGCATGATAATAAATGTTTCAGTCTCTGTTTCAAATCAGGACACCTTTTGACTTAGCTGATATTCCACTGAGCAATTTGCCTGTGTCTGCAGATATATTATTAAGTATAACTTGAGAAAACTTTTGCATTTATCTATATATCAATCTAATCAAATCTCACTGCATCATTAGGTTTACTGTAAGAAAATAATTTAAGGACTCCAATATATTATTATAACAGTCTAATTACCGCATAGCTAAGGTCATGCCTGTTACTGGAATAGTTCTGTGAGCTACTTTAGATAGTTAAGCTTATGTAATCAATATGACATTTTAGAATGTGACTATCGAACAGGCATTTTCCTCAGCATCATCTGTCTTGGTACTGCATTTACAGAAAAACATGTGAGTATAATTTCTTTAGAATATGCCTGAAAAGCAACACAAAATATGAAATTGTGGTAATTTATACAGCAACTTCATGAAAAGGAAAAGGAAAAGAAAGCTAACAATAAACATAATGCAGTGAACTACAAAACAGTAGTAGTAAGAGCTTTTCTCATGTTTTTACAATGAAGGAAATAAAAATTTATGTCAAAAATAACTAAGAAAAAATGTGTAACACAAGCTTTGTAGAACTCATGATGAGCACATTTTTTAAAATTTACCTCCCAGTTCATAGTTAATGTTTTATCTTTTATTTTTGTTAATTTTTTTTGCAGGGATATAGATTAAAATTTATAAATTTTGGACAAAGAAACCCTTTTATGAAGTATATAACTTATTTATTTCTGGTTTAATTAAGCATACAAGAGCAATAACACAAGGAGAATAGTAAATAAATGTGTTTAGGAATCAAAGCTGAAATGAAAGGATCAATGTGTGGAGAGATAATTGGACTTGTCTCTATTTAACAGGTAAAAAACTTTCTGGAACAGTAGATGGATGAGATCCATCTCCCAAAGCTTGGGAAATAAGGAGACATTTGAGTAGGCAAAATGTTAGTGTGCAGGAGAGGCTGATGTTCATGTACTTCAAGTATTGATTTTACTGTATGCATGGAAATTCCATGGATGGATTAGCAGCTTTTGTCAAGACAAATTTTGAAAAAACAGGTTTTGTATGAGAAAAAGTAAGGGCTTTTTTACTCTGGATTGAAAAGGGAAGATATGTAGTGTTGACTGAAGGGGCCCTTGTTTTGCATGCAGGATAGGCCAGAGGACTTTAGGTACTGTCAAAGCAGCACAGCTGAATTTCAAAAAGAAAATCAAGTATTCAGTAATTCTATCTACCCAGCCATTACCCAAGAACTTTGTATTCTTTAACAAGATGGACTACTACTGTAGCTAAATAGAGGAATTTTAAAATAACTTTAGACTATGTATATCGTTTCATCTTTAAATAGCACAAGTCTTCCAAACGTAAGGCACTGTACAGAGAAATACTGAAATTACTTCATGCATCTGAAGACTTTGAACATTTTGTCTGTCTTTGAAATATCATTCCCCAAATAATGATTACCAGGCTATTTCTCATTTATTGTTTTATACCACAGTGGATTTGAGATAATTCAAACTGATTAATGCCTTGTAGCTGTAGAACCATATATTTTTGTCTGATATTAAATAACAGGTATTGCTTGGACTTGAGTTATAACATTGAATTACTCTCATATAGTGTCACTTCTAGAAAAATATGGGGGGTTCATATGTTGCTCAGTATCAAATAAATCAACATGTGAGTATTTAAATAGCTGTTAACTTGAAGGGTTGATTTACCAGTAATAGTATAGACAATGAATGCTTTAATATTTGCAAAGCACACAAAGCAAGGCTGTGTCCAAGCTACTCTGGTTTTGCTCATGGACAGGTGAGCCTAAACCTGCAATAGCTAGTTCAGTTTTGATAGTGATTTTGACTATGCTTAAAAGATAGGAATGCACATTTCATTTTCTGACTGGTGCAAGTGTTCTTGACCTCATTCTTTGGAGCAAGAATTGTTACTTTATATGCAACGACAGTGAGTATGGAACACCTGTTCTTTAAATTATACTGGAGTTTGGTCTAGTAATAGTTTCACACACTTGTTAATTTGGAAAAAACCTCAAAAAAACCCCCAAAAAACAAAACAAAACAAAAAACCCAAAAAAACCAACAAAACTTTAGAGTATTGATTTGTTATTAAATTTTCAAGAAGAATCTTATTCTTGAAGTATTTTAAAGTAGTATTATTCTTGAAGTATTATATCTTGAAGTAGTATTTCTTGTGACAGTATGTTGCATTAGTTTTTTTATATGGATGTGCATGTATATAAATACCCCCCCACATATCCACACCCATATATATACATATGTATGTATGTATGTATTTAATTGTAGGTAATGGTTTAAACCTAGCTGGCAGCCAAGTACTCACTTGCACTATCATCCAATGCAGCAGAACTGGAAAGGAAAGGTAAACCTCATGAGTTCCAGCACAATGCACCCAATGTATGATTTATTTTTTCTTTATTTTGATGGCACAAAAATATGTGGAAATTATTAGATATTGAGGTTTTTGCCTTCATTAGTATCTCGGGATAAGGAGTGTATTTTCAAGCATATCTCACCACTGTTCCCATTTAAGACACTCTGTATCTTAGGTTACTTTCAATGTTCATGGTCTCAAAAAAGAAAATACATTGCTGCAGGTGTGCCTTTAATGCACTCCTTATAGTTGATAGCAGAGGATTTGCTAGCTAATGCAGACACAAGGTTCACATTAAGCTATCAGAATTCCAGTTCTACCTTACACAATTTAATTTGGCTGTTTCTTTTTTTTGGGTACTGTCATGCTTTTTATGATTATATAATAATTCCAGCTGTATTTTGACTAAATGAGCTGCAGTATGCTTTTAATATCAACAGAAGTAGTACAGTGTAAGGGAAAAACACATGGGTCTAGAACAGAAAAAAATAGAACCATAGACTCCTCTTTTGTCTGTCTTATTAATTATGGAAAATCTTTTATAAGCACTGTTGTGTCAAATAAGAAATATTGCTTAAACTGACCATTTTTCTTCCTGGTTTTGACTTCAGCTGCCTGCAATAAAGTCCCTGTAGGTGCACATAAAAGTAAGTCTGCTATCCTGTTTCAGAAGTTTTGGCAATAGTAACCCCACTTATTTGCTAGAGAGGAAAGAAAGAAAAACTGGGAATGTAAGACAGAGGGAAAATTATTTCTGTGACTTATTCTAGGACTCATAAATAATTGAATTATTTGCCATATAGACAACAAATATTTTCCTATTTTAAGGATTTTTGAGGAAGAACAGCACTAGTAGCAACCAGAATTCTTGTGCTCAACTGAATAACTGTAGTGAGGTACTTATTAGTCAACACAGGATCTAAATTGAGCCTGACAAGATGTCAGTACTTCTACTGACCTACAATGCATTTATCTTAATATTGTTATTTTCCTTTACATGCTGTGGAAAAAGATCCATACTCTTCTCACAATGATTTATCCAGTACAAGAAAATTTATACTTGTTTCACATGAAATAGTTTTGGCAGCAGGGACACAAAATGTATCATAAAATGACAAAGACCAGTACCTGAAATGTCTGAAATATGCTATTGTCTTAAGCTTGCTAGCCTTGTTTTGCCATTTCTGGAATAGATCTTGAGGACTGCGGTCAAAGTTCTTTCTGGCAAACGTCTCTTGCTGATGGAGGTGACCTTTCTATAGAAAAGTGAGACTTTTTATTACAGGATTTAAAGGATTCTAATTGGTGACTTTAAGAGCACAAACTGTTTTTTTCATATCGTTTAAATAGCTACAGATAGATTTTTTGGAGGGACCAAGCTGTATTTGTTTGTTAGCTGTCTGCAGTTACTTCATAATAACACAATATTGAACACGGTGTTCAAAGTAAAGAAGAGGTTTCAGTTTTGAGCATGAAAGATGTGGTGAGTAAGCAAGCAGGATGGGAAGGGTATGCTCTTGGAAAGGTCATGGAAAGGTCAGCAGCTTTCAAGCTTATTATACTACATGAGACACAGTTTAAGCAGCCATGATAGCATAATTGCACAAAGGGTCGAAAACATGTGAAATGGTGTCATGAACCAGTACTTCTGTACTTTAGATTGTGTATGGCTAATTAATGCCCAGTTCCTCATTTTCACTACCTCTGAATTTTTAATGACACTGGCTTGCTGATCTGCTGTCCTTCCTTTCTGATTTGATCAGATATGAAACAGAAATGTGCAGTCTAAACCAGTGCGCTAAATATCAAAATTCATGGGGGCGTATGTTGTTGATCAATCAGTGACCATCACAGAACAAGCAAACCAACAAAAAAAAATCCCATCCTCCTCTATTGTAGAAAAATACCGCAGCAAACAGCATCTTATTTTACTGTGTGGAAATACAAAGCAACTTATTAAAAATTGTTTGATATCCAATGGTCAGTTCTGTTTGTATATTGTAAAACTCTTCTCTCTTTTCCTCACTTTGTTTCTTCATAGAAGGCCTGATATTTGCTTCAGAAAGAAATATTAAAAAAAAAAAAAGGAAAAGAAAAGAAATTGTAGTCTTGGTCTAAAATTCTAAAATTCACAGGATGTTAATTCACAGTTGTAGAAAATATATTCATTATGCCATTGAACTTGAGATATTTTACACAAGCGTTGTAAAATGTGTAGCACTCTGCATCTATTGGAGAAATATGTTGTCTCAGATTTCCAGTCTATTGAGTTTCTGCTGTTTAGGTATTCTCTTCTTGTCAGTCTGGACTCCCACTGTTGCTCGTTGTATAATCAGGTACATTTTTATTAGTGTGTCTGCAAATTCCAAGGTTACAGAATTCCCGATTGGATGCAAAACACTCTGCTTAGTGTCAGAAAGACATTTGAAAAAGCTGTATAAGGGTTGCAGCCTCTGATTAGTCATACTGGTATAGAACAATCTCGGTTCCAAATTGCTCATTCTCTTTCTTACAGCTAAGAATATTGTATTTTAATTTGAGAAATCCGGCATTAGCAAGAAGCAATGATATTGGAAACAAGAAATCACTTATCTGTTAAACCAAACCACTGTCAGATGCAAGCAAGGTGCTTTTGCCCCTTTTTGAAGCGACTCCATTAACTTTCAAATGAAACATTATGTGAAGTCCATAAAAGGTATCAGTCTTTTTCTGCTAAGGCTCAGCTCATTCTTGTGAAATCCACCTAGGAGCATGTTAAAGAAGGCCTCCACAGAAAGTTATTAAGGGCTATGTAAAGCTCTGCTGTCCTCAAAAAGATGTCCTTCAAGCACTGGAAAATACAGTGCCAATACTGCAGTCTTCTGGGGAAAAAAAGAAAGAAAAAGAAGAAAGAGGATGAGGATGCCTACTGCTTTTTGCTTTTCCTTAATTAGTCATGGAATTATGTAAAGAGGGAAGAGACTTAATATTGAGAGTGCACAGGGCCTTAATTTTGCTTAAATTCTGCCTACAGAACAACAAAAAATGTCTACAGTGGGTTTTTGCTTTTTGTCTCTGTGTTGTGGCTACACAGCAGTCAAAGTACACAGAAGGAGAGGTCATAAGAGGTCAAAAAGACTTCTTCTTTGCCCTTTTTAAGATAGTCTAATAGTCTATTAAAAATATTTTTCTGGAGATATCTCATGTGTTCTTCCTTTGAATTGATTTTTCTCAGATGAAATAAATTTCTCAGTTTTACTACTACAAGGCCCATGCATTCCTTTCCCTCCCCTAGTTCTTGGCTGATGACCTGTCTTTTTTTGATTCTTTCTGTTGTACATCACAAAGCTGAGAACAGTGTATCTATAAGTTGAACGCTAGTATGACTTTGTTCCTTGCTCATGCTTTGTGCTGTTCAGAAAACTGGATAGCATGACCAAATGTTATACCTAATATATGAAAGTCTCCGAACACAAAAAGAAGAAAAGCAAAAAAAAGTCTACCACCTGAAAACCTGTTTACAACTAACTCTCAGCCTAATTTCTTAGTGATAGCTGGAAATTATTTTTTTACCTTGAGATATATTTTAAAATCGATATGTTTTCCTTCTCTGCACTTTTCTCTGGTATCTTTCTCATATACAGAGATTTATTAAAACACCAGTATACTAGGCATTAGAAAACACAGTTGCATCAGCTCATATAAATTAATAAAAGTAATGAAAATTTCTTTTATAGAGGGAGAGGTAATCTTACTTATGACAGAACCATTTCTGTAACAGAGGAGCAGTGACACTAGTAGAATAGACTGAAGATGCTGTGTAGCTCCCATCCCTTTAAGAATGATGCATAAAACACTGCAAGTCTAATTAGATCTCCAGAGAGTAGAAATGCCCATTTGACAGTCAATTTAAAGACAGCAGCGCCAGAGCACTTTTATTTCCATAGACTTAGAATCTGAGTTATCTTTGCATGAGGTGTGTGAATGTAGAATATGATACTTACTGGAAATCAGTACTGATGTGCTTCAGTGCTATGAAAATGATGCCCTGTCTTTTTGTCATTTGTTTTAGCAGATGGAAGACAAGAAAACAACATGAAAGTCTAGAAAGGAAGCATATTGCTACCCACTACCAAAAGTAATTTGTTAGTGACCTTACTTGCATAAACTGGTAATTATATTACAGCTCATACATGTTCTCAATACTAATGTTCAAGAAACATTTTTACTTTGGGATATATATATGCACGTGTACATTTATAAAGTATTTTAACACTGAAATAATTTGAAAAGTTTTTCTTTTTACAGTAAATATTTCACATTTTGAGTAGGGCCTTCTGCACTGCTTTGTCCTGACCTGATTTCTCCTTTCATACAGGAAAGTCTATCACTTATTTTGGAAGAAATGGAGGAAAATATATCCCTCTCTGTGCAGTTGATTGTTTTAATAAAATCTGTCTTGGCCCTCCTATCTACATGTGATGTCGATATAATATCATACTAATGCTGTTTTAATGTGTCCTGAGTACAATTAGTGACTTTGAGTCTGTAGGTAGTCCATGTCAGACCTTTTGATTTTGAGAGATTTTTGCAAAACATTTATCTGCTTAAAATGAAACTCTATAGGCAAGAAGAATTAACTTTGGAATTTGTGTCAGATGTGGTATATGATTTAGTCAACAAAACTGGGAAAACTCAGAAATAACGAATAGCCTAATTTCTGTTCCTTCAAAAGTACACATATCTGGAGGTCAAACATAGGGTCCACTCAGACTCGAGGACAGAGGGCTCTATTTCTCAGATATCCCATAGGCCACTGATTAAGTTTTGAGAAGATGGTATGCCTACTTGTCTTCCATGTGGTAGGACAGGTCTGTGTAAGTGATAATAAAAATGCAGCTTTGCTTTGATGCCAGGTTCCTCTGGCCTTGATGTGATGCTCTTGCAGAACTGCCTGTCTCTGCGGATCTTGATTTCAGAGCTCTCTTTTAGTTGGAAAAGATGTTCCTAACTATTGAGCAGATTTAAATACCAATAGGAGAAAAAACACTTCCTTCCTCCAACTGAACTTTGTAAATTATGATTATAATCTATTATAAATATATGTCTTTCCTTTTCCTTTATCTAAAGAAATTATTAAAGATTAAAGACAAAATTGCAACTTAAATTTTAATCTAAAATGTTTTCTAAAACTGAGATTTTAAAATTTTTGAGTTGAACTGAAATTTTTCAGCTGGACTGTGTAGATTTCAGTCCAGATTTGAAAAACAAGTGACCCCAATGCAGAGAAAAAATAATTTTAAAAATAGTTTTTGAAATATTATCTTAATTGAACTATAATAAAGAAAACAAAAAATAATTTCAATGTCAATAAGGTATAGTAAATCAATAAATAGATAGAGGTAATTGTTATAAATTCTTTGATAAATTATATATAAAAAAAAAGGATTGCCTAACATTGCTAAAAAATGGTAGCTTTTTAATTACATCCTTAGGGAATCTGACAGGTGGGATTATTTACTTGAGACTAAGCCTGCAACCAGAACTGGAGTTCCTCTTTTGTTCCACTTGCATGAATAGAAGTGCATTAAGACAAATAGATATATCTTATTCGTTATTTGTGGTCAGACTGATTTGATCAAGTGTTGATCCATTATTTGCTTCCACTACATTCCTTTAAAAATGCCTGACATTTTATTTACTGCTTCATGACTTAGCCTAATTTGTTCCAAGGGATGACCTGTATTTTTGTACCTTTTTAATAAAAATTCTTATACAATACATTTTATAGAGTTTATTACTGAAAAGCTGAGAGGTTGAATAGCACATGTGTTTCTGTTACTGAAAGACAACTCCTGCAAGGCCCAGCAGATCCCAGGGCCTGAAGAAGATGAATGGATTTCAAAAGGTCTGAACAAAATTTGTTAGCAGTATTTTTGAAGTATCCTCATGCATCAATACTCTTAATTCTAATACCCTAAAATGGTGTTATATAAGCCTAAATTCATATATGCCCTTGTTCCTTCTACAAACAGTGTTGAAGAACAACCAAAAAAAACCTGCAGGGAATCCCCCAACAATCAAAAACAATTGTATCTATCTATCGAACCAGCATTGGCTGTAATAGCAATTTTCAGGATAATCTTACATTTTCCTCTGACTTGTTTTAACAAACATGCTGAGATTTAGTGTAGTAATAACAGAAACATTAGCTTTATTTCTTCTAGGACATGACCAGCATGTGTATTATGTCACATACCCCATATTTGTCCTTTTGCTTCTCAGGACTTGCAATAGACTTTGCAAACGTATCTACCTGAAATTAAGTCTAGCTTGTTCTCAGGTCTGAATTTCTAAAAGAGACAGCAGAAAGGCTATTAAGGAGGGGAGAAGTGGGCAGGGGAAGGGAGCAAAGATCAGACTTCACTGGGGCAGCGGGTGATTTTGTGATGAAGATTTAATAAAGTACTGCAAGTGTGTAACAGTTCCGGGAGAGCTATTCAAAGAGTTGATATAAGGCTATGCAAAATCCTAACAAAAACACAACCCCTAAAACAGGCTTTTTGCTTTCTGCAAGTTTGCACTTATAAGAGAACTGTCAATAGGGACAGTTTTTGTAAAATGTATCATGAGGGTAAAAAATTTTATTTCTCCATTCAGCACTTGCCATTTCACCTCCATTGGCTAAGTTAAGCAAAGTAGCTCATATAACAATTGCTGATTATTTTTCTGTGATCCATCTTCTTTTCAAAGCTAGATATACATGATCAAATAAGATTGTCTTTGCAAAATAAGATAAGTTTCCTTTGTTTTTTTACTCACAAGACACCAAAAGCTAATCTGAGAGTTTATAGAGCATTAATATCTTATACTAGTAAGCAACTACTCAAAGAGAAGCTATTACAGTACCAGGAAAATCAAAACTCTAGAATTCTAACTTGCTTGGCTCTTTGACTTCCAGCCTCCAAAGTGCTTGACATTTTAATGAAAACATATTATATTTCTTAAAAATAAATACTGTTTAGGGCAATCATTTCAAACATAAATGTTTTGGAATCTTCAATTATTTGGCCAGAATCTGGTAAAAACTAGAAGCTGACCAATTATTAGATTACTTATTACTTAGCTTAGAGTAATGCAACTGCAGTTTATGAATCAATGCCAATTTTCAGAAGCAGGACAGTAATTAGTGAACATTATATTGTTAATTATTCTCTGCACATTCTATTCATCCAGAATTAAATTAAAAGAAAGGCATCCTGTGTTTCATAATTATTTTCCATTTGATCATACAATCAAAACTGAAACCAGATTTTCTCATTTTGTTCCTCTGAGATGTACCAGTTTGGAAAAACATTGCTCCTACTACCATCTAAAGGCAACATACCCTTGATACAATATATGACTAAAATCAACCTGATGAATATGAAACAATTCCTACACTTTTTTCCTGGTTGCTGTTTTAGCAGTGCTATAAGTAATGTCACGTAAACTAATCCAGCTGGTGTCTCTGTGAATAAACTCAGTATCAAAAGGAAACAACTGACCTGCTGAGTTGATGCCTCTGCAGATTCTTTTGTTTGAAGTGAGTGTATCTCCTTGTCTTCTTTGTCTCCCAGCCTGTACAGTGATGGAACCCTGTGTGGTGTCCTGGATCTACTGTCATGAGTTAGGCAGCAGGAATCTATAAACTTGCTTGCTTTTTCTGTAGATCATTGTTGTTTTTATATATAATCACAAAACAACACTTTGGGACAGTGTAAGCATAAAAATATATGTAAGTATTTTTATTTGTTTGCATATACTGATGGATCATGTATTACAGATTCCTTATTTCCCCTAATGGATGTTTAATACATCAGTTCAGTTGACTGGATGAAATACATTGGCAACAAATCTTTCTCTTTTCTCTAAGAAAAGATACTGCCTACGCTTGTGCAGAAAATATTTCAGAAAAAAACATATTAAATATGCTAGAATACCAGTTAAAAGTGGACACAATTCTCTGTTACTCTAGTTTCATGCTGACATAATTTTTCAAATGTCACAGGATTTATGTAGCATGAAAACAAAACAATATAATAGAGATCTAACATTGATTTTACATAGTCCTTTCCAGTGCTGTACTGTCAGTGAATTTGGTCAATATTTTCATAAAGTAAAGGGTCAGCTGATTGCTGTGTTGCTAATATTCATAGTAATCTGTCTTGTCATTGTGTTCATAAGTTATCTTAATTTCTCTAAACAATTGCTTTAGTGCATCATGGAAAGAAGCTTCTACAGAAAAAAGATATTTTTTTCATACATATTAAGTACTGTCAATATACTATAACTTAAGAGCTGCCTCATAATTGCATATAAAAACAACCAGCCTTCATTGTGGAAAGAGTCATTCCTTTCTACCTACATCTATGAGAAAATGCTTTTCAAAATATCCAGTTTTAATAAAAATGCTTTGTTTTCACTTCATGCACTTGATTACTAACATTTCAGCCTATTACTGAATAGTTTATAAACATTTTGGTAATTTGCATTTTTTAATGTGATAATTGATAAGACTTCTAAATGAAAACTTACTAGAAATTTAGCTTCATTGCAATGTTTGTTTAACCAGAAGAACAAAAAATATTGGGAATTTATTGCTTATCCATAGAGAACAAATCCACAGGGTGCATTTGTCACCTGAAGTGGTTTGAAAGAACTACAGAAAGGACAGTACAAAATAATATAAAGGAGATCAGGGAAGGAACAAGAACAGAGTGCTTCTCAAATTCATTCCTCCTTAGCAGGAACTTAAATCTACTGAAATCATCTTTTAAGTCAGCATTCAAGTGGCAAATTAAAAGATGAACTGCAAGTCAGACAATACAAGGAATCAGCAGTTAACACACGAGCTCCGTCAGAGAATAGAAATCATTTTTCTTCTGAAAATAAGATAACAAAAAGAAAATACGCAGAAGAAATTAAGGATTTTTCTCCTTTCTTTAGTGACCCAAAAGAAGAAAGGAAGGAAGAAAGAAGTTAACCATTCAAAGAAGTATCCCTTAAACTCAGAAAGAATGAATAGGGAAAAATTTACACTTAATTTAGGCTTTCAAGTAGTCACTCTCACAGTCCAAGAAATGCAATCAGAAGGATTAGAACTTCTCTGCCTGATAAAATTATCTTATGTCATTGTAAGCATGTAGAAATAAGATGACTTGTACAGTTCTGTCAATAAGTACAAGATGATTTGATAACTCATATCAATAATAGCAAACAATAAATTTCTGTGTATTTACCTCAATGTATAGCAACATTACAAGTTGAGAGAACCTCAGAAAATTCTTGTAGGTCACCAAAGAAAGCTCTTGGCACTCCCAATAAAGATGCACCACAAAGGAACAAAGAGCTCCGTCAAAATGAGAATCATCACAATGGAAACCTTCACATAGTGAAATGGGATTATTTTTTGCAATTGCTAAAAAACAATGATAGGGAGGTTGCACTGTCATGTAGTTTCTTTAGAACTCAGTAAGAGATTCGTGAAATTATGCAGGAAATGTTTCACAATCACTCTGCAAATGGTTTTGCTAATTGATGACTTAAATCAATATAAGACAAAAAGCTGGTATACCCTTGCTAGGTCACCACTATTCACAAAAAATATGCTTTGTCTGTCATGAGGTATTACACACCTGATCATGTGTAGTAACATTTTGCATCAGAGCTACAAACTTTTAGATCATATCAGAATTTGTATAGACACTTAATTATATTTCAACAAAATTGTGTCCATTGTATCTTCTTATCATAAGCTGAAAAGATTTAACACAGGCTAAAAAAGATAATGTGATTATTTTATTAATTCTTAATATTATTTTTATTTTAACATATTTATTTTGTTTCTTGGTATTTACCAAGTTATTGCTTGAATTTATGCATAACTATGTGTTTATTAGAATACAGTTTTATGTAGATACAGATTTTATGTATTCTATTCCAAACCAAGGAAATAAAAAATTCTTATCTGTTGCTGGTGACAATTTTATCCTCTCTAAGATTGTGGTGATACACCACAAACCATGGGCTACAAACTTTTCTGTTGGGGATGGCATCATTCAATGTTCACTTATTTCAATGGAACTAAATAATTTGAAATTTATCTCAGCAATGGTTATTTAGACGGGAAGAGAAAAATAAGAGAAAATAATTTGAAAATAATTTCACAAGAGTTAATAATTTGAAGGCATTACTATTCTTGTTCTGCAGTGACAAAAGTAGTAACTGCTTAGTTAGAGCCTTAGTACCTGACATGATAGCTTAATACCTTTCTTTTAAACTATCATTCTGTCTGCATTTCATGTAGCATGGTCTTTATCAACTGAGAATACTTTGTTTATATATGTTAATATACTGTCAGGATTATGTTACAGTTATGTTGACAATAATTAAATTAAATCTAGGTGTCCTTTTCAAGAATAAAATTATTTAATTCCTACAGCAAATTAGTACAGACATGCTATTCTTTTTCAAACAAAATTCATGCAGATACTATTTACAAATAATTTGTACTTAACAGAACTATGACTGAAGTATGATTTTAGATAATAAATAAAACGCCACACTGGCTTAGTAGTATTAACATGCAACTGAAAGTGTCTTTCTGTAGCTAGTCATTCAGATCTCCAGAATGGAGTCAGTCCTGGACAACTTTCTCACTGCTGATGTCCTGATATCAGGTCCCACGAAAAAATGGATATTTATGAAAATATCTAGGAAAACAGTTCTAGGTTTCAGGTAAACTGATACATGAGTTCACTGGATACAGTAATATATCTTGATATAACCTTGAACAGATTTTTTTTCCATACTTTATACCATTCTTGTATATGTTTGATGCAGTGACAAAGGCAGCAGCTAATGTCATATAATTCCACAAATATTCTGCAAAGAAAAACATTCTTTAGAGATTATTCATTGAAGTGATTAAAGAAATATTACAAAGGAAATAGCTCACAGTCACAACACAATTTCATTCATTGATAATAGCATATGCCAGGAATTACTGAGTCCTTACACTTTGAGAAAAATGTGCAAAAAAGTAGTCACAATTGCCATATGACCTGTTTGGGCCTCACTAGAAATGAAGCATTAATTCCATTTTGTAATCTGGGAATAAATATTGGGAAGAGAAAGTGGGGGGGAAAAAATATACTAGCTCTCAGCGACATTTGTGCGGTGATACATATGACAACCTTTGTCCATGTTCCATTATCATTTCTAAAACAAAGATCACACACTGTCAGGAGTTCTTCATATAAGGTAAACTCCTTACAGCAGAGGGTTCTACCATCATTTATTTGCCATCTGGACTTGTGAATCTTGTAGCTGCAACTACCCAGTGGCTAAAATTGCCCAATTTAGCCCAGTGTTTAAGATACTTAGGAAGACCTGATCTGTCTAGATGGAACTGACATGCCCGTCAGTTCTCAAAACCAGTAAGTTTTTGTGAAATAATGTCGGTGGGTCTGGGGAGAGTCCTCACACCTAAAGCAGTATATTCTGACACATAAACAGATAGGTACCTAATAGGAATTCAGGATCAAGAATCCAGCCACACTGCACTTCTTATAAGATGGCTTTAGCAGCCTTCTTACCAGCTTTTCAAACACAGGATAACTTCATGGATGTATTGGTTGTAGATGAAATGGAGACGTGAAGGTGTGTACCACTTTGAGTCCTTCCAAATTTTTGTTCAGGCAACATGCTTTGTCCAGATTTTCACTGGGGACTTTAGATCAGGGACGCTGCAAGGACAAAATCATGCTGCCCTCTCTGACATAAAATGCAGAGGCTGTTTTCCAAGCATGTGGGGTGCAGAAGGTAGGTAGAGATAACTGTTCTGTCACACATAGAGAGGCAATAGTTTTAAAAACAGTGACAGAAACCAAGGACTCCACTCCTCCCAGTTCTTTTAAAACCAGCACCACAGAGTTGGGCAAACAGAGCATTCAATTAGTGAACACATTTGAGACCTTGACAGTGTATGGTTTCTCTGAGTAGGAGCTCCAGACTTGTACAGCCTTTGAATGGCTGTTGTATAGATGTGGATATTGCTGCACTGAGGGGTGACTGTTGTCCACCATTTATTGCTTTCTAACTCAGCTCTTGGCATAAGCCACCAGCGACCTTGCTGAGTGTAAAACCCCATGCTAATCTCTTTGACTTTGCCCATAGTTAAAGCTAATTGTTGGTTGTTCCTGAGGTGTTGTTATCAACCTCTGTTTTCCCATCCTGAGTATGTCACAAGGATGTAATGCATGTGCTAGTGGTTCATCTGTGGGATTTCTTTTTTTTATTTCTCCCACACAAAATTCAACAAGTATAGCCCGCTGGACGTATGCTTTCAGGGAGTCCTCCCCCATAACCCCTCTGATTCTTTCCTTTTCCAGTGAATACCAGGGTTAGCTAACTTATCAGATGGGGGCAAATAAAGTCCAGGCCTTATTTTATCTGAACAACGCCTTCAGTTCTGACACTATTTCACCTAAGCCCGCAGAAACTGAGTAAAATGTTTTGTTGGATGCTTTAGTATTTTCTGACTTCAAAGAGTGGCAAAACTTATGCATTTACATCTCTCCATTTTGCTACTTGTAATGATTTCCTTCCAAAGAAGCCCCCAATGATAGAGGATTTTCCAGGCAAGTTGCAGGTGTTACCAATATGAAGGCAGGGAATTGGGGTGTTTTTTTGACCCCTATGTGTTTGACATGCTTACAAACTATATTTTTTCATTTATATGAATGAATGTATTAAGCAAGGTGCATTTGTAGACATCTAAGACATATTGTTGCTTTTAGAAAATTTCATCAATATGCAAATTTTGCTAATCTAGTTGTGGCAAAACCAAAAAAGTTGTAACAAAAGATCATATTATACTTTAAATGGTCTAAATTTATAAAATACTGTAATAAAAATAATTTGTGTTTAAGAAAACATGCTAAAATAAATATTGTGGTACTATGATTAATAGTAAAGTAGAAAATGATTGCTATTGCAGTGTACTGAATGTACACTCTACAGTTAAGAATTTTGATTTATGGTGAATGGGTTTTGTTTCGATTTACCATATCAACAGCCTGTTCCTTATGCTATCAAACTCATGCAATTTCTTTGTCAGTGATAAGGAACTGGTGCATGTGACTTCATTCAGCTCCTGCTCATGTTTTGGCTGAACACAGCCCATGCTAAAGCTCGATGTATGCTGGGAGCAGCACCATCAGATCCATGAGACAGCAACACATACAGGATTCAGTGGCTAGGAAGGACTGAAGGTCATTATGCAGCCACTGTCACCTGCAATCTTCTGTGTCCTGCAGCCACCATTCCTGTATGCTGATTGCTGTGCAGCTACTTCAGAATCTACTAGGTTATGGTAATGGTGTAGACATACCTCCCAAGCTGGAAGACATGGATGTGTCAGCTTACAAAAAATAAGGTTTTGAGCTGGATCCTGTAAGAGTGAAGGGACTTTTATGGTTCCCTGTGTCATATATGGGATGCCTGTGCCCTGATGAGGAAGGAGGACAGGCACTCTCACCCTCAGCTAGGCTACAGTTTTGCTCATTAGTTGCAAAGATTACAAACTGTGAGTTGGAGTGAGGAAACAAAGAAATCGTGAGATAGAAACCTTATGAATTAAGCGAGTGCCTGTTAGACTAACCTTTATGAAGGGGATTGAGCTCTTCTGCCTTATGTTTGTTTTCTTTCCTGATGAGCTCATAAAGTAAAGTTCAATTGACAGAGTACATTGCCCTGCAAATTTGAGAGCTCCAAACAGGCTGAGACAGTGCAGGCAATGACAATATAGGAGAAAAGAAAAAGCATTCAAGTGTAGAATATAAATCCCTGGCTTGTTTCAACATTAATTTGAAATTAAAATGTATACTGTCTTTGAGTTAGGATTAACATCTTGTTCTGATGTCTGGCAAGAAATGGATTCTATTTTTATACATTAAAATAGTCATATTAGGAAAGACTTCTCATAAGAAGGTGTATAGGATCTTTCTTTGAATTTTTTTTCAGCTTTGACCCTTATTACAAAGTGGGAGAAAAATATGGATGTCACCTGGATATTCAAAAAACTTTTACTTTTTATCTTTTAAAACATCTCTTGTTGCAACAAGTACCTTAATTATACAATTTGCTTGTAGCACAATTTTTATTAAAATGTATTTATTACCTTTTAGGACATTCTCATTTACCTTACTTTTACACATACTATGTGCTCCATGGTTCTGAAATTCTCAATATTGTAAGAGGGAATCTCAATCAGTATTCCAAATGACAGATGATTTCAACTTTGGGAATGTTAGAGACCTTTGGGAATGTCAGACATCTCTTTTTCTACTGCAGCAGTCTCATGATCTCTTCAAACAGTACGGCCATTTAAAAAACATTACACTGGATAAGTTTGGACCCTTATGGTGTGTAGACACTAGCCCCAAGGGCAATACAGAACGGGATACACTGTTCATACCTGAATCTGATACAGAATTAGAATTTTCTCTTCAGGTTAGTTGTCTCTCCACAGTGTTTCTTGTCAAAATCCAAAGGTTTCATTAAAAAAAAAAAAAAAAAGTTTTGTCTCGATTTAATGAAACCCTGATGAAATTTAAGAAAAGGCCATGCTCCTATTTGTTTACCTGCCAGGAAATTTCAGTATTTCCTCATCTGGTTTTCAGGCCCTCTCCTCCCTGCCCTGCCTCTGAACAATGCTGTCACCCTCAAGCCTGCCATGCTACAGGGTCTAGACTTTTTTGTGACACTGGCTGCTCCTGGTTATGGGACAACCTTTGTGTGTGACCTAACTGTAACTTCTGAAATTTAATGAAGGCATATAAAGTCATGACATTTAAAGCTCCATGATCAATTATTTAATTTCAGTCTTACTTCAAGTTGGAGTAATAGCAGGTAAGACACTGGTTTCTAAGACATATCCTGTAACAGGAAATCTTTATGTGGGAAAAAATATTTTCACAAAGTCTTGCCAGCCTTGGTTACCAAAAAATTATCAGTAACCAAAAAAAAAAAAAAAAAAACCAAACCAAAAAAACCCCAGAACATGGACAGAGATTTTACAGAACTTTATACGTAAGTATGAACAAATTATTCTCAGGATAAATTATAGAAAATATGAAAGTGATCTAAGTTGAATTATGTATACAGTCACAGGTCCTCTGACCATTCATAATTTAGAGGCAAAATGAAAAAACATCATCAAAATTATTAATCCTGATTTTTCACACGTGTTATGAATTTGATTTTATCTTTATCAGCCAGTTTTACATTAAATGGAATCTGGCTGCATATTTGACTAACCATTCTTTACTTGGAAGTGTGAAAATAAAAACATATTGAAGCTTTTAGATGAGTAGTAGGATGAAGCTTATCACAGCTGATAAAGACTTGGTGGATACAGATAAAAGTAAATTGCAAGAGGCTCTAGATTATCTCACATGTGAATGAGTTGGGGGAAACCCAAATAAACTGACTGAAGCGAGAAAAGGTCTGGCTTAGTGCACACCTGAATGCACTTTTCTGCTGGTTTTCATAATATTTTTTTCAAGTTTTCACATTCTGAGCATATGTTTTATTTTAAATTCTTCTACTCAGGCCTAGTAAAATCTTAGCTTCAAGGGAGATAATCTCACTGTCACCAAGGGGTAGGATGCTGGAAGGGAAAGAAATGAAGGATTTAGATGTAATTCTGCCAACTCAGTCATTATGTGTATGTAGTAATGTGAAAACTGCATGTTAATTTACCATGCCTCTGTAAGATGACCATAAAGGCTAATCAATTTGTACACTTGATTCTTTCTAAAAAATAATTTCTAATGTAACTTCTCAAATACCAGGTTGTCCCCCATTGTTTTCTAACCATATAGAATAGAGGAAAAAAGGGTAAGATTGCCAAATAATCAGTGACTTTAAACAAGATTGGTAGAACACCTGAGATCTTGGGAGATAGTATAGATATTGAAGCAGGAGCTGACAATAGATTGTGAACCTTTGGACATAATGTTTTGGCATAAGTATATGACAAATAAATCAAGGAAGTGGAAACTTTAACAAGTACATAACAGCAGTCTGGATTATTTCCAGGGATCATATCTCAATATTGTTTCTTTTTCCTCACTTGTGTGACAACTGAAATTTTGAAAATTAGGGAACTTGACTTAGAAGTTAGTTTGCTAACTACCAAATGCTGAGTTTTCTAATGAAAAATACATGAGGGATTTTGCAGGTGTTAATTTTTATAAATCCTTTAACACTGTATTAAGATACTAAGCAAATTCAGAGAAAGTTGTGGAAAAACATATAGTCAGATCTCTTTCTTCATATTAAATAATTATTTTCTGAATGTCTATTGTGATGAGCAGGATCAGGCTACCGGCCACTGTGACCTTCCAAGAAATATTAGATGTATAATTTATGAGTGGCAGAATTCAACCAAACCATGAATAGGTAAAAAAGTCAACTCCACACAATATAAATATATCTGTGAGTTCAAGGAAAGTCATGCCATGTTTGATTTACACATTAGCCTGTGAGACAACACTGACAAAATCACTGATCAAGGATGTGAGGGAGGAGTTATTTGATATTGGTTCCTGTTTTATCTTTTCATCCCACAAAAATGCTAGGTATTTTCATTCTCTGAATTGTCAAATTTTTGTTCTTAGAAAGACTTAAAGAAAATCTTACGGCTGAAAAATAATGATGTAGAAAGATATCTGCAGCAATAAAAATTACAAGGTTTGTGATTTTGACCTGATGACCACATCATGATTATCACAATATCCTCATAGGAATCTCACTGACTTGACACAAAAAATAGAACACAAGAGTTGAGTATAGAACATATTTGTTTTACAGGGTTAGCCGGACATAAAGAAAGTAAAAGCATAATACAGTATGGTCTTACAGCCAGATACATAATGAAGTATACTCTAGGATGACTTTTCTTGAGCAGGGATGTTGGACAAGATGATCCTCTGAAGTGCCTTCCAACCTTCCAATCAACTCTGTGATTTTTCTGCAAGAAGTAGTCACCAGTTCCTGTTCCTTAAATATAACTAGAACGTGGGTATGATTCCAATCTTTTTAGTAGTGCAAGACAGAAGTAGTGTTATGGAACACTGCCCTCATTCTCAGAATAAATATGTATTATTAGCTCACTGCATTCAAACAAAACTGCAGTAAAAGTTCATCGAAGGAAGATATCCCTAGAGATGATTCCATGAAACAGAATGAAACACGAAACATCCCATGTTTCTGCCGACATTCAGGTATCATGTTGTAAGGTATATCTATTCATGAAAGCCTAATAGTGAGAAAAATATTTCAAATTATTGAAGACTGCTAAGCGTGTAGTGGCAGTTGCTCCAGTTAACATGGAAATCACATTAAAGGAATGAAGTCAGTTCAGTGACAGTTCAGGTGCTGAGTTAAAAAAGGAATAAGATGGAAAAGGCAGAAGCAGCAGGATGCTGAGCTTTAGTTAGATGTGCTGACAAAACATAGCTTATTGAATGAAGGTTGAATGAAGGACTGAGACTACTGCTAGAGGTGAGAGTTTGAAAAGATATCCAGAGAGGAGCTGGACACAACACAATATAGTGTACATAGTATATAGTAATTTTATTAATGAAGTACTTTTCAGTGGTTTGTAACTTGGAGAATTTCTTTAGCAAGTATTATCTGTGTGCTTTATAATCCCTGACAAGTACTATGGGCCCTTCTATAAATCTATGTAAATTTGCTGAAATTGTTCATAGCTTAGTATTTGCAAGGTCTTCTTATAGCAACCCATCTAAACAAATACAGGCAAATTTATATTTTTTTAAATGCAAAGAGAATTCCATTAGATGTTAAGATTTATACTTTTCCTTAAACTGTTTTGCCAGAAGTTTCTGAATTGGCTATTAATATACCAGGGTTTAATTCTATGCTATTTATTCTTTTCTGAATATTGATGCATATTATTTTACAAGAATAAAGGAATATCTAGGGCTTACTGTAAATATCTGCTGGGTAGGATGCAGAAAAACCAGTTGCCAACTATGCAAACTATTCTTTTATAACATGGAACAATTTTCTTGGTGAGGAAATGTTATAATCACACAATTTTTGCTCATATAGGTATCATTGTATGCACATTTCCCATGAAGATGAAAAAGGAAAGGTACAATTTGTTGATAAGATATCAGAAAATTATGTAATGCTGATCTTTGAAAACTAATGATGTAAATAAATGAATCATCAAAATGCAATTTCCATTTTTTTGAAAGATTCCACTTTGCTTTAAAAATTACATGGAAAGCAATATATATTTAAATTTTCCAAGACATATTTTTTTGTCATAAATTTTAATTTCAAAGATGTTTTGCTAGCATTTCATTCAGGGTACTATCTTGTAGATTTATAATCTACATTTTGTATTGACCTTTCTTTTGTAGTAGCAACCATTATATATACCTGATAAAATCATCATCTGCTTTTTTCTATAGTTAATTGTAGTTATTACTGTATTTGATATCTTTCTACCTACTGAAATTCTCTGAAACCTTGAGTCTTCATTTGGTTGCTTTACATATATTGAAATACAGACAGTGATAAGGATTGTAAATAGCAATCCTGTTTCCTTAACATGAAGGAGTGTGGAATACTTAGGTTTGAATATATGTGCAGTACACAACTGAACTTCAAAATGAAGTAAAATTCAAAGATCAACCTATTTCTAAGATCTGGATTTGTGTTGTTCAGAGGGAAGACTGTGTTTTCCCTAATGCATTTTAAAGGGCAGAAGAATTAAAGAAAGTTTATTTCCTTTCTTGGATTGTAAAGGAAAGTTTATCTTCAACAGATTCACCATATTTTTTTCACATGTTTTGGTAACTTAGGTGGCTCTCCTGATTTGTAAATTTTAGCCTAAATAATCAGAAATGCTTATAATTTGCTAGTGAGAGCTAGCTTTTAAAATCCAATTGTGAAAGTAGAAATGCTGGCTTTCCAGAATGAAAATTACATGAGGAAACTGGACACAGGATGCATTATGTATCTCCAACAGATCAGCTCAGTTACAACATTAGGGAAAAGATTAATTCTTTTAGTCAATTGCAGAGATTTTTCAGATTGTGACAGTGATGTCTGTAGACAAGATCCACCAGGAACATCTGAGAATTTGTTACAAGTATGTGTCTACATCTGTATCTATAACAATTGGCCATAGTACTCTTATAGCATGAAAATAAAGAAAACATCAAATGAAACAAACTCAGGGTATGCAGACAGGATATAAAAGTTATCTGCGATAAATGTGCATATTTTTCCTTGCTGAAATGATTATTGTGAGTATGTCCTAAGTTTTTTTTTTCTCTTCTGTTTGTTCGGGTTTTTGGTTTTTGTAGGCAGGCAGTTAGGTTGGTTTGATGGTTGGCTTGCTTTGTTGTTTTGGTGGGTTTTTTAAATCTATTTGATGAGAGAAGTAATTTGAGTAGTTTCCTCATCAGATGACATCTTTCCACCATTAAAATGGTGACTTTAGATTAAAAATTAAGGGAAAGAGTGACCCAGTCTGTGATAAGGAATTAGTGGAGAATTTTTTCTACAGAAAAAATGTGGAAGAAGTAATCACTATTAAAATCAAATTTTCTGTGTACTCTCAGTCAGCCCAAGGTTCAGTTCACTGCTTGTTTTTGTAAATATGCAGCTTATACAAAGGATTCTACTTGTTTTGAATTTCGTCTTGAAAGTAGCAGTTACTGAAGATTTTAACATTTCTAGGCATAGGTTTATGATATGAATTGCTCTGAATTCTGCTTCCCCAGCAGCAATTGCTTTTGTTGGCTGTGTAATGTGACACATGCATCTTAAGAAGAATTGTTACGATAGATGTAATTTAGTCTATTTATTCATGGCAATTTACAGAACATTAATGTAACTCCACGGGGCCTTTAGCTACCAACAGGGAGCTGAAGTGTCCTGTTTGCTACTGGGAAAGAAGGAAATGAGACAGCAACCACCTGTCAGTGTAGTAAACCAGGTGTACTCTCTTCTGCGTATCATAAGAATTCTCCAGGCAGGCAGCAGAAAGTAAAGTGGAATGTGGTTTCAGGGACAGACACTGCTGTTTGTAGTTAGTTTATTTTATGACACACAAGTATGAATGTGCTCAGGTTGTTAACAGAAAAATTGTATGTGTGAATCAGGTGAAGAAAATGCTAAGAAGCAGTATTTGAAAAATGTTGTGTTTGCCCTCAGTCAGCTTACCCTATCGCCTGAAAGCTGGCAATAGAAATGAAATGTGGAAAATAAGGCATTAAAAGCATCTGATTGTTGAAATTTTCTTTTTCCAGGACATATGAATAATTTTGCTTCTTCCTGCAATTTTTTTTTTGTTTTTTAAAGATATTAACTGCTAGATTATTATAGATGCTTGAAGCTACAAGCAAGAAAAATTAACATAACTAAAGTATTTCAGGTTTATTCTACTCTCTTCCTTGCATGGTTTGCTTTGTTTCTCTTCTTATCTGAGTCAAATGTCTTTAAAATCCCACTTTTTTAGCTTAGGATACAGCAGCAAGCTTTCACAGTTTTATTTTGAGTTTTTGGGGGGGCTTTTTTGTTTGTTTTTGGAGCCAGGGGGTTGTTTGATATTTCCTCTGTTAAGTATTAATTGGTCTGGTTGACTCGTATTTTTCCTACAGCACATGAATATTTATATGAAGAAAAGTATAAACATACAAATACTTACAGGAATAAAAGTATGGTATGCAGTTGTGTCACTTGCACTGTTAACATTTTTCTTTTTTTAAAATGTTAGATTAGAATTTGTCTGCAACATTCTTTGTCACAATTCGCACATTATTTCCATTGAGGAAATATGGAATACACATGCCAGGGTGAATCTAGTGATTGAGTGTTCTGTAATCAGTGGCTGCTGTTTTAATGAAACTCTATTTCTCTGATTTTTCAGCTGTCTTTGTCTTATGGAAGAAGCTCTTACAGCATGAGGCTAGTACTCATACTGTTAGTGTTCAAAAACACATAATCACATAAGGGATTATATGCGGTGCTTTTTATTAAGAGCTCTGGGAATCGGGGTAGTTTTCTACCCAAATCTGATTCCAACCATACATTTGAGATGATCGTGTTTTTATACTCTATCATTATATAACTTTCTTGTTAATTGTTAAACTTATATTGTTCTATGTATACACAGATTTCAGCTAAACATAGCTCCCTTAACATAGTTTCTCATGATTCTTCTTACGATTATATAATAATTATATTTAATTACTAACAATCATCACATCTAACAGTTATATCATCACATCTAACAATTGTATCATTTATCATATTGCTTATGCAGGTGCAGTGATCTGAGAAAACACAAAGCTAACATTTTCAGTACCTATCTTTAACATTTTTCCAGGGTTCCACCATCAATACCTATAGTTATTAATCATGTTAACTCAGTTGCCATTATTTGTGTATCTAAAGCTAGGCTAGAGACACTAGGGGGAAAACCTTGCCCTGTGAACAGTAAGAATACAATTCCAGGGTTCATCCAGAAGAAAAACCCTCACAATTTAGTGTGTCTGAAATGACCTGGGACTGTGCTCTGTCCTTGGGGTCAAGGCTGATATAACAAGACTGATCAAATTAACAGGAGCCAGTCACTGCTCATAACACATCACACACAACTAACTCTGCCTCAGGTGTGTAGCTGCCCATACTTCTGTATCATGACAAGTATCAGCTGCCCACAACAGCTGAAATTTAACATATGATCATTTCTTACATCCTCCCTGCTTCATGAACTCGATGGGCCTTATGTTCTCACACTCATTCTGGATAAACAAAGTTACCCATGCTGGAAGTCAGTGGAAGAAGCTTCCATTTATCCACTCCTACTTTTTCCACACTCTGAACCTGTATTACACAAGGATTATGTAATTGCCATGTCACCCTATTTGGATGAACAAAGCCCAGGAGACTCCTCCATGCCACATATACCCAAAATTCACTGTATCAGCACTTAATGCACAGGACAAGACATTGCTCTGCAGCTATGCACATGCAGTTTTTGACTGATGCGGATCTACTGGCTGCACTTTTTGTGAAAGAATGTCTTCTTCTTGCAATGACAATTTCATGCCAAACTTCCTGGTTCTGTGCAGTTCAGCAAGATTCTCACCCTAAGGCAGCATGTACCATCTCCTTCATCCTCTCCCATTTTCAGGAACCAAGAAGTTTCACTCACAGAAGTCTAACATCAGGCCTAATCCCACTACCAAGCTTGATTTTCCCTCATTTAGAATCTTCTGAATGAGCAGTGCCTTTCATGCAACATGATGAATCAGAACAGACAGCCTAGAATTTAGAATTCCCTTCTCAATATAATCTGACTAACACAGTCAGTACAACGCTGAGCAGTACTAGAGCAGAGGGTCAGATTGTGTATCTCCATGTATCTAATTAAAATGCTGTTGCATATAATTAGTAGCCACCGTGCCTGTCTCCATACATTTTGCAAGTTGAGGTTAATATTTAAACACCTTTTATGCCAAAACTCTTTTACTTTTGCCCAGCTCTGTATAAGATTCCACAAAGACTCAATCCTTGGGCACAGGCTCTTTGACTCCAAGAGGTCCCATAAATATGACATTTTGAGACACAGCATTCAGCCTGGGGAACTGAACTCTGCAGGGCATGCTGAACAGGTGTGGCATTATACTTCCTGCCTGTGCTGGATATTCCCTGACCTGGGTTAATCCTCAAACCTTTCTGTGGGGGGAGCAGGAAAGTGCTTTTAGAGATGGCTATAACTGCAAATATTGACAGTCATCAGAGGCATTTCACAAGAACTGACTTTTCTTCACAAAAGTGTTTCACTACCATGATTCATAGAAGCAGGAGTATCTGACTATAAGGGCTGGAGCAGCACAGGCCAGGGATGGAAATTTCAAGCATGAGCAAGAACTGGTGTTAAGACAGTAAAACTGTCCATATTTCAGACAAGGCTTGTAAATTCAGCTTAAGTGCATAGTTTTCAAGTAAGGATGATAGCTACTTAACTATATTATTTGGTTTTTAGGCTGCTTTTTAATTGCTATTTTATACTGACACCCTATGTTTTCTCTTTAGAACAGTATTTACAGGATAACTTCGGATTCTAAGTATTAGGGGGTTTTTGTTTGGTTGGGTTTTATTTAATTCTTTGGAGCAAAAAACTACAAATTCATTTGAGTCAACCTTTGAATTTTAGTTTAATTATATATAATTATTTCACTTCCACATATTTGTAAGGCTAACTGTAGGAAAATGTTGTAGCATAGAGAGAGAAAATCCCACAGCCTTTTAATTTACTCATGAATAATTTTAATTTCTTGTGTCTTGATAATGAGTGGAAGAAAAGCACAGAGTTGGTTTCTAAATGGAATGTAACAGCATCTGTTTTGGCTTTTGTGGTGGTTTGGGTTTGCCAATCTGAGTTTCCTGGCCAATGCAGCAATTTAAGTAGTGGGTTTAGTGCTGGCCAAACACCAGTGCACCCACTAGAAATTATTTACTCATTTCCAGCTGCGAGATATGTATTAGGAAGGGGAGGGCAAAAAACCTTTCTTTAAAGGGTATAAAGAAAACTTTATTAACAGAATTAAAAGAAAAAATGATAAGAAAATCAGAATAAACCTTCAGAACACTTCTCCTCCCTCCACACCTTTTCGTTCCAAACGAAAATTTAAAGAGACAAAACTTGGAACTTTCAGTCAATTATCACCTCTAAAATAATCTTTTTTCAGTCCATTTAGGGAGAGGAGTCTCTCCTGCCATGCCATGGAGACTTCTCCATAAGAATCAGCTCTCTTGTGGTTTCAATGTCACAGCGAATCAGCTGCCCGGGAAAGGAAAACCTGTTTGCAGTGTGAAGGTGCCTCCCATGCCTTGCAGCTTTCCCAAAGCTGCTTTCATGGGCCATGTCAACTTATGGGATACTATTTTAAGGATTAGTTGTTCTAGCACAAAAACAAAACTTCTCTTATTTTATCTCTGGGAACAGAGGTTTTCCTTCTTCCATCTCTGGGACAAGGTTTCTTGTCTCTCTCATCTCTCTCTGTCCAAGCTTTGCATTGGATTACAGCTTTCCCATCCACATGCTCCAGCAAGAGTGCCCTTTTCTCATGGGCTGTGGGAGAATGATGCATCCCACCATATTTTCCATTATTTACATGGGAAAAATGAAGTCTGATATATCAAAAAATATATCTCCACCATAGACTCATAAAAGAATTTCAGCCCAAGACTAAGGCTCCTCAATCTCCCCCAATCTAGAATTTAACTCCTTTACTGACCTCAGTGTCCCATGTTGTCTTCTCTATGTTATAATTTATGGTGAGGAACCAATCACCAAACAGTGAGTCCAACTGAAATGCAATTTAATAATTGACAGAGCAAGTGCTATGATAATAGGCAAATCCAACATTGAGTGAAGCCGAGCCAAGGGCTGGTTTGCACCCACCCAGGAGCGCTGGGTGTAGCCGGGAGAGTCACCACTCTGCAACAGCCCACACATCACCCGACAGTTCGCAGGCCTTTTATGCGTCCATACTTGCAATACTTCTGGTGTACTCTGCGTCTGTGCCAGCAGTTGCTAGGGGGTCTTCTTCTGTCTTCTGGTAGTCATTTGGAGGAAGGCTCCCGTCCTCTTCCTCAAGGTTTTGATGACCCTGCAACAGCCTTTACCATATATAGCCGTGTAGCTGCACATAGTTAAATATTGCATAGTTAGCTTTTCAACATATTAGCTTGTGACATATTGCAGGTTTGAGCCTTATGACATTTTTGCAACATATCAGCCCACTATATTTATCTTGTGGTTTTTCTGTTATTGCCTTTCCCTCTTCCACAGACTTGATGAACAAACTTTGAGAGATTAACCCATTACACTCTACAGGTCTTCACCCTTTCCTTTTCCTGATTTGGGACAGAATTAGTGTTCATAGCTTCGTTTGTTCTCAAGCTTTATCAACAGAAACAGCTTTTACAGAGTCCTGCACTGTTGAAAGGTTGATCTTGTCCAGGCTGCACAGCTGAGGAATCGCTGTGTCTCTCGCTGCTAATTACATGGTCTCTGCCACCACTGTGTGAGTCACACTGGCTGCCCACACCACCCCTGCTCCTTTCTTCATGCGGGGCACCAGGAAAAAGAAGCAAAACTGCTGCTGCGGCTTTTGTCCTTCTGTCCACAACGGGGCTGGCTAAAAGCGGCTAGGCAAACAAAGTCCATTGCGAGTCATGCCGAGATAGCCACGACCACGCAGTCCCGGCCACACGGCCGCTTCTGGACGGAGCTGAGGGCGGCCACTCCTGGCCCCAGCTGCTCCTGGCCTCAGGGCTGTCCCCAGCATGTGGCGCCACTACTGGCGCTGGTGCCGGAGAAGAACAAAGTTCATTTGTGAACCATGCTGAGATAAGCCCCAGCTGTGCGGCGCTGCTCTGGCCGCACCGAGTCCAGCTGAGCACTCTCGACGCTAGGACAGTCCCAGTGGCAGCTCCGGTGGCAGCTGAAATCCCAGCTAAGCAGCACACCGGCCTAGGCCCAGCCAGCCACCTCTCCAGAGGCCGGAAGTCGAGAGAGCTTTTCATGGGCCACCTCGTCCTTACATGTGCTTTCATAGAGCTCTTCTAAGCGCTAATATGTTTTCATCCAGCTCTTCTAAGTGGTTTAACCAGGTGTCAATCTCCAAAACTAGCTCGCTGATTGGTTAACTGGGTGTCAATCTTCCAAACTAGGCAGCTGATTGGGTCTTCAAAACCAGCCAGTTCATTGGCCCCAGCAGATCCCCACAGGGTACCACACCCCCAAATGATAACCAGACTTCGTTAAACCACATCAGCTTTCTTTTTTGTTTGTTTGCTAGTTTTTAATTTATTGCTTTATATAGACAGCAGCAAACATTTATCCTCGGGTCATATATTTGTCTAATCTACAAATGGCCACTGAGTGTAAGCTCTTGTGAAAAACTTACATGAAGAATGCTAATTAGTAATGAACTGGAGGAGTTTTACACCTCCTAGGAAAAAATGGGGAATTTTTGAGAGATGAAATGCAAACAAATACTCTTAATATGATAAATGTATAATTAAGGAGAGGGAAAAAAGGGGAAAAAATGGATTTTTGTCATAAATGATTATCACTTTAAATCCTCTGTGGGTCTGTAGATATCAGGACCAATTTTTATGAAGTGAAGATGCTTACATCCAAGTAGAAATCATGACTGATGCTTTTTCAGGAAGGGAAGAATCCTTCTATTGTAACTTTAGTTAAGATATGGAATTTGTTTTGTCTGCTTAAGAATTTTATGAGTATTTTGAACAATGCTGTATGGTTTAGAGATAAATACAGAGAGATTCTATATGACATTTGTCTTAATTTGGGATTATGAGTAATTTGAAGTAACTGCATTAGTGAAGGGTTCTTATCATTCAATGATTTGATGATTTTAAAAAGCAGGACCTGGAGAAATAGAGTACATTTCCATTAGAGAACAAGCCAGAGATATACCATCACAAAGGCCAGACATATACTGTCACTGAAGAATTTAGTCACCTCTAGGTAACCGTGTGTGATCCTGAAGGCTTCTGGTATTCAGTATCATCAGGTAAACACTTCAGCTCCAAGATCAAAAAAAGAGTCCCAGCACCATACTCACAAGTACCAGGTTTAGAAGATTTGTTCTAAAACTTTTCAGAAATACAAGTCTTTCAAAGTTCCAGGGATTTGAAAAGCTTGTAAGTTCCTTTGGCTTTATCATCATTGATACTGCTGTGGATATCAATAGCATAATTTTAAAAAACAAAAAAACCCCACAATTTGTAAAATATCTATAATAAACACAGAATAAACAGAATGAACACAGAATATTTTGCTGAAGTAGTGCATTATGCTTGATTTAAAGGAAAGCCATGAAAGTTTTTGACCTCTTTCCCTCTGTGAAGTTTGGTAAGACTCAGACATAATTTTGAAGGCAGTAGCTAGTGCTGCTGCAGACCTTTGATATTATCAGGAGTGCCAGCCAATGGGAGACACATGTCAGAAATTGTTGTTGGTAAGTAAACTAGTAATGGGTTAGGGAACTGTAAACCTAGGGCATGATGGCACAGAACAGAACAGGGATTCCAAAATTGCTGTCAGAACCACTACTCAGTCTCTGCCTGTGAAACAGCATCTCTCTTCTTTAACAAGCTAACTCATCTACCATTCTATACTCATGAAAGTTCATAGCCTGTTTAAATGCTTCCGTAAGCAACTATCAGGAAAGAGCAAATTGAAGATGCAGTCTGCAAATATGGAAAAAGTCTGAGCTGTGTAGCTGTGATTCAATCTCAGTCCTTCAGAAATATTCAGAGTAGTTAGGCTGATGACAGAGACAAGAGTAACCTACCACAAACCAACCTTAAATTGAAGGGAAATGGTTGTTTACAATACGAGAAAGCAATTCTCTCAGTTATATTCTTAAGGTGACATCTTTGGATGCTGTTTATATTTTCAAACATTGTTTTTCAAAATATTAATTGAAATCAAGGCAACTCCAACTTCATTTGTCTACATTTTTCTCCATTCCTGATTCTGTTCTTAATCTTATTTTTATTAATGGATGGCAAGGACACAGAGGTAATAACACAAATGAGAAAGGAGAGCAGTTGTCTTTCTCTTTTATTACTTACTGAATTGTAGGTTGCTTATATACCAGTATGAAAAGCGAAAATAAAACTAGCTTGATATAACCTTCATTCTTTCTATTTTCTGTGCATAGAATCCACGAAATCTCAGATCTCTTTTTATTAAAGATTAATATCTTTCTAACCTTGAACCAGAAATTGCTAAAACAGAGATTGCCTTTTAGTGAAGTATAGATACCAGGCTTAGAATGCACCAGCATTGCTTTATAAATACATAAACAGGAACAGCAAGAAGCAGTGTTGGTACTTATTTAAGTTGATCCAACTTTCAATTACTTAAGTGATTAGTTTAAACTTGGATTTTGATCTGCAGGAGAAGCTCAAAGCCTTCAAAGAATTGCTATCCACTCACAAGAGGTTTCTCATGGAAATCTTATGAGAAGAAACAGCACTCTGAAAACTTAGTTATACGAGTTCAGTGACTTCAAACTCCCAAATACTCTATGGGGGATATATTTCAATTGGAAATTTTACCTCTGCTTTTATTTCTTAAATATCTTGATTTTTGACAGAAAATGTGTCACAGTCTAAGTCATTAGCTCTAAGGTTAGGGAATTTCACAATTCCACCCACCATGGTTTCATTGTCAAAATCCTTTTAAAGAAAAAATTCCATAACTTGCATATTAGCAATTGTTTGCTTTCATTCTAAGTGAATTTTGCTTGCCAGCAATCTAGTGTGAAGGAATCAATAAGTAGTGGCATAGTTTTGTTCCCAATATGCATTTATTTTGAGATCCTATTAACTCTTTCCACTCCTAGGAACTAGATCAATTCCACACTTCCGGAGGAAAGGAGTTTATGAAAAAATCTATATGATTGCAGTGTGAAAGGCTTTGCCACTCCTGTCACAATAGTAATTTTCAATAGGGGTTTTCAGAGACAATTAAAACATTTTAATTAAAGCTGTTCAAGATGTCCTTCTAAATATTTAGTAGCTAATAGAACGACACTTGTTATCCCAGAGAATAACAGCAAGTACTACGTGGATACTGGTGACATTAATTAATTGCTTTATCACCATGATATAAAATATGTATTATTTATCAGTGACAATGCAGTGTCTCCATTAGAAACAATTATAATTATTTATTAACATGTTAATGCTGCAGCTTTTCTCTTGGTAACTATGCACTAAACCAGTGAATCCATGTCCCCATTATACTCAAGTATATCAGTTAGTATGTACATATTTTTCAGTACTTCCAACGTTCTTTGTGAGAATATTTTTATGGACAGCTTCTTGGGGTTTAAATAAATATTTTTACTAATATATATCAGCTATATCAGCACTTGAGAACTACTTTATATTCAGTTCTGTAGGTGGTCTGAATTATTTTTGATTATTTTTAAATATTAATGCAGTACCACACTAACTGTAATGTGTAATATTGAAAGATATACTGAGCTCTAGAGAGATTTTCAAATCAGGTTAATATGAATCTTGCTTTACTTGGATCTGTTTTCCACATTTAATGGTAGGTGGAGAAATCTGCTATTCTGCGATATTGACAAAAACATTCCAAACAAGCAATGTAGGTTTTGACTCTGCGAGATCATGGTCATTAGAAGGGTTTATTTATTGTCTTTCTCCATGGTAGAATGATACACTGCAAGTAAGTTGTCAGATCTCATGAAAGTAAATTCAGTGTGTTTAAATGCACACATCTGTATTATCTTTACATTTCACAAAGTTTCTATTACTATATTCTTTTGGTAAAAGTGCTAGAAAATCTATGAGGCTTTTATTGCAGGTTGCTGCACAGTAAAGTAATGTTTTTGCATGAAATCATACCCAAATATACATAAATCATGTTTCCTCTGCTCATCTAGGAGTGGGCTTGGCAGTGTTAGGCTAACAGCTGGACTCAATGATCATAAAGGTATTTTTAAATCTAAACAATTCTATGATTCTGTGATACAGCAGTTGCTCAGAATTACAGATTAGTCAGCCATACAACTGACATCATTAGGCATATTACAGTATAATGTACAGAAAAGCAACCTTCCTTTAAATAGCAATTTCTCTACTTAATTTCTTTTATAAATCAGCTCTACTTTTGGCACATTTTATATTAATGTACAATAATTGACATAAGAACAAGCACTGCAAAGGACAAAAACCCAGGTGGTATTTTGTATGATAGGGCTTTGTTAAGTGAAATAAAGAATGTCATTGGGCACTTTCAAGTTAAAATGTGTAATTTACTATATAATGCTATACAGAATTAGTAACAAGACTATGCCACTACTGACTGAAGGAAGTAAATAATTTCAATTTTGTAGATCTGCAAATAATAAAATATATTTGCATCTGAGGTGACCTTTGTCACAGAATCATGGAATAACAGAATAATTTAGGTTGAAAAAGACATGTGATCATTAAGTCAAACCTTTGATTGGTCAGCTAGACTCTGTCAACTAGACCTTGGCACTAGGTGCCATAGCCAGTTGTTTCTTGAACACCTCTGGGGATGAACACCTCCCTGAGCAGCCATTGAATATCTGAAAATCTTGACAGGGAAGAAATTCTTCCTGATGTCCAACCTGAACCTCCAACCTAGTGCAGCTTCAGGCCATTTCCACTTTTCCTGTTCCTGGTCATCCTCACTCTGCTACTCCCTGCTTTCTGGTAGTTGTAGTGAGCAACAAGGTGTCTCCTAAGTCTCCTTTTCCAGTTGCCTCAGTCAGTCCTCATACAACTTACCCTCTAGATCCTTCACCAGCTCTGCTGCCCTTCTCTGAACACCATTCAGCATTCTAATGTCTTTTTTGAAATGTAAGGCTCTGAACCGGACCCAGCACTCAGAGGTGTGGCCTCACCAATGCTTAGCAAAAAGCAGCAATCACTTCCCTGGTCCTGCTGGCCATGGTATTTTTGATAGAGTATTTCTGCCATTTTTGATTTAATTCTGCTAGCTAGACTTGTGCAATGTTCCTAGGAAATGTTGTATGTAAGCTCTAGCCATTAATTAATGTCCAGTAAAAATGGACTTTGTCCAATAGCAATGGATTTTGAAAATAGAATCTTTTGAAAATAAAATATTTTGAAAATAAAATTTTGAAAATGCTTTTCTTCATGGGAAGAACAGAATTGAGGAAACTTTGACTTTTATATAACCGCGAAGTATGGCAGCTATAGACCAGTCACTGAGATTTCTTGCAGATCTGATTTGCATCATAGAGAAACTACCCATGGTAAGAGGCACCAGCAGAGGGACCCAGCAGGGCTTGGACTCTCAGCATGACCCATGTCTATGGCAGATGGTGATGCACAAGTCTTTTGGACCTGCAGCTTGGCAGCTGGTCAGAGGGTTTGGATAGCAGCAACACTCAGAAGCGAGAGAACATGAAGGACACATTGTTGAAGCACTTTGGATGAAATGAGATCTTTGTACTTCAAACTTGTTAAACTCTGCGCTCCTGCCAGGACAAAGCCCAGTGGTGATGCAGAGAACAGTACCAAGTCAGCCAGTGGCGATGCAGAGAACAGTACCAAGTCCTGGCTCCAGGCGAGAGGAGGGAATCAGGTGCTGTAGCAGGTCTGGACTGGGCAGTGCATGTTGGTGGGACAGCAGAGCCCTTGGGCATGGGGGAAGAGGGTGCGAGGAGGAGAACAGGCCTAGGTACCAGGTAGTGAGTGCTGGGGTGATGAGATGTGCTGGAGCCTGCATGTGTACATGGTTGTAAGAGCCCTGGAGGATCAGAGGATCAGAGCCTGTGGCTGTTGGAAAGCAGTGAGGCAGGGGCTGTCACAGCCTGTCCCCACTGCCAGCACAGGGCTGCTGAGGGTTGGTGCCTGACAACCATCTAGCAAGGAAGACAGACACCCTCACTATTGTCATTATCTATGTAGCTCTTTGTTGGTCTCAACAGACTGGAAATGTGTCTGGCATTTTTACCCAATAATTTGAGTTCCTTCTTAAAGATCCAGCCTGCACTTCCCTAGATGCTCCTTCCCTGGATGCTGATGAGTGCACTTGTAGCCAGCAAATGCAGCTGCATTTATTGAAAATTTTGTCTAAAATCAAATTTAACACTTCCTAGTCACACTATCAGGAAACATGCAGAATGAATAATGAAAGCAAACATTAGATAAAAGTTTATTCTGAATAAAAAATGCAGGTGATAGCTGCAGTTAAAGTTCACTTATCTGAGCTTAATTTCCAAAATTGGGAAATTTATCTCCCTGCTTTTTAAAGGTCACTATGCCTTTTTCTCATTAATAGCTCATAGCTGTGAAAGAATTACTTTTGACAAAGTAGTGCTCCAAAATGAAGTAAATATTAATTTACCTCAAAATATGAATCTTGGGGGAAATTTTAACACTCTCTTATGTGATCTGGAGGCATTGCTTTCTGGCATCACTTCCCTTCCAAAATGTAGAAAAATGGTATTGTGGAGATTTCATTCAGAGTTATTCTGGGTAACAGTGTTAAAAAACAAATTCTTCCCCATTCTCTCTGAAAATACCTAAAATTGTTTATCTTCAATAACACCTAATAAAATAAACTACCATATCAACAAATATCTAAGCCAATTACAATAGGTTGTGAGAGAGTGGACATTTCTTCCTTTTTCATATAATTGATGCAAGAAAGCATATTGTTGAAAACTACCACTACATGTTAATAACATTGGAATGCAGGTGTTGTTTGCTGGTGAATAACACCAGCATGTATGTAAATGTTAGTAATAATTTGGATTATATTTTTTGCTATTTAAAATGATAATATAGAACAGGTAGGATGGAGTATTTTGTTCAAACCAATATTATGTAGTTGTATTAAACCGATATTTTGGGATTTCTATATGGTTTATGATCTATTTTAGAAGAATTTTCATTTACATGAAACACATAGATAACGGGAGTTTTTCTCTTAGAAGCCTTTTATGCTGGCTGGTTTCCAAACCCCCACCCAGCTTGTCTCTCGCTTCCTCTCCTCAGCAGGACAGGGGTAAGAAAAAAGCTTTGACAAGTCAAAGTAATGAGAGAGGGGTCTTTTACCAGTTAATGTGACTGGGAAAACAAACTGAACTTGGGAGAATTAATTTAACTTATTATAAACTAAAACTTGAATCAGGTGAAAAGGATCAAAACCAAAACCTGTAATATCTCCCTCTCACCCCCTACTTCTTCACAGGCTCAGCTTCACTCTTTTTCATTCCCAGTTTCTCCATATTCTCTCCTCCAAGCAGGACAGGGGGAAATGGAGACTGTGGCCTGTTTATAGCCTGTTTATAGTTTCTCTCTGTGAACCTTCTTTTCTTATACTTTTCCCCAGCTTCAGCATGTGATTTCCACAGACCTTAGGAAATATCCACCTGGTCTGACATGAAATACTTCAGAGGCTGCAGTGTGGTTACCTGCTCCAGAGTTTGAAGCTCTTTCTCACCTGCTTCATCTCACTTTGGTGCTTTCAGGGTCCTTTCTCAGACTTTTTTTCTTCATTCCTCACACTGATGGGCAGAGATTTACTGATCTTTTCATACAGACACTCAAGCTTGGCTGAGGGTCCCAGCTGAGACGTGCACTGCCTCTTCTGGAGCCAGCTGTAGCTGTCTGTGTAGCAGACGCTGAGCAGCACCAGCCACTCTTCACAGACACCATCCCTGCAGCCCTCCCACCCCACTGCCAATATCTCAGCAGTTAAACCCAATACAACTTCTCTGTTTTGTCTTATGTCCTTCTTCATATTTTATGGTAAAGTATCAAAGTGAGTGTTGAATTATGAAAGATGTGCATTCTACATTTCTCAACTCAATGCAAAGCAAGTTTGTCTCTTCTCATATCACATGCAACATACGATTTTGACTTAGTATGGAAAAATAGCTAGGTTTGAACAGCATATGAGTTTTCTCTCATTCAATTTACAGAGCAGCATCAGTCATGGGTGATTTTTAAATTTTGCACTTGCAAGCAATTAGTGTTTCATCTTCCTCTTTAGTTTATGTCTCAAATGTGCTTCTTTGCAACATGTTAGAACCAGTAGGGGGAAAATACTGTTGGAGCTGGGAGAATTACATTGAGGGAGGAGAGAAATGGGAAAGACATATTAACTAATATCCACTGCTCACGGTCTTTCTCTACATCAGCAGAAATATTATATGAATGTTCTTGAGACCAAACATTTATGCCTAAGAGTGGAAAACACCAAATTTAAGCACAGCTCAATGTACTTTAATGCACTGTTTTAAAAATGAACAGACTTCAATTACAGTAAAGTTTTAGTACTGCATCACATAGAGAAAGGTAAGGAGGAATAAGAGTTCTCTTCTTTTTTAATTTGAATAAAAATATCAGTCCGACAGAGAAACATAAACTGAACGCCAGAAATTCTACTGCTGTAAGAGAAGCGGGTAAAATCAACAAAGTACAGCTGAGAGGATAGAATTTTACCTTTTCTCAGTTTTAGAAAGAAGAATAAAACCAAATACATTAAGAAAATATTTAAACATCAGTAGAAAGGAAACAATTAAATTACATGCCTTACTTCTTTTTTAAGTTTTTACTGGGATTATGAAGCTTTGATAATCACATATTCATGTGTTTAGAAATTTTTAATCAGGATTAGATTTTTTGATGTGTTTGTAATTTTAAATTATAATCTAAATGTGCTCTATTTTGATTTTAAAGATTTTCCCACATTTTGTCTTCTTTTTGGTTCATAACTCTTCCTATATTACTGTTACTTTTATTTTATACTCTTACCAATTTTCTGTTTAGAAAATAAAAGTAGAAAATATGATAAAGAAATATTTCTGAGAAATCAGGAAAAAAATATGGAATTGAGTTATGCAAGTTAATCTTAAGTACTATTAGTATTTAAAATATGCAATACATAGAAAGTATGACCAGTTTGAAGAATTCATCACCATGGATTTGAGTACTTCCCATGCAATGCAGATTGGATATTTAAGTTGTGAAGTCTCATTGTATTTCTATTGCTTTCAAAAACCACTTTACATTTAATTTCTGTTTCTCAAATAGTTACTTCACCTCTGACATTTCAAGAAAGGACATGAAAGCAAGACTTTACGATAGCATCTATTGTTCTTGAAGGTCAACATTTTCTTTGAGCAGTGAAAGCGAGGTGGAAAGTGATCATTATGGTCCTTACTGTGCCTAAAGAATTCTTTGATTTTGTTCAACATTTGCCATTTTCCAACCACTCAGATCAGAAGGGTACATAAGGATCTGCCATTCTAGACAGTTCCTCTGCATTAGCAACAGGTAATTTTACAGCTGCCACGTATGAGAGCATCAATTTAGTCTGTGTAGCTAAGATAGTAATTGCTTGCTACCTATGCCTTTAATTGTTTGCATGCCCAGTTTCACAAAACCTCTTCTTTAATCAGACACAGATATATATTCATTCAGGAGGTATTTCTGTGAGGCACTATCTTTTCTGATCTTTGATTCACAGCACTGTGTTCTGGTCACTCTCTCATAAATAGTCTCTCTGTTAGCTTGCCCTCTTTACCTTCCCAGTTTTGCTAACGCAGAAGGTTTGGTCTGCTGTGATCGTTTATGAGATGCAGAATCTAAGATGCTTTGTTTATATTCCTGCACATATATAAATCTCTACCTGTTCAATTTCCTTCAGAATTACAATGCTGCAGACTTGCCCTCGATTATGCTTAAAATTTTTTAGTCACTAGACTTTACAGATGCTGGGTCTCCTTAATTAAGTGTGACATCATAAGATCATACAATACTGAATAATCACAATTAAATTGTGACTAAAAAATTACTATAAATTTTATGTATTAAAATAATTCAGATAAATAGAAATATGGATAATAATATAAAGACAGAATAATTAATACTAAATTGTCATAGTGTCATTTCCATAGGTGAAACTGAGTTAAAGAAAAAATATGACACCCTTAGCTTAAAGTAGCATAGTTTTTCCACTGAAATCTGAGAACTATGAACACTGTTTATATCATTTAAAAGATATATTTGTTAATTATTTTTCTATTTAATTTCTATTTCACAGGTTTGCATTAACAATATGGAAGCAATGATTATACAAAGTAGTGTATAGGTTTAATTCTATAAATGCTGTGTCAAAACACATCACTGCCATGATAACAATAAGCAAGAAATCTGCAAGGTTTAAAGATGCAGAATATTACATTAAAGTTGGAAAAGAAGTGGAAAAATGTGCAATGATTTAATTCAGAGTGAATATTTTCATATTCAGATTAATATTCCTAATGGTAAAACACTGTCATGGGCTATAAATACAAGCAATTAAAGTACTGGTGTTCATTTTTTTACAGCAAAAAGAGTCATGGATCAATACCTATCTACTTATAGCCATTTGTATAGTTTTCCAATTTGACCTAAAAATATCACTTAATCTAAAATTGTATTGTATAGTATATTTAGATTTGCTATCCTGTATAGATCTTGTTGCTATATATAGTTGGAAATTTATTAGCTGAGAGAGACAAAATAAAATCTTACAATTCAACATTTGTATTTGTGCTGTAAAAACTACAAAATCTCTTACAGGCCAGTATAAAGAAACCAAAGATGTTTTGTTCTTTCCTTACTTAAAAATTAGAGTTTATATTTTTTCTTTTGTTTCTAATGCAGATCTCAAAAAGTTTTACTGTATGTATTTTTTCTGAGATTGATTCCAAGTTTTTTTCATCGTTGTTTGAAGTAAATATGAAATAACTAAGTCTGAGAATAGCACGAAAAATCTTTGAAGTGTGTGTGATGATGAAGAAAAGACTAATTTACAGATTATCTGTTTTCTAGACATGGTACTGAATACAGTAGGGAATTTGAAAATTTTTTACTTATTGATCTGATTGTGTACATCACAGAGAGGTCAATTAAAAAATAGACAAGTGGTCTAACCAGTGTGCAAATTCTGGCAGTCAAAAAGTTATTTGGTTGCTTAAATTGTAAATTGCATTGTCCAGAATATTTATAATTCTGGTAAATTTATTAAATAAGTTAAATTTTATTTTATGTTTTCGTTTGGGAAAGTGAACTCAATATCGGAAATAAAGATTGAATTTGTCCTCATTCAAGATGAATAATTAGCAAATTCCAATAAGTATAAAGCAAAGAAAAATTCACATTGAATCTAAAATCCAATGAATCAAACACAAGAGTCCACTAAATTAATCTTGTAATTGGACTATGGACTATGGACTATTGGACTATGGACTTGTAATTGGACTTCAATATACAGAAGATTGTACTATTGTAAAATTGATTAGGAGTTGTTCAGAGAGATTAGACCAGGTAAACTGAAACTTTTTCATACTACCACCTCTGAGGTTGATATCCTAAGAAAGATATTGCAGTTGAAGACCACTCTAGATGCGCTGAAATATAAATTATCTTACACAAGATGAAACATGGCAAAATAAATAAGTTTAAAACTATAACTTACACCAAACATGGAAATGTAATATGATTTATGTGTAGAAACTGCTTAAATGTAACACTGGGTATTGGAATTCTGTTTTAATTTATACATAACCTTCAGACTAACTTTTGGAGGAATTTTAAATAGTTGTTACACATAAGGTTCTCAAAAACAGTCTTCTGACTGCTCAGTGTATATAATACTTGAGATGTTTGACAGCGTTGTGAATAATGTCTATGTGTACAAGTAAACCTATTGCAATTTATAGTAAAATTTAGCTAACTACAAGGGCAATAAAAATCTAGTGCAGTTATGCATATAAATTAGATGTTTTGCATCACCAATTTATTAAATTGCAATATTTTAATTACTTGTACAATAAATTGCATAATTATGTAATGAGAACCAGGAGTAATTATGTTAATTGTTGCTTGCCATTGTATATCAAAAAGGAGAAAGTGTTTTCTTGACAAAGCCATTTTACAGAAGTGTTATTTTGCATGGAGGTGCTAGAAAAGATCCATAATTAAAGTAGTGTCAAGATTTATATAAGGCTTTATTTAGCTATAACTGAATTCAACAATTCTTTCTGTTGTTTTAGATGGCTCTTGGAGTGGATCCCAAATAAGATTAGGACTTGTTAAAATTCTTAAAAATTAATTAGACTGTTCCCTCTTCTCCTGTCCTTTGTGTTCTTTCTCTTACAAAATGCAGGTCCATCAAATCACCAACAAAAAAATTAGTAAATGGGTAGCCATTTTACTATCTAGTGTCAGAAATAAAAGCACGTTAAGGAAACCTAGGCAGTTCTAGTTAGAATTTGCTTATCATTGTGTAATACCTTAGCATCCAATCAGAAAAAGTCTTCTATTAATAATTAAGTCAAGTATTTGTGGCTTTTGGTTTAGTTTCACATATTCCATGTTTCATGGATTTAGGGAAATAGCTGCAAAATTCTAAGTGCCATCTATCCAATACTGAGACTTTTAAAACTTATGTTTTGAATTATCATTGTCTTTGCTTCCAGGAAAATGTGAGATTACCTTATGAAGTTTTTTAAGGCAGAGTCTCTTCTGGGCCTTACCCAGCCTCTTTGGTTGGAGAGGCAATAGAATTAGGGCAATCTTTTAAGGTAGGTCCTTTATTTCAAGCACTTGCTGGTGAAACCTTATGAACATGTCACAGGTGGATAAATCATGGAAAAATAAATCATGAAAGTGAATAGGTTCCAGATATAGAACACAGTAAATATATTTCACTTGTGGTAGTTAGGTGAAGTTTAAGCACTCAAACCTACCTTCAAGTACCAAGTTCAGGAGATGAGTTGTGCACAGAAATCTTTTTCCTGATTAGAAGTATAATGAGGAAAGTCCAGAGCACAGTAAGAGAAGACTTGACTGATTTTCTTCTGACAACACCCCTCCTCTCCAAATCCTGTTTTGCTGAAGTGCTTGTAATTGCCTAGCTACTGGAGAAATTATCCTGTACAATTTACAATGGTTGATGTAAAGCACCAGTGCAAATATAGCGCTAGCTGCAACTTCTCTTCATCTCTAGGAGTTGTTAGTGCTTCAGCTGAGGCATGGAAAATACTGTTTTACTAATGATTTTTGGAAGTTTTTCATTAGAGATGCTGATTTAAACCAACATCTTTCAACAGGCAAGATTACCATCATAATGACCATTCTAGAAGAAAGGGCATTCCAACATAGACTCAGAGAATCATTTAGATTGGAAAAGATGGTGGGAGTCCAACCATTCTGCAATAGATCTGGTAAAATAGAATATAATTGATAAATATTGCCAGATGTCAGCTAAAAAAGCCATATTGGATTTGCCTCTTCTCAAGGTATTTTTTTTTCTTCTGTGGTGGATTCCACTGATCTGTGTTTTTTGTACACTGTTTTTAAGCTATCTTCATAATTTTGTTAAAGGTTTTATTCCGATAGTTATCTTTTTTTCCTTTTTTTTTTTTTTAAGTAAGTTTCCTAATTTTTTATCCCTTGAGAACTGAATTTTAAAATCACACATTGCTGGAGGTCTGTGAAGATCTATCTCTCCCTAGTGGTCCATTGCTAGCAACGGTAAAAGGCTTAACATCTCATGCTCAGAAAGAAGTCTGTTCCTGAGTGCAAAGTGTTTTGTTTCTATGTTTAATATATTAGCTTAAGCAGTAGCTACTTCAAATCCACTGAAATATGCCAGTAAAAGAAGTAATTATACATAAAAGTGTATGTGTGAGCTCATAGAAACTAGTATCCCAGTGGGCTTAGTAACATATATTTGAAAGTCTTTGTATTCAAAATCCTCATAAAGCATATATGTAAAGGTAAAGAGGTTTTAAGGACTGCAGAGAGAATGATAAGGGAATTACTAATAATGCATGTTCACTGAAGCAAAAATCCTTCATATACAGCCTGAGAGAAAATCAGATTTCTCTCTTCTCCAGCTTCAGCTAGGAAAGTTTGATCAGTATAATGGTGTTTCTGGGACGACATTTTTGGTTTTTTCTTCTCTGACAGGAATTTGCAGAAGCAAAGGTCAAGTGTCCTTGGCTAATACATATTCTTGATATACATTATATCATAATATATTAAAACACATGCCATATTCCTTAATCTGTTTGGTCTTCCTTAACAAAAACAAATCACTACAGCAGTCAGAAGTAGTGCCTAATGAAATCTAGCGCATTTTAGCAAGATTGTTTAGTGTTTGCCTTTTTTTCTTAAGTTTAAAGAATGAATATGAAATATTAGTCTAATTTTAATTGGGAAGGAGATTGCTGCAGGTTACAAGATTGAAGGTCTTAAAAACTATTAAAAGCTGTAAAAGTATAAATTATTTTAACAATAATTGCAAACCCCACTTCAAAATGAAAAATAAAGTGTTTCTAAGCAGTCTGCTAGGAGATAGAGCAAATTATAATTTTAGGTCTGAGTTTGTACAGCTATCATAAAATTCACAGAGAAAATCAACCATAAAAAGGGAGGAAAACCCCAAAATTAGACACTATTTTTCTGATAAGCTGTTCTTTGTTGAACATTTGATACTCTGATGTGATCTTTTTATGCACTAAGATTTAGGGAATTTCTGTTGGGCAGAAAGATCAAATGTGACAATTCCTTATAATAAAATCAAAACCAAGTGTGAGGACTTCCTAATTTTAAATTATTTTCTAAGTAAGTTATATAATGCAGCTTCCTATTACTCTAATATACAATTCTTAGTCTTTTAGCCCTGCTTTTTGTTTAGATACATGTGTTTGTGAAATTTTTTTAGTTTATGTGGGAATTTCCTATAAAGATATTGCTTATAATATTCAAGCTTATGTTATGGTTAGGCATTTTCTGACTAAACTCAAAAGTAAAGCGAAATGTGAACTCTGTGACAGACATATGCATGTAATCTGAAATTAAACATTTTAACTGATTTTGAAATTACTGTGGTAGCTATCAGTAGTTATTTTAAATAGTTCTCCATGCTGCACAATTTGATAGTATCAGGCATAGCTCTCCTATTGTCTTCTCCTGTTCTACCAGCACCAGAGCAGTGATCGTCCATCTGTACTGGACACTGGTGAGGCCACACCAAAAGTACCATGTTCAGTTCTCAGTCCTCACAACAGGAAAGACATTGAGGTGCCAGAGTGTGTTCAAAGGAAAACAGAGCTGGGGAAGAGTCTAGAGAGTACATTCTGTGAGGAGCAACTGAGTGAGCTGAGGCTATTTAGGCTGAAGAAAAGGAGGTTTAGGGGATACCTAATTGTTCTCTACAACTACATGAAGTAATGTCGTAACAATGTGGGGGTTGGCCAATTCTCCCAGGCAACTAATGACAAGGTAAGAGGAAATGTCTCTCCTCTCAAGAGAGAGGAAATGTCTCTTCTCTCAGGTTGCACCAGGGAGGATTCAGATTTAACATCAGGAAAAATTTATTCACTGGAAGGTTTTCAGATATTAGAATGGGCTGCCCAGGGAAGTGATGGAATCCCCTCACCTGAAAGTGATCAAAACAACCGATACCAGTGGATTGAAGCAGAGTGTCTGAAAAGTTGCTTTGCAGAATAGGAGGTAGGAGTGCTTGTCAACAACCAGCTGAACATGAGGCAGCAGTGGCCAAAAAGGTCAACAGCATCCTGGCTTATGGCCAGCAGGACAAGGGGCAGTGATCATCCCTCTGTACTTGGCACTTGTGAGGCTGCACCGTGAATGTTTTAATTCCTCACTACAAAAACATTAAGGTGTTGGGCAATGGACCTGGTGAAGAGTCTGAAGCACAAATGTTATGGGCATCACCTGAGGGAGGTGGTGATTAGGCTGGAGAAAAGGCAGATCATGGGAGACCTTATTGCTCTCTACGACCTGAAAGGAGATTACAGATGGATGGGATTGTCTTTTTGCCTAGGTAACAAGCAACAGGCAAGAGGAATTGACATTGGGTTGCACCAGGAGAGGTCTAGATTTGATATTTGGAAAAAATTTTTCACTGAAAGGGTCCATAGGCATTGGAAGAATGTGCTCAAGGAAGTAGCTGGGTCACCATTCCTGCACATATTTGAAAGAAGTGTAGATGGGACATGTATAGATGGGACATGCACTCAGGGACATGGTTTACTGATGAACACTAGGCTGTTATTTTACACCGCACCCATCATTGTGGGGTGTGTGGATCCTGGAGGAAAAGCTGAGCACTCCTCCAGGAGTGCACCATTTTGCCTCTCAGCACCTTCCTTCCAGAGAGACTGGCAGGAAGGTGTTGGCACCAGACCTGTGGACTCTGTCCTCTGCACTGCCATCCACTTTCAACCTGCATCCTTCTGGGATGCTTCTGCAGGATGTAGTGCTGAGGAGAGGCAGCAGCATGGCTGTGGGACACGGTGCTGAATGGTAAGCAGCAAAATGCATCTGAGCCCAGCAAGGCTGGGGTGACAGGGAGTTAACACTCGATGGGACTGCCTTTTCCCCCAGCACAGCAGGGAGATCAAAGTGTCAGTGCCAACACGAGCCAAAAGGGAGCCCAGGCGAGCCAAAAGGGAGGATGGTGGACCAGTGCAAAAGGTGGAAGCAAGCTGTGGGAACCAACCTCCAGCATGGCAGAGCAGCAGTAAAATGATGCAGGCACCTGCATGGAACTGAGCTCAGCAAAGGGGCGATGTCATCCTACTCAGATAACCTGCCTGTTGGGGCGGATGGGGGTTGTTTGTCATTGTTTTGGCTTGTATAAAAACAAGCAAATATACGTCCCTTCTCTTAGTTTCTTACACCCTTATGTAGCTTTACCAAAATAATGGGAAAACAAATGGGATGGATAGGATGCATCAGGATGTACAGCACTCCTTTGGCACACTAAAGTGTCCAGACCTGGAAGAATGATACCCAAGTATCCTCAGTTCCCTGTCAGACCTAGAAAGCTGTAGCCAAATTAAAATACTCATCTTAAAATATGAATTTTGTTGCTGCCTTGAAATCTTTCACACATAATTGGGGACATTTTCATTTCAAAGTCCTGCAGAAATTTGCCCAATCGTACTATTCAAACAAACATGCATCGCAGATGGTTTTTTTCTTTTATGTGCCATAGAAAAGAAGCCACATCTTCACCTATTTTAAAAAACTAATTTTTTTAAACTTATCAGTTACATGGTAGTTTTAAAGAGTAGATGAAACATTTGCCATGACTTTGAACCCTTTTTTATTCTCAGTGGAAATATGTTTCTTCTAAATCCTCTTTAAAGTCTAATATTTATTGACAATATTATGTAGTACCAATTAACAATTTTACATTAATTACAATAAGATTTTTTTTATGTTTAATTACTACATTTCCCTAAATTTAAATTTATTATAAGCTAACTCAAATGATAGTTGAAACTTTTAACGACTAATGAATATTTTATGTATTAGAAATAATTACCATGAATATAATTTAGAAATCTTCATCTTCATTAATATCTTCCAGAGAATCTTTCCAGAAACTTTTTACAATGTCAAAGTGAATTACTAACATAAAGATGCATTTTTGAAGGCAGAAATTTTCTAGAAAATTTAACCAAAAATGATCAAACATTATGTTATTTCTTCTTAATAGCTAGCTGTGTTATTTGGAGCCTATCCAGGGTTCAAATATATTTGTTCTTGAAAGTTCACTTAGTTCTCAGGAAAGTGAGAATACAGTAATTTTGCACTTTTACTACTATAAAACTAACTTTATGCACTTGCAAAATGCAAAACAAGAAATTTAAATAAGGATGAAGACTCTGAGTCTGTAATAATATCTCTCATATTTAGGTGAGCTTTTTTCTTTTCAAACACCCTAGTCTCTTCTACGTTCTCTGCTCAGCCAAAAAATAATTCTTGGATGATCAGTCACTATTTCCAGGATGGATTTATGAAAGAGATCAACTCATCATTACTGTTGTACTGGGCTTGCATGGCCAAGTTTTGGTAGTGGTGGCTACAGGAGTGGCTGCTGTGAGAAGCTACTGGAAGCTTCCTCCATGTCTAGCAGAGCCAATCCTGGCAGCTCCAAAGATGGATGTGCTACTGGTCACAGGGGGGCCAGTTAGAAGTAGTGGTAATGCCTCTGAAACAGCATTTTTAAGAAGAGAAAACAAGTTATTGCTCAGTTGTAATTGAAGCCAGAGAAGAGCACAGTGAGAACATGTGAGAGGAATGACTCTACAGACAAGGCCCGTGGAGAAGGAGGGGTAGAAGGTGCTCCAGGCACTGGAGATGACATTCCCCTGCAGCCCCTGGTGAAGGAGCTGTGTCCCTGCAGCCCATGGATGCAGAGATCCACCCACAGCCCATGGAAGAGCCCAAGCCAGAGTGGATGCCTGAGAGGAGACTGTGAGGCCACTGAAGGTCCATGGAGAGAGGAGCCCATGCTGGAACAGCCTTCCATGCACCCCATGGAAGAGTGACCAGTAGCACAGGAGTTTGGGAAGAACTGTTGCCATGGGATGGACTTGCTCTGCAGCAGTTCACAGCAAACTGTTGCTCCTGAGATGAATTCATGTCAGACAAGCTCACAAAGGACTGTCTCCTCTGGGAGGGACCCACACTGCAACAGGAGAAGGACTCCCCTCTCTGAGCTGTGGTAGAAACAAATGACAACCCCCATTCCCTGTCTTCCTGCTCAGCTAGGGGAGGAGGTAGAGCTGGAAAGGAGAGACAGTGGGGTGTAAAGTGTTTTGAAGGTGTTATTTTACTTCTCATTATCCTGCTCTAATTTTGTTAGTAATAAATCCAGTTCATACCTCTAATTTGAGCCTGTTTTGCCCATTATGTTATTGGTGAGTGATCTCTCCCAGTCATTATCTCAACCAATGAGCTCTTTTGTTACATTTTTTCTCCCCTTACAACTGCAGAAGAGAGGGATAAAGAGGCTTTTTTGGTGGGTGCCTGGCATCCAGCCAGCACCAACACACTGCATATTTTTGAGAGATAATTACACCTATTATTATAGCACCTCTGAAAGACACGACCTAGATTAGAATTGGGTAGAAAAGTCCAAAACGGTCTATTCAGAGCAGCAAAGAGTTCTACAGTACAGCAGAACAAATATAAGGACTTTCAGCTGAGCTATGTGTTGCTCAGGCAGAAGAGCAGCAGTTACACAAATATTTTAATATAATCACATTTTTCAAAGGAAACTTGTTATATGGATATAAATTTTCAGTATATGGATAATTCTACAAGTGTCAATAAATGTAAAAGATGAAAATTGGAGAAATGTTGAAAGGACACATCATCACTATGTATCTTCAACATGGTCAAAAGCAGTATTTTGTGAAAAGTTTAGTTTCTAAAATTACTCAGAATGACAGAAAAATGATTGTGGCAAATAACAAGAAACTTCATGAAAGTGAAGCACAAAATTATTGAGATAACATTTGGATGCACTCTGTACAAAAAAGAAAAGAAGAATGCAGTCAAAGCATATCTCTCGAAATAAAATTGATCTTGATGATTCTCCTAATTTCATCGAAAATCCTTTAACTGGCCAAAATGCAAAATATACACAACCTGATTTCTCATCACCTGACATGTGGGGTATTTAGGATTTTTGTCTTTTTTTTTTTTTTAACAGGAACCTGTGGGACAGTCTTCTTGGCATAGAATTTTGGTAGTAGTTTTATCAGGAAATGTGAGTGAAATGGTAAATTGTGGGACACTTAATACTCATGCAGAAGTACTACTGAGGAAAAGACTATGAAAAACCTTCTAATTCTAAAATTCTAGACTTACTATCAAAGCAAAGAATAATTCACAAGATATGATGAAGTATTAATAAAATGATAAATCACATAAAATTTTTAAATTTTGCTATGGTAGTGAAAACAGAAACTGCTAAAAACACATATTTCATGTACACCAGGGATATACCAAATTTCAAGGAAAATTGGAGTTTATGTCTACATACTAATCAACCAGTGTCCTGTATGATTCCATACATTATAAAATAAGAAAGCAATTTTGACAAATAGTGAGATGTACTAAATTTCTGCGGGATATTTTAGGACATAAGAATCCTACTCACAGAAGAACAATAGCAAATGTGTAAGATTGTAAATTGGCAGTTAAGACACATTGCAGATGAAAAGAAAATCAACTGTGAAACGTATTCGATCAGAAAGAAAAAGCCAAACATCCTGGCTACCAGGCTCTCTTTCCCTCTGTCCCTCCACACTTGCAGCTCAGAATAGTACATTGGAAATACTTTCTTCAGTGTTCTCCCTCCAACACATGGGATCTTGAAAAGGATCAGAAATCGGATGTTCATATGATTCAAAGGGGAAACACTGCACAACTAGCACTTTGAAGAGATATTGAGTTTGACATTCCTTCAACAGCCTCCAGGCTTTATTTATAATGCAAAAGATATTTTAGGAATGTTCTTCTCTCTACTCAGCATGTTGTCCCCCTATCTCCCAAGGTTATTCTTCACCAAACAAGATTTTCTCATCTTCCAGCTCAAGATTTAGCTAATTGTTGCCCTTCCTACCATTTCCACCTTTTATTCATAGTCGTGGAAATGCATGCCCTTGCCTGGGTAATGCTTATCATTTTCTCTTATCCTTTCTCTCTGATAGTCAACTCTGTCCACCTAGAAAGAGAGAAATATATAAATATTTTTCCTACTTATAAAGTCAAAATTCAATAATTTATCCCTCCCCAACACCCCCAAACTTACAGAATCATGGAAAAGACCTCCATTGTCATTGATTGTAAGCATTAATCTTATATTGTCATGTTGCAATGGTTTTAAGACCAGACGGAAATTAAACTTCAAATAAGCCACTGCCCTTTCATCTGCCCATTCTGGTAAGGGAGAGTTAATAGCAGAGATTATGGGTTAAGAATTTACTGAAAGTACAAAGCAGTGGAATAAGACATATAAACATCAACCAACATCAATATTAATTGCAAAAGTTTACAAAAACAAAGCAAATATAATCCCTGAAGACTTAATGCAAAGTACTTGGTTAAACTGACTGGTTTGTCTTCTTACCATACTGATTTGTTTCAACTTAAAACTTTCTCAGCTTTTCTGTAAAAATAAAATCACTTTGAGAACAACCTACCCAGCCAGTGGGGTGGCAGTGGCAGCAGCAGCAGAGGCAACAGAGGTTAAGTCTGGGAATGAGCATTAGTTTGCTCTGGGACACCCAAGCAGCAGCCTAGAAATCTGTTCAGACCTGGAAATCCTTGTGAGTCATTTGAACATCTCCAGGGAGCGTGAGGAACCCAGAGCATGTGTCAGAAGGACATGGCACAGCACTTTGCAGGACAGTTCATGTAAGAGGGTGCAACCACTCTCCTGGCTTCTGAGACAAGTACACCTAATGATGGTTTTTGCTTTCCCAGTCAGAACAGACTTGAGTAATGATTTCAACATTGTCAAAAGCCATTGCTAGCAGTAGCATGGTGACCCAGATGGAGCTCCCAAAGAGGAATGAAGTCTTCATTTGCAGGGACTCCTTAAGCCTGGCATTAATATGGATGGACAGCACAGATGACACCTGTGTGCAGTGTGACTTTAGGAGATGATCTGCTCAGCCTGAGGACATCATCTAATAGGAAGGGGAGAGCCTGAGGACTGTCAAGGAATGCGAGAAAGAAGTAGACCACTGGAGTCACATCCTTCAACGCATTAGAGAAATGCAGTGAATGAAAGTTCAGCAAGAAAGAAACCCCAGGTATGACTGGCCAGTGCACATTGCCAGCTTGTGTCCAGCCTCTTACCCACCAGCATCTGCAAGTCCTTTTTGGCAGGGCAGCTCTTGCTCATTTAATCCTCCAGACTGTGTTGATACCAGCAGCTGCCTCAACTCTTGTGTGGCACCTTGCACTTGGTTGTTGATCACTACACTCTGAATGCAGCCATTCAACCTCTTCCTTATCCATCTAACAGTCCACCCATTGAATCCATCTTTCTCTCTAATTTATTGATGTGGGGGATGGTGTCAAATGCTTTACAGAAATCCTGTAAATGACAGGATAAGTGACAGATAAATGTCAGATAAATTATATCTGTAGCTTTTCCCTTGTCCACTGATGGAATCACTCCATTATAGAAGGCCACTGGGTTGGTCAGGAAGCACTTTCCCTTGGTGAAACTATGCCTGGTAACTGTCCTGAAAATCATTTCACTGTCCTTCTTGTGCCTTAACATAACTTGTAGGACGGTCTGTTCTCTAAGCTTCCCAAGCAGAGGAGAGGCTGACAACCTGATAGTTTTCAGGGTCCTCCTTTCTACCCTTCCTAAAAATAGGTACAGTATTTCCCTTTTTCCAGTCACCTGGGACTTCAGCTTACTGCTATTTTCAAATATGGGGGGTGGCTTGGCAACTACTTAGCAAATGCCCTCAGAAGTCTGGTGGGCATTTAATTGGGTCCTGTACTCTTATGCACATTCATGTTCCTCAGGTGGTCACAAACCTGATCTTTGTGTGGGAGGAAGCTTTTGCCCCCAGTACCCATCCTTCTGTCCCCATCCACTTGAGAGATGAGAAGTTGCCTTTGAACACAGAGTCAAAGTCGTTGAGTTACTTTGTCCTTGACCTCCTTCACTTATCATTCAGTTATCAGTTTACTGTTGTTTATCAGGGGGAGATACTTCTGTTTTCTGTTAAAGTACCTGTATAAGCCCTCCCAGTTATTCTTTGTGCACCTTGCCAGGTTCAGTTTCAGCTTCACCCTGGCTTTACTCACTCCATCCCTACATATCCAAACTTCATCTCTTGCCTTACTTGCTCAATTTCTTTGTTTCTGGGGAATGCTAACTCTTGCACTCTATGGAAAACTTCCTTTAAGATCTTCCAGCTCTATTTTGCTCCCTTGTCTCTGAGGGAAGTCTTCCAGGGGATCCTACTGGCTATCTCCCTGAAGAGCTGGAAGTCTGCTTTCCTAAAGTTCAGAGATCTAACTTTACTCTTTATCTGATGCATATCCCTCAGAACTGAAAACTCCAAAGTACATAGTCATTGCAGGCCAGGCCACCTCCAATCAACTCATGCTGGCGACCATCAGATCCCATACTGAATAAAACCTGTAATGTGCTGATAAAGGCAGAGGTCTGCAACCTGGCAGCCAGGGGCAGGAATGACCTGGAGGATGTGGACATTGATCCTGCTACCTCTCACACGCTACGTATTCTACCATTTGATCTAAACCCTTCCCTGAAATCTTGCTAATTAGTATGAAAAAGATATATAAGTGTTGCAGGAGCCCTAATTTAAACTCATTGTAATCAATAAATGTATTATTTATATTTTTGCATTTTTACTTTTTAGTTAGAATACTTACTGCTTTAGATATTGGAAAATGGTTTTCATGTCCTATGTTTAGGTAGCTCTAAAAAAAGTCACAGCGCACAGGCTCAGCACCTCGGGAGGGGAGAGCGCAGCCCCAGGGCTCTCAGCGGCCAGGCCCGCACAGGGCTCGCACAGGGCTGGGGCAGAGTCTCTGGGCTGTGGGGAAAGGCTCTGCCGAGAGGCAGCGGCCGCCCATCCCGGCTGTGCAGAGGGCTCGGCCCAGGGGCCCCTCGGCCCCGGAGAAGCCGCAGCCGCACGAAGGACCCGGGGCCGCCGTGGGCTGCCACAGGATCCCCCGAGGGCTCCCAGGCCCCGCTCCG
>VZSJ01003368.1:333967-402640 GCA_013398405.1 Pheucticus melanocephalus
TCCCTTTCCCTTTCCCTTTCCCTTTCCCTTTCCCTTTCCCTTTCCCTTTCCCTTTCCCTTTCCCTTTCCCTTTCCCTTTCCCTTTCCCTTCTTCTTTCTCTAATAAAGAAAATACATCAATTCTTTTGGCGCCAAGATCTAACGCCATTTGGTTCCAATCATGTTTTTGAGTATATTTTGAACCTTTCTGGGTTTGATCCACTTTCATCATGGGAACCTAGTTTCCTCTCCTCTTCTGTGTTTAAACTGAAACATAAGAGGAGGTATGTGAGAATAGTCATAATTTAGGACCCTTAGTCCCTGTTATGCTGTAACATTCAAACAATGGAACCATGAAGCTGGAATTGACAAGCTGTCAGAAAATATTTTTTATGAACCAATCTGCCTGATTAAAAAATAATAAACAGAATTTTTCTACAAATTCAGCATTTGTTTTAGAAAAATTGTTGCTTCTGGGTCCTTACTGTTATATAAAGATTAATTTTCTAGGTTACTCATGAAAATATAGACTCATGATAACCACCTCAAAGCATGCATTTTTTTTTCTTTAGACAGAGAAAGTGTGGAGAAAAAAAAGAAGGCTTTTGAATAAAGCAATAAACCCTTTTTGCAAAGATCAAAGGATCCACAGTAGTTATTTTTTTCAACATGTCAGCTGTGTCAGAAGGAATATTCCTGCACCTTCATAAGCTATTTCCATATCTAGATATCTCCAGATCTAGGTATCTTACAAGTGAGCAGCTGTATGAAGCGTTGAAGCTTATGTCTGAAGCATTACAATGGCTAGATAGTATTTCTAAAAAAGACTGCACTGGAGGGCTCCCTTCCATAGAACTATGTGGAAAGTGACTGTAACAGATTTCTTTATGGTTTCATTTGTGCCAAGACACCACAATAGACTGGAGGGAGAAAAAAATTGCATTTTCTGAGGAAGTATTATTTTTTGCATACGCATGTAAAACCAACTGACTTTACATGCTGTCATTTACTGGTATGGATTGCTGCCAGGTGCTTTTCACTGTTATTTTATTATGCATACACCTGCTCTGTCCCTCCATTCCCTATTCTTTATAGGGGACTTTCAGCAATTAAATGTGACATGTTTGCTGTTCTAAGCAAATTATCAAAATAGGTTTTGATTGATATGCTAGATTGAAACCTGGCATAGAACTTTATGATCACAGATTGTGATAGCTTCAATAGATATTTTTCCTTTTCTACTGAACTTTGGCTGTTAACCTTTTCTGGGAATTATGATTCTGTAGAAGAAGTACTCACTTAAGCGTAAAAGATTTGGTAGAAGGTTCCTAAAGGGATTTGATAAAAATTCCTCAGATTAAAAGAGTACCTTGCAATTTATTTTTAACTTTGTTAATTTATTTCAAATTAATTGCCTGATAGACAGAGTTATGATTTACTTATGATCCAATCTTAGTCCTGCCATGTTCTGTGTTACTGATCAGCAGCTACAAAATGAAGCCTCTACCTGAATTGGAAACTTATGTTTTCTGAGAGGGAGAATTTTGGAGTGAGTTGCTGTGCAGTGGTTGCTAAGCATGCTTCTGCACATACCCTTTAGCAGCTGTTACAGACACTGTAGAGTTATGCAGGCAGATTGGGAGGATCTCCATATCATCCCCTAGTGTTTACTTGCCCTTAATTTCTTTTTGTAGCAGAGTTATGAAACGTATGAAGTGTGAGTTATGAAGCTTGAATTAAATAAATCTTTGCTGCATTCAAATACTCTTGCATTTTATAATTTCTTCTGTTGTAACAGGCTTCTTGAAATTCCCTCATTTCATATGCCTACCTGGTCTGGAACACGGTCCAGCCCATAGGGGTCAGAGTAAGACAATCATGGAAGATTTTCATCCTTTTCAGATTGTCTATTAAACCTCTTTTTTCTTTTTTTTTGGTTTTTTTGGGGATTTTTTGTTGTTGTTGTTTTGGTTTGGTTTGGTTTTGGTTGTTGTTCTTTTTGGTTTTTTTTAACCCCATTAGCATTTTGTAGTCCTTTAGATGATGTAAAATTCCTGCAGCAGTAGCCATCCTATTAATATCATGCAGCAGGGAAAAGTAGGAGAGGGGGGTAGCATGTATCCAGAGATTACTGACCCTTAGCTTAACTAAGAGATAACTTTGACATCTCCAAGATTGTCTTTTATAACTGGAAATGGATATGTGACTTATCAGGTCAGCTGTCATCTTTTGTTTGTGACTCAATTCTCAGTAACTATAGAAGAAAGTTTCTCTTCGGTAAGGCAATGAGTAAGGATGATGAAAAAAAGCCTGTCTGTCTACTATACATAAGTATATTATATGTGTGTCTTGTACCAGAACATAAACTGACAACTATTTAGACAAATGCATGGCATATGACATGCTAGAAAATAAAAACTCTGTAGAAAAAAAATATTATTTGATGTATCTGATTCTCAGCTGTACCTTAAGAAATGTTTGTGAACACACTGTCTACTAATTTGTCAAGACTACCTGCCTACTGTCTGTCTTGCACTTGGCACTCTCTTTTCAGGGAAACGAAATTAAATTTGCAGTGTCTTTTTTTCTAAGAATGCATCACAGCCATATCTGTGGATCACTCATTCTCTCTAAATTTTTCTGAAGGAATAAGCCTCCATTAAAATAGTGAAAGATCCAAAGTGACCATCAGGGTATGATGATCTTAAGTCAAGACTTATACTTGTTGGGCCAAACACAGGCAAGATTCAACCTCCCAAGAAATTAATTATTTAATTTCAGTTTATAATTTTATTTATTCAACAAGAAACAGATTGATTTAATTTTCCAACTGCTACTATCATAATTTTTTTTCTGGACCTAATGATGTGTTACTGTAACAGTGATCATCTGGTATATCTTGCTAGACTGCTGACATAGTAGGTCCAAGAAAGATAGCAGTCTACAGCAATTAGTAATAGGAGCCAAACCAATCACAAACACAAATAGCCCAAAGTACTGGTGTTTCAACAACAAAAGTACATGAAAATTAAACTTATGTTTCATAAAAGCTATTCTTGTTCAAGTGAGACAGATGAAGACATTTGTTTAAAAAAACACACAGATATAGATTTGAAAATATTTAGGGGAAGATGCTTGCTTTTTGTAGGATTGAATTTCTGCTGTACTATTACTTAGCCTATAAAAAACAATTATTTGATCTAGTTAATTAAAAATATTGTCACAAGTTCTGTTCTTTACAGAAAAAACCTAGTATGGACATGCACAATTCTCTTCAGATTTTGTTCAAACTGTATTAGGTTTATTCATGTAAGACATCTTGTGTTCTCCAATATCTTGATCACCTGTATTTGAATACATTTCAGAGAAAATGTGTCCATAGAGGGTGCAAGCATTTCAGTTCCAGTATATCTCCTTGTACATTTGAAAGTGACATATAAGAATTAAAAATTCTTAAAATGAATTTTTTATTCCCACATTAAGTTTACTAGAAAAAAATATCGGGATAGAGAAAAAACCACCATTAAAAACCATCTGTTTTACTGGTTTTGACTATGAGGGGAAGCACAAGCAATTTTTTTCTGATCTTTGATCAAAATGTCAAATTAGGTGATGCTAGGAACAAGATTAAAGATTTGTTCAACAAAGAACAACATAACTTGTTAATTTCACATAAGTTTCTTGTTTACAGACTATTTAGAAATTCATCAGAATATATGTGACTCCACTGTGGGGTCTTTTTCATAATCTTTGTTGTGTGTCAATAGCCTTCATAAGAATCTGAATTTGTGCAAAATCATGCTTACATAAATCTACATGGTATAAATTTGAAAGCATTAATTTTGTGATTCAATATGACCTACATCTTTTGCTAATGATATGGTGCAATTCTTTTGTCAGTGTAGCTTTGCTGTTTGCAATAACTGAGAATGTGTAAGCTACACAGAGTATTTCAATTCAGTCATTACATGAGAAAAAACCCAACAACACTTACCCTTCTCTGTTATTGTTCAACAGCTACAAACTGAAACCTCTATCTGAATTAGAAACTTAGGTAGCAATTATGGAGCACTCTACTTGCTACAGCTACAATCTCAGTCAAATGTCTAACTTCTTTTTTAAGAGACTGTCTCTTTAGGGGTTTTCTTTGGGGCTAGTCTTATTTTTATAACTTCCCATTTCATGGTTTCTTTTTTTTATAAATGGGATGCTTTATCTTGTAGCTCTTTTTCAGCAAACAGGCAATTTATTAAGTTGCAATTTCTAATAACACTGTACTCCCTGAGTATAGGACAATATTTGTATTAGTGAAATAGGCATAGTTAGGCATACAGCAATCTAGCATAGCAGCAAAGAATTTTTATTATTATTGTTTATTTTACATACACACTGGCTGTGTGTCTTTTTTTATATGTGTGCAAACATATATTATGCAACATAGTGAAAGAGCTTAAAAGCAAGGAAAGCTACAAATATTTACTACACTTTACACCCCTAGAGTATTGAGGGAAAAGGCAGGTAGGAATTAAGTTTCATGTGTCAAAAATAGAAAAGAGGAACAGAGGTATAAACTGATGGCCACCTCAGTATATTTCATTTGGCACATAATAACATGTGGTGCATGATCTGTCATTTGGCAAATAATAAGATGTGGTGCATGATCTGTCAAGCACATATGGTGAAGAATCTGTACTTTTTTATTCAGTAGGAAGCAGCACAATATAAACACAAAATTAAATGGGGCTAGTGTTAAAGCAGGGAGAGGAATTCTCAGAAGCTGATGACCAGCTGCTGGGCACCAATGGAATGGTGATTTGCTAACTGGTCAGAAGATTTCAGCTGTTACAGTAGATGTTTTATAAACACATAATGTTTATAAACACATAATGTTTATAGTTGATGGAATGATTTTTCCCTAGCTATAGAAAAAACAGGTCTTAGAGCCATAAAGAAAATCTGGTTTAGCATTTAGCCCACTACCTTTCAATTCAGAACTCTCTTCCATTAAATTTAGTGAAATTGGAGTTAAGCTTTTACTAACATGTCCTTTGGAAAATCTAGGAAAAAAGATCAATAAAGTAACTAAGAATTTTCTGTTCTAAATATTAGTGATCTCTCAAGAGCAACTGAGACAGCAGATTCCTTTAATATGAGAATTTGTGATTGACACAACTTAGTACAACAGAATCAGGCACATAAATATTTCCTAGTGATGTTTGATTACATCAGTAGAGTGATCCTGCCTATTCACGGCATGTGATGGATAGACTCTTGGCAGGTAGCAATATCTCATACTATATTGCTCCTTATAATTATCATAACGTGTTTCATGCAAGAAAACAGTCAAAAGAAATAAGAAAGAAGAAAAGAAAATAGTGTCACAAAATTAGCATCTGTACTATATTATATATATATATATACTTACATATATATATGCTCACTCATATATATGAGAAATAGCTATTTAAGTTCTGATTTCCTTTGGACTGCTAGTTAAAAAAAAATCAAATTCAATTATTAGTCCAGAAAGCTAAGTAAGACACATCATAAATTTTCATGTCATTGGTAATCACATGTTTAGTCCATTCTTTACTTGTTTCATAAGTTTTGTAGTTATGTAGTTGTGATTGATACTGACATCAAATGAAAAGTTTTCTTCCAGACCAGAGTATTCATCAGAATTCTTATGAAGTCTACAAGAGGAGAGCCCTGTGTTGAGGTTTAAGTCCCTTCCTTTTGTTTCTTTCTCTCTCGGGGAATTTTCTCCCGTATGTGTTGCTAGGTGACAGTAACACCTGGGTACTTATGAGAGACAAGAGAAGTGACCACAGCTCAGGAGAGGGGTCCAGCTGGCTACTCTTTTTACCTGGGGATTTCTCTGGGAGCGGCAGAGATAGGCAGGAATTGTGCCGGGGAAGAGAGGCTGGGTGCATCTCTTAGCTCTCTCGTGCTCTGGCACCGGGAGGGGAGAGAGGCTGTGGCACTGTAGGGAGAATTCACCATCACTGCGGGGTTCTGTCTCCTGCTGCCTTTCTTCTACCATGAGTGGAGCTCCGCTGGTAAGAGCAGCCATTGTACTGTGCTATAAATGATCAAATCAGGAGCCAAATCTATCAGAAAATTTAGCAATGATTTATTAGATTGTCAGCAAAACAGAATTTCGATCAGAAAAAACCCACCACAGCCAAGGGCAGCGTCAACCCCGGCATAGGCGCTGGGTGAACCTGGATCTGACCACCAAAAATGTCAGTTTTCCCCTTGGTTAACAGGTTTACACCGGCTGCTTCCTGCAGCAAGCTTTTATACAGTTTATTCTGCCTGAGGCAGAGGTGACCGAATGTTCCTTTGTGTCCCTTCACATGCAGAACCCAGGCCATACATGTGCAGGGTTAGGCAAAAGTCCAGTTCCAGGTGTCTAGATGGTGTCAGAGCACTCTGGAGAAGTCGGCATTCACATATAAAGGGTGGCCTTGATAATCAGTGTAGTAGATGCAATCTTTGAGGCGCGAGATCACTCCTGCATTCCAGGGAAGTCGGTGATCATCGCCAAGGAAGGTTCCATTGATACGTTAACAGACTCGATATTATCTTAACATTGTCCAGGAACTAACTGAATAAAAACAAGACCCTGCTCCCGGCTGGGGTGGTCAAAAGACATAGCTTGGATTTTACAATACTTCATACATCAATAGCATGAATTATCTCTACCATATACTACACTGGGACCTTATTATCACCCTACCTCCCCAAATAGGGGACCCTTCACCATCTGCTTGGGTGCCTCAGGGGAAACCCTGTCATCCCCAAGCCTCTTCTCTCCCCACTCATGGGAGCCTCTCTCTGCTGTGTTTGGGAGCCAGGCTTCCACTTCCTAGCTCCCCGCTGTTTCTTTGCCACTGTTCTGATTTTGTTCTGCTGCACCCGCACCCCCTGCCTACTAGACTATACACACACATGCTAGTAAATAACTGTTATTGCTTTTCCCAAATCTTTGCCTGAAAGCCCCTTAATTTCAAAGTTATAAAAGTCAGAGGGAGGGGGGTCATATTCTCCACTCCAAGGGAGGTTTCCACCTTGCTTGGCATACCCCTGCCTTTCAAACGAAGGCACTCAGATGATTGGAACTCAATTACATCTAAGAGAGGAGATACAGGACAATGTTCCCTGGAAGCCTAAATTGCATCTCTGCACTATTATCTGTGGATATTTTTTACAGTATATCGTTTATCAGATATTCTTATATATTGATAACTTGCTGTAGAATATAATAAATATTTTTCTGAGAAACTCTTTACTTCATTGGCCATTGTGGACAGTAATTTGGAAAAATCTCTTGCAATTCCACATACAGTTCTACACACACATGGCATACATAGTGTGTGTGTGTCTTTTCTCCATTGTAGAGAAAAATGTATATAATATACTTGGCACAGAAAGTTTTCAGGCCTATGATGTGTTCATAATAATTTAAGACAAATGACAAAGAAAATGTAACTTGCCTCTAAGACAAAAAAACCACCAACCCATCTCACTAAGATGAAGAAGGGAATTATAGGGGAAAGACAAGAAAAAATTGTGAAAATTTACTAAGAAAAAAATGACCATAGGAGAAAATAATATGACCCACGAGGATCTTTGGAGTCTTCATATAAGACAAAACACTCTGGTGAAATTTATGGGTAACTTTGTAAATTTTCTTTAAATGAAATTAGTACTTCAGTCTTTAATATGTAGATATGGTGTAACTAGAACAGATCTTGCAGCTGGGGGCCATTTAAGCAGATCACCATCCTGGAGGCTGGCAATTGTGTTGCCATCTGCAACCAGTTATTTTGACTGTGGTACTGTGACAAATGGGTGGAAAGCTCACTCAGGCTGTAAAGTTCAGACCTTAAAAATATTCTATATTTTCATCCTCAAAACCTAAAGCTGAGTTTTCAGTTTAGCATGTGGAATTTAAGACATAAATATTAAGGTGCACACCTTTAACTGGAATGTCCACCTAATTTTGTCAGAAAATATGAATCATCAGAGCAAATGAAAGTGTCAGACTCCCCTTGTGTTTTGTGTTCTTAGGTCCAAATTGAAAGGAGCTTGTAAGGTACTGTTTTACTTACAGAAACCTTGGAAAAAGCTTCACTATAAAGTCTGAATATCAGCTAATTTCCTTTGTACCTTAAACTTTTCACAAGGTTTGATTAACTTGCTTTAATGATAATCCCTTAAAACTAGGTGAGATAGTGTGTCTCTTGATTCCAGAATGTGTAAGTTAAAGGGCTAAAATTGGCTGTATCAACCTTAAGAGGATTTTCCTTTTGGCAACTGCAGTATTTGGTGAGTTTGGTTCAGAGAACTTGTAACTTGGTTCATTTAGTATTTGAAATTAGAGTTTGATTATAATTTGAATAGTCAATCATCCAGTTTCGTAGTTCAGAATAGTTTATAATACTGAGATTTTGCCTTTACACTGAGAGTGTAGGTCAGGATTCTACACGTCTACAGATAAGCAACTATCTGCTTACATCTTAAGTTGTTTTACAACTCCAGAAGTTAAAAAGAGGAATTTTAATATCTATTCAGGTTTTTTTCAAATTAGTAGTGTTAAAAATGATGCACAGATAATTTTTTGTTTAACCTACAAATGGATTATCAAAGAAAAAAGGTCCTTTGGATATTCTAGGATACTACTCATCTTATTTGCAAACACTTACTAATTTCTGAAAATGTAGTTGTATGTTGACTAGTGATAGATGGCATGCTGTGTCTTCTGTATCTTCTAAAATCCCATCCAACTGTGATTATGCCACATATTTTCTCATGCTCTTTTGAAGTTTCCAATGTACCTACAGGGAATAAATATTATTTACTGAGATTGTAAACTTGTTGTTTGTTTCAGTGGGAGATGTGAGAGACACAAATTGTTTCTTTGAAAAAACAGCTCTTTGAAAAACATGAATAAGTTAGTCTCCTTCTGTGCATTTGCTTTGTTGTCCTACTTGTAAAGACTATGAAAAGGATATTTCTGAAGCACTAGGTGGCTTTTACTTAATACTGCCCTTAAGGCATATGCACACGGGTGGAGAGCTCATTCTAAAAATAACAGAACTGAATTTACATAAACTTTTGTTCTGCCACTTAGGTCAGCCATGAATGGATCATTTCTTCTGCAATAGTTTATATCATGGGTTTCAAGTCTCTCCTTCAATTAGATTCTGTTGCTTTGAAAGCTTGACATCTTTTATTTGTGCAGCTTTGAGACCTATCAAGAACCCCTTCAAGGCAGTCGGTTTGTGAAGTAAACACAGAGCAACTGTATTTTCCAAAAGCAATCATTTTCCCTCAGCTCATCTTTCTTCTATTTTTTAACTGACTCTGATGAAATCAGCTTAGATTTCATCAGAGAAGATTTTCCTGGTTCTCCATAGCTAGGAAATTGTGCTTAATTGCTCTTCAAGACCAAAAGTACACACTTGAGCCCAAACTTTTATATCATTACCATTTGTTAACTACCAGTTTTTGAAGTAATTTCTAAGTGTTCATAACTCTAGGCTGCTTTCTAAAAGAGTCTCTTTTATAAAACATACATATATAATGCTTCAAAATATCTGCTGATGTGAAGTTTTACAAAACATAGATAAGTGCTAAAATTCAAATTACAGATAAAGAATAACAGCAAAGTTCTTTGCTGACTGTTTTATCACAGTGCAGTACAGTGCTAAAATATTACATACAGAGTTGTCAGAATGTTTCAGATCTACTACTTTCTCTTTCATCAGTTTTCTGCTTAAAAAGGTTGGCTGGAAAACAAGGGTTCTGGTTTTCAATGTATACTTGGAAGCTATGAAAATTTCTGTTCTGCAATGAGGTGACTGAGAGATTTTCCTTGAAACAGTCTCCTTCAGAAAGAAGACTGATGATAACGAAAAGCAAAGTTCTCACAGGCTTTTTTGGGGATATGGAGTACTAACAACTTGTCTTTCTATATCTCTCTGTAACTTGAGTATTACTCATCACAAATTTGTAATTTGTCTGGCAAAGTATATTGCTTGTCTTTGAACAACCAGCCCATCTTGATCATGAAAGCTTCTCAAAAAAGTTATTTCAAAAAAAAAACCAAAAAAAAAAAAAAAACAAAAAACTTTAGTCAAACCACCCCACCCCACAAATCCAGGAAGAATTCATCATTCACTGTTAAACATGAGTGTCTTTTGCATTGGTGATATACTTAGTGGAACAATTTTCATTTAACAGTTCTTTTATTATCAAGGATTTCAAGACCATGTGCATTTAATAATAAATGAACAAGGCCCATTTCCTATTACTGCCATTTATTTAGAAAGAACCATACCAAACCTGAGTTTCATTCATACCTCCAGAATAGTTTGTGAGCTTAAAGAAATACACATATATTTTTTAGCTTGTCTTCTGTAGTGTGAGTAAAAGCAAGTTTGTATTGTTATAATTTTATCTACCATCTTAAGACTTAGAGAAATACAATTTGTAAGTGTTCCAAAGAGTTAAATAAGTTACTTTAGGTTAGGTTTTCATTTACTATGCTTTATTCAGATATACACCAAAGTTGAGAAGAAAGAGTTCAAAGAGTCTACTCACGTAGGACATCTCACTTCCTTATAGGTCTCTTTCTTTTCTTCATTCTTTCTTCTCATTTGGCATGAAAAATTGATGCTATTTTGTAGACTGAGATTAAAGACCTTATTCCAGCAGTACCAAGTATTTGTTATTGTCTCAGATGTTAGGCTGGAGGACTATCCCTTCCTTTTTAATTATATACTACTATAGGGTGGACATTTGTGTGCTTGCACACAATTAGAGGAGTCCTTCATCTGCTTTTATGCTGACCCTATTTCATGGATGGGCCACAACTCATAAAAACTTGAGTAAGGAGAGTAGCTCATCCATGGACATATTTATCTGGACTTGAGCTCTCCCTGTGGAGATGCAGAAATTACTACTACAGACTTGTAGTAGTAAACTTTTTTCCCCAGAAACTGGTTATGTGATACAGCCCAATCTTGCTCACAGGGAGAGAGCTGGGGACTGATCTTTGCTGTACATTTCCAGACTAAGCGTGAGGGTTCACTTTTCTAGTTAACAGCTCACCATTTAACTAGATTAGATGTGTTAGAAGCATTTTTAAATCCTATTGGCAAATAAGTTTGGGAAAAACCTTACAATTTTAGAAACGTGAGTTATATCTTTAAACAAATTAATACAATAGCTAGTACCTCAGATCTTTAAGCTAAATACTTTGTAAGGTAGTCTTGGAAGCACTGTTGGAAAACTTGGAAGTTTCTGTGTTTTTTCTGCTACTGTTGTCAGTTTGTTTCCTTCCTAACAACCAGCTCAAAGGATCTTGGAGGCTAAAGTCACCAGCAGGGCATCTAGTGACCCCAATGTTCATTACCTAAGACTGCAGAATGATTCCTCTTTTGAGATTGCATTTTTTCCCCTTTTTCTTACCCATTCTTTGTAGTATCTGTGTCTGCCTTGGAATCAGGTTGAGTGAAATATCCTGTATAAAGAAATGTTCATCATGGCATGAAATATGTTGTCTCTAAAGCTTTAGTTGATAATGGCATGGTGTTTAGAAAGTGGTATAATAAGGTGTTTTCCTTAGCAACGCTACTGTTGCTAACAAGTACTTAAAATGTTGTCTTCTTGTAATGGAGATATTACACTCAAATTCTTAGTGCTACATTTTTTTTTTCTTTTAAACTTTAGAAGCTTCCTCCTGTGAAAACTTATGCAGGCTAACATGGTTTCCTTCTTGTTTCTCTATCATGCTTTCTAGACTGCTTTACTATTTTTACACACTATGTTCATCAAGCATGTGAATTCCAGCCCTTACAGGTTGGCATTCATGTACTTGGACACAGGACTCGCAGACTGGAGAATGCTTCTGCAATAACTGTATTTCTGAATATGGATGTGGTTACATTTTTCTTTCCATTTTCTAGAGGGTATTAACAGCATATTGGTCTTGTTTCTTTGGTTACTATTAAGAATTGATGAGCATTATTTGATTAAATTCTGATATTAGAAAATTGAGAGGTCTTACCATTCTAAACACGTTCACACACAATTTGAGGTATTATTCTTTCTCTCAGGCAGTGTTTTCAAATCACAAAGGTTAGGATACGATTCACATTGATTTTGAAAGTCTTTGTTAATGTTTGACCATAAAACTTTACAAATGGGAAATGTAACCAATATGAAAAATAGTCTGAATAAGTATTTTGAATTGATATTTGTACAATGGATGAATATAAGAGTTTTATGTTGTACAGCGCAATATAAGGGTAGTTCAGATCACATTTTTGGGAAATGTCAATTCTATGCATCTTTCACTCATCTGCCCATGAAATCATGTATGAAATTTACAAGAATAAGAAAATGAATCCCTGTATTAGAAGCCATAATTTTCTAAGATTTTAGGGTAAACTGTTGTTCCATCTCTGACTTTTATGTATATCTCCTCATCATGGAAGTTTATATCTTAACTGTCTTAAACATGAGAGCAAGTAAATACACTTACTAGCTCCTTAAATTTTACTCCTTTCTTTTATTTGAATCTACACAATTTTGAGTTCTGAATGCTGGTTTGCTCTTGCTTCAACTGGATTCTCCTCTTCTAACTAAGCTAATAGGTTTAGTCATCCAGGCTTTTGCAGTAACGTGAATTCTGCCATTGGCCTTTATTCTAGATCATTCTGGGTTGCTGGCTGACATTTTTGGTAGAATTTTTGGATCCCATTTCTTTCAGTGAACAGGAGAACTTCCAGTTTTATGCTTAGAAGACACGAAAATGTAGGCAAGCTGCTTTACATGCACAGTTTCCTAACAGACATACTGCCTTTCTTACTGCAGTGTTTTGTTATTTTTTTGTTTGGTTGGTTGGTGGAGGTTTGTTTGTTTGTTTGAGGTTTGGGGTTTATTTGTTTGCTTAGTTGGTTTGGTTTGTATTTTGTTGGGTTTTTAAAATTTTTTGTTTGTTTTCTTCCATTTTCCTGTTTGTCTGGAATATTGGTACAAATGGATAGGACCTACAAAAATGTTTTTTTAGAAAAGATCTTATTAAGAACACATTAATTTTTGGAAGAGAAGGTTACTCCTAGGACACTATAAATCAAATTTTATTATTTACTGTAGTGTCATGGGTGTTCAGTAATAATAAATGATATATCAGGTAAGACACTAGTAAGAATTCTTTGTATGTGAGTAATTCAGTGGCTCTGTTTAGACAGTGAGAACAGATCATGAAGCCTCCCAGGCTTCCAATGAGCTTAACAAATATAAACAATGAATTAATTTTAGGTCAGGGATATAACTTTGAAGTACCAAAGCAATTAGAGTTTAATTTAAAAAGATGTTCATGAAAGGTAGTTCACATAAATTGTGTTTGGACATAAAAAGGAGCTTTCAATACAAGATTGAAATTCTTGACGAACATGACCACTCTCAGCTATTTTTAAACTTTGTGTTTCCAAAATTAACTGTTTGAGGGTTTCTTGAAGAGTAGAAGTGACATACAAACTTTTGTCCAGCTGAAAAAGATGAATGCAATGGTTTAGTTGGTCCATATAGGCCTTTTTATATTTAATTCTGCCAATGCAATTGCACTAATACTAAACCATTTAAGCACCATTGGTGTAATAACAAATTATACAGTCTGTGTGAAGACTCATTCTTGATTTTTGTTTTCTTTTGATTTTTTAAAATAATTTCCATAAATTAAATTGGTACTTGAGAGTAAGTGTAGGTTATGTGGCTAAACAAGGTTATGCAGCTATATACTTAGTGACTCCAACTCATATTCTGTGCTATAGCACTGTAAACTGTGTAGTTATGTATGCAATCAACCTAGTGCCACCTCGAGTAACTATAAGCCATGCTATTGTCCAGAGAAGTTTGGTGACATAGAAGTTCCAAAAATGTTTCAAAGCTATCTTGAACTGTTTGCTCATATGCCCCAGTCATGTCTCTTCTAGGCCTGAGAGAATGGATGTACTATTTATCTGTCAGCAGCAAATAATCTTCAAAAGACTTCAAATTTTGACTTAGAGATTGCTCTCTTTTCAGATTTGATTAGCAACCTTTCATTTGTGGTGTTTCTAAATGGCTGTAAATTACAGAGCTATACCAAGAGATAATGCAATACTACAGTAAGGAATGACTCCTTTTTCCTTGTCATATCTAGTTAGATTGTGAACGCTTGTTTTCACCATATCATAATGCTTTACTATGTGGCAGAAATTCTGCAGTAATCATCAACAGTATATGTTGGTTAGAGTGCTCTGATCCATAAGGCATATTTGCAGTATATCTGTGAAAAACACTGAAGGTTGTAACAGCGACCGAAAACAAGAATTTTGTACGTTTTCAGTGCTGACTAAATGAAACACTTAACTGCTCTCTGCAGTCTAATTGCTAAACAAGTTTCTTTGAGATCTCAAATGTTCCAAAGTGAGCATTTGGCTAATTGTGTTTAAGTGTGAGCAGACATGTAAAGTATGGAGAAGATAACACTAGATGATTAGACTAGCCACTTTGATAGCCACTTTTGAACTGCAGATTGACTCTGTTCTTATAGTCATTTATCAGTGTTGTTTTTAGCTGCACTAGTGTTGCCTTGAAACCTTTTTTGTATAATTTTCTGTATCCTCCTGATAGCTCTTCTCTTACATTAAAAAAAAGTGAAGATTACTTTTAAGGCACCAGATAGTCTTACCATCTGGCTAATAGCTTATTCTGTGCTTTTCACTCTTTTCCTCTTGATCCTGTTTTTACTCCGTCTTTTATTATTCCAGTCCAATTCCAGTATTTGTCCCTTCCAATTAGGCCTAACTGGCTCAACTACACTGATGGAGGAAATCAGGAGTCGTGTCTTAGAAGGCGTTATAGACCATGAAAGACATGCTGAAGGGCCCCCAGACTATTGTGCATGATCCACAGTGTTGCCACAGACAGTGTGATACTCCCTGCTACTGAAGAGGTACCTGGGCATTCCCACATGAACCCATTGTGTCATGTATGCTTCCCCCAACCCCCCACAAATCAAGACTGCAACCATCATTTTGACCAATGCACACCTAAATTTCGACAATCAAGCCTTGTTTCTGGATTCATGGGTGGTCATACCTTTCTTCTCCATTATCTACTGTTGTACTTTCTTTTTCTTTCCCTATTATCACTATTTTCTTAAGTGATATCTTTATGCTTTTATATTGTACATAACTTAGACAATAAACAAAATGGCTACATTCCCCTTTTCCATTGCAAACAAATTGTTCTAAAATAAACCTGCCACATATATGCCACTGATCATTTAGCGCCATTTCCCTCTAGTCCAAGGGATGTATTAACATCCAAGTGATATATTAAAAAGGGATGTTTAAAATATGTGCACAGATTTCCTAATTTTGCTAATCAGTATTTAATAGAATTTTATTCTAATGCTTTCCTTGAGAATTTTGTTACCATTTTTTTCATATATGGATCAATTTCAGAGTTTAGTCTTTTGAAACAGACTTTTATGTTTTTGCTACAGCTTACTTAATTAGTGTGTTTTATAATCTACCAGATTCTTAATGTGCCCTAATACTCCTCTATACTTATGCATTGATAACTCAGTACTTAGAAAAAATACCTTGCTTATGCAGTTGAACAAAATTGTGATATTTATGACCTTTATGACTTACATGAATTTCACTACAATATGTTAGATTTTGGAGCTGTTTGTATGTAAGTATGGAGTAAATAAATTAAGACTAAAAGATTGTAAGTAATAGAAGAGCACAGGTAAAAACTAATCCTTAGGGATGATGACCAAAGCATGTGCAGGACTTGCTACCAAAGATTCAATCTCCTCAAGAGCAAGAGTAGTCTTTTTACTCTTTTCCACAGTATGTTCTGCATAGTGGTATAATTCAAGAAGGGGAGGGTGAGTGTTTTCAGGCAGAGGAGCCTGCAGCCTGGTGCTTAAGCCACTCGGGGGAAAAAGGAGAGAACTTCCTTTCCCACCTTTTGAGAAACCTGTGTGAAAAACAAAAATTATTTCACACCTGTCTGTGTGAAAAAAAAAAAAAGCACCTTGAAAAGGAACTGCATTTAGAGGTCTGATCAAGTGCCCTGGACGATGAGGAGAATCTCTGTTATATACATCAACTAACAGGAGATGTCTCCATGCATTTAAATACTCTTCATGAATTTAAAAGGTCAGCAAGGAAACTCTGGTTCAACTTTGCCCTCAAAGTTTCCTATTAATCAGTTTTATTATATATTGAACACCTACACCATGCAACACGCCTTCAAAAAATGAATACCTTCATGTTTAAATTTGAACTTCCTATTTCCCAATTTAAGTTATTTAAATTAAAATACCATGACTGGTTTTTTCTGCCTATGCTACACATAGGCAGAAAAAAATGAAAATTTTTTAAAGTGTGTGTGTGTGTGTGTGTTAAAGGTTATTGTTAATAATAATAAACAGTACTTATTAGCTTGATAACAATATTAGAAATGACAATTACTAATATGTTTTTGATAATATTAATAGTGATGGCCTTTTCAAAGTCACGAATAATTCTGGAGAAAGGACAGGGTGAGGGGAATCGCCACTTTACAGTTCTTACATTACTCCAGTTGATGAAATAAGAAAAAAAAGTAAAATTAACATAAATTTAACTTTTTAAACATAAATTGAAAATAAATATATGCTAAAGTATTTCAGCAAAATTTGTTTGGTAGAGAATTTAACACATAAAAGCCAATTTGGGAAAGTTTTATTGCTGCTATACAACTGTCATGGTTTTGCATGGGAGGCATTTAGGGAAGTGATGCAAAGCTTCCAGACACTGGAAAAGGCACGTTAAAGATGAAAGAAACCCAGGAACTTTCTTTTTCTCTTCCGGCTGCTAACACTGCCAGCCTGGGCCCTGTCTTGGCCAGGCCGGGCCCGGAGGCCCTGCCAGGGCAGCTGGGCCCCCTTCCTCGGGAACGCTGCTGGCCCCCATCGGCGCTGTTCTGGTCGGGCTGGGTCCCAGCCACGGCCAGGCAGGAAGGCGGGGGAGCTGCGGAGCCCTCGCCGGAGCAAGGCTGGCTGTGGCTGTGAAGATTTTGCCGCCAGGCCCCCTCCGCCCAGCGCGGCTGAGAGCAGAGGCCCCGGCAGCCATGCAGAATGGCCTTGCGGCTGGAACTGAGCGCAGAGAAAAAACCAAAGACCAGCCAGGCAGCTGATCCACAGTCCAGCCGCAGATCCCGCCACAACTTACCCGGCGGGTCAGGTGAACATTGGCAGGCCCCACCCTTTCAGTGCTTCAATCTCCCTCGAGTGAGAGAAAAGAACAAGATGCAAGCATGTAAAGGCACAACATGAAGACAAAATGGTCAGTGAAGAAGTCCCAGATGGGAGGGATGAGGAGATGCCTTGATCTTGGGGCTTAAATCTTTTTATAACCTATGGAGAAAAGACTTTTTCCCTGTAACACATGAAACTATGGGGAGATGGGTTCAAATTGATATCGAGCAAAGGCCTCCATGCTAAAGTAAGCAGATGTTAAAGTAGCTGTGCACCCATTAGAGGTTTGAACAGAGAGAGAAGAGTGATTAGACCCTGTGCCCCTAGGGAGAGAAGAAAAATATCTCTGTTCTCCGGGATGAAGATGATTTTAGAGATAGATAATGAAAACTTTTGTCTTTGAACACCTCATCTTTAAAACAATATCCCATAAATCAACATGGCCCAAAAACAAGCTGTGGGAAGGCTTGTGGAAAATGGGAGGGACTTCCCTAGGTGGCTGTTATTCATGAGGAAATTGAGAACCATGAGAGAGCTGCTTTTTCTTCTTGTGAAGAAGTCTCCATAACATTAACAAGAGGGACTTGTTCACTCCTCCCTAAGTGAACTGAAGAAAGACTATTTTAGAGGTGGTAAACTGACTGGAAATTTTAGATTTTGTTTCTTTAAGTTGTCAGTGGAAAAGAAAAGGTTGTGGGGGGAGGAGAGGTGTTCTGAGTGGTTTGTTTTGATTCTTACTACTTTTTTTTTCTTTTAGTTACTGTTAATAAATTTTTCTTTATAGCCTTTTAAGCTTTTGAGCCTGTTTTGCCTTCCTCCTAATCCTGTCTCACAGCAGGGAGTACATTGGTGATTGGCCAGCACTGAACCCATCGCACTGGTTGGTGCATTGGCAAATTTGCCATTTAGAGATTTTACCAATGTAAAAAATGGCAAACCAAAACCACTATGACAAAATGTATCTTACTGTGAAACTGATTGTATGAACAAAGTGGATGTACACAAATGCTATCGGTTCCACTGCCATAGTTAACTTCATAGAGTATAAATTAAATGGCCAGGTAAATATAAATCAAATCAAATAATATTTTTTTCATTTTAGAAATAATATTACTTTCTAAAACTATACTTTCTAAACACTCGCATCGTTGCCTAGTCAGTCAGTAGTTGCATGCACACTTTAGGATAAAGGCCTAAAATTATGTCCTGATATTTGCATGTGCAGCTCCCTTGGTTGCACATGGCATCTACACTATCAATGATGAGGGTGAAAAAACCCACACCGTAAGGATTGCATCAGAAGCAGAACTCAGATTATAGATACCATGACCACTGATATATCCTATATTTTTCTACTTCCTACTGAAATAATATATTTTTGTGTCTCTAATAGTAACCTCACAGTTGGAACATGATGCAAGGCATGGTTTTCCAAAGGTTGCTTTAAAAATTAGCCAGCAAATTGCAATATCTAGTGAACAGAAAAAAAAAAATCTAACATTAACTCTAAATGTATGCAATAAAATTAATAAATTAAGTTTGGCCATTACAAATTGAGATACTTCAGTAGAATATTTGTCCTTTAATTAGCATAAGTGTCTATGCTGCAACATGTATTGGCACTTTTTTTCCCTCTTTTTTCTTCTTGGTACATTTCTTGTTGCTAATGTAATTTTTTTTTTCTCTTTTTGAGGTGGCAGAAGGAAGAGGGGCACTTGGATGTGGAGAAGGCTAATGTCTGCTTCCTCTATGTAGAAATTGTTACATTAAATCACTGAATGTTCTCTGCCCCTGTTCTAAAGTAGGAGTTACATATTCCCTTTTTGCACAGCACTTTTAATATTAAGAAGCAAATATTGATTGCTGGAGCAGATTTGAAAATGAACACTTGAAAAGAAGTGTGCTGAAAAGATTTAGTGATTAGGCTGACATTCACCATCACTTCCATGGTAAAGGAAAGAGGAAACTTGTTTATGTCACAAGTTCTTTGTCTCCCTTCCAAGAAGGAAATAATTCAACCATAAAATGAGTAAATGCTCCCCTGGAGAAATCCCAAAGCTTTCCAGATATCTTATGAACAGTGATGAGTGGATTTGGGGAAGCAGCCAGCCAGCTAAGCAACTAAAGGGCCACAAGTCCATGACAATGCATTGATTGACACTTCAGAAGCAAGCAAGATTATTCATCTTTCATATGAATAATAGAAGTTTAGGAATCCTAAGTCAAGCTGATAATAGACTGGAGAGGAGGGGGAGCTAATATAAATAAAATGCTGTGATGTCAAAGTAGAGTAAATCCTGGGAAGGGACCAATTAATTAATGTCACTCTGAATAATGATTTGTGGTGGTATCTGTAACAGAAGATCCCTCAGACACTGCAAGCTGTTGCCTTAGAAATTGAGCCTCTCTAATTAGGTAGATGGCATACCGGGTGGATCCTTCAAGATGGTGCACCGTCTGGTCTGACTAACATTCAAAGCAAGCATCAACAGTGATGAGGCTAGCAAAGATAAATGGAAATGAAAGCCCCAGGAACAACAGTGCAGGGACTTGGGATAGCAGATCAGTGCAGAAGATAAATTAGAATGAAATGATCTACTTAAAACTTATGGAAAATGGCAATTTAAACTGCGCCACATTGTAAGGGTGGTCAGTATGTAATTTTGAAGACTAAAGAAAGGCAGAGATTAGACAATTTGCCAATAGAAGATTAAGTGCCAAAAACTCAGATACAAGGAAGAAAATCACGAGTTTTTGAGTAATTATGTAATATAAAATTCTTAAAAAGCAAGGGCCAGTACTTAATGTTCAGTAAAAAATGTTGTTGGCTTACATTAATTCCTGAAATACAGAGTAGGTGAACAGTTCCTATAGTGTAATATTATAGGTACAGGGAACATACAGGTAATAGAAATTGCAAACAAAAAACCTAAGCATAAAAAGCATCCTGAACCCATTCAAAAATTCATTTAAAATCTGAATTTCACCTTATTTGGAAGTGTTGACATAAGTAATATTATAGAGTATATTAACAGCTAATCTGATGAACAGCCGAGCAATCTTGGCTATAATATTTAATTACACTTGAGTATCAGTCCTGTACTCGTGTACAGTGAATTGTTGTCAGACTCCTTTCCTTTCCTAGCTGTCAGGGCAGATATGGAGGTTTGTACTGGAAACAAAATGAAACAAAACCCCTAAAATAGTGTTTGGTGTATCTGTCTTTGGCCTCAGCAACAAAGCTCAATATACTTTGCCTAGTTACTAAGCTAAGCCATTCAGAAGTTGTGGCAAAATACCTTTAGGGACATTATAATGTCCCTACTTCACCCCTCAGCACCAGCAGCTAGACAGCCTTCTCCATTAGAGGAAGAGGCTACATCTGTGTACAATTATGTCTCTGTATTTTGTTTGTCATTGCATATATGATACATTGCATTGTAGTTCAGAAATCTTTGAGTGTGTTTTGCTGAAGTATCTCCATTCTTTGGGATGATTCTTCCCTTGTTTGCCTTTACCCAGCTTATATTAAACACTTCTACTCACAATAGCTGTTTTGCTTCCTAGTTCAAAGTCATTCTTGAAATCCATCTCAGAAAACTTTTTATCGTGGTGTCCCATTGGTCATAATTCTTCTGCTTCTGGTTCTACGTTTCGTTTTGGTTTTCTTTGTTTCTTTCTTCTTTAGCAATTATCCTTAGGCACAGATGTGAACACATCCTTGCCATGCCCATCTAAGGGCTCACTATAGGGCTGAGATAGTCAAAGTAGTTTCAAAGCTGGGGAGCCTCAAAAACTAGTGACTAGACAGATGAAAGATCAACTTTCCTGAAATTCAGCCTGGTCTCCTCAGCTTCCCTCATTGCAACCTATACACCATCTTTATACACCATAAACCTTCCTTGGTATGAAATGAATAAGATCTGAGTTGTACAAACAGGACGACATGCATATTATTTCCATTAGCTTATAATTAATGGCACACATGGTGGTATCTTTTTTGCCTTACAGCACATGTGATGCCTTCATTCATGCCTGCAAAGAACTGGACATTGTGATTGTTAATCACCTTGATAACTACAGACTGCAGTCATGGGGAAATACTTTCCCTGTGGTATGTTTTATATTGGTTTTCCTAAAGCACTTTTTTTTTCCCCTGGGAAAGAAAAATTGCAGAAGTACCCTACCAAAACACCAATCTGCATTCAAGCAAAGAAAGGATTAGGTGCCTAAATCACATGTCCAAATTGCAGGGTAAAATATATTTCTTTCCTTAGAAAATGTCAAATTAGCCACAGTAAAATTCTGAGGTAATTTGAGATGTTACTTTCAAAGTTTCATTTATGAAATATATGATACATTATGTTTTTGACATCTGTTTTATTAAAATGTAAGCAGTCTTAAAAGACTAGTTCTTTGATCTATCTACCAACTGAAACATTAGTTTTCATGTGTAATTGAGGATAAATTTTCTTTTTGATTGACATTTGAAATTATAGAAAAATATATCAATAGCCCTCTTAAAAAGAAGCAGCAAGGTTCCAAATTTGCATTTATTTATAGGATAGGATTACTAGAGAGTCAACTATGCTAGTGAATTTTTAGTGAAACACAACTATATGCATTTGTATCCATGCATATAAAGCATCCACTAGACAAGAATTTCTGGTATGCTGTACATATTCTTTGCAAAATTATTACTAAAAGATTGAATATTATTATCATGCTACTGGGAATGCTAATTTGCAGCACTTCTGCTGCTTGTTTAATCTCTTGCATATAAAGTAAGTGAATTATGACTGTGTAGCTGCAAAGCTGTATGACATCTTCAAACTGGGATAAACTATCTCATCTTGTTTTCCTCAGTAACAGTACATTTTTCAGGCTCACATGAAAATATTGCCTCTAAAGCAAGTTACTTGGCTCTTTGTGTGAATATTGAATTTGCCCTTTTTTATTTGAAGATTAAGTTATTTTTAATGATTATATCTCACTTTCCTTCTTACAGTCTTCTTTTCCTTAAATTTGCACTCTTCTATTTGGAACTTGGGGTTTTCTTTCAGAAACAATACATTAAATATTTTCATCTACTTATGACATGGAAGTAAATTCTTTTATTTATTTTATTATGTCTTTTAATAAAAATAATAAATTTTATATCTTGAAATAATAAGGGTTTGGTTGACTGAAATCAAGAATGAAATTTTAATTTAAAAATTCAGAATGAGGAATTTATAGAGCAAGAAAATGATATTGACAAAACCAGTCAATTAGTGATGCATCTATAATAAATCTGTTATAAACTTTCAACTTTAGACATTTCAACTTTACAATGTTCTCATGAAGTCTTACTACTTCTCTATCAACTGTCCTCTCAATGTTATGACTTTTTTTTCCTTCTGTGTTCTTTACAGTTGCTTACTCAGCACTTCTAATGAGCCCACTTCCCACTTCAGGCACAAAATGCAAGTATTATTCCAAGTGAGTGTTTCTAAAGGCACATCATGATAAAAACATTTAGAAAATTACCAGAAATTATCTTCTGTAGCCTTCAGTTAACATTACCTTTTTAAAAATTGAATTTACTCTTAGTATTGTTAACTTACTTTCACAATTAACTCAAATGTGATTTCTATGTTATTTATTTTGTTGAGAAGCAACTTTTATGTGTAAGTTTAGCTCTGCTCCTTGATATGGCATGCTTCTAAATTAAATCTGAAACTGGCAAAGTCAATGATTAAACAGTGTCCTAACAGAGGTTAAAAGTTCTGCCAGGAATGATAGATGCGCTTTGCTTTTGCAGCGAACTTTCCTGGGAAAGTCAGCTAGTCTGTACTACACTACTCATCTGTACAGAAAAGCTCCTGTGTCTCTAACTGGGGCACTAAGAGGTTTTTACAATGTTTACAAGGTTTTGTTTACAATGCAATTTAAGGGTGTGACAGGGATGTACACATCATGTGGCATGTACCTGGGGTTCATTGATAGGTCTTGCTTGAACACTGATGGTCTGGTGGCTTCAGCAGTACTGAACAAACACTTGGCTTCTTCCCTCTGTTCATGCAGTGGCACTGCTGGTTCAGAAGCCTCACAGTTCTTCTTCCATGTCTGACAACAGTGAAGTTGTATATGTACATGTGAAGTTGATTCAAATTATCTGATACAGGATTGGGCTCAGGATGGAAGTCTGCAGAGAAGGCATGCTGTGCTTTATTTTTTTATAGGACAGCAATTCAGGCTATCTCAATTGATTTTGAAGTAACCTGTGGCTCATTTTCTCAGGACTAGTCAAGCATTTTTAATCTACTAATTATTTCTAGATCTAGATTTTCTTTTCTGTTATTTACAATGGAATTTTTTTAGATGTATTCTTAAATGACACTTTTATTTTTCAAAGGTTTGGGCTGAATGCAGGTTTAATTTTTTGAGTATTTTTATTGGAATAAAATACTAGCATAAAAGAGTGGAGGTTCTCTGTCAGAATAGCATGTTAGTTTGGGGTCAGACGCAAGAATATAAAATAAAAGTAGCAATTTTTTAAGCCTGAAATTCACTGAATTGTTCTTGAAGATATATCGAAAATAGTTTCAGCTATTATAAGTTATAGTTATTAATTGCAATAGGCATATATAACCTTAGGTTTTTACTCTACCAAGTTCAATTCAGGAGGCTTGACACATACCCCTCCACGTTGCTTTGCACTTTGAGAAGACAGGTGTTTTTACACAAGCTTTAAGATGTATATGGATTTGTTCATTATAAATCTATAAAGATCAATTAAAAAAAATTTGGTTACTATTATTTTTAAAATCCATATTCAGACTCATGTAGAAAGGAACGGATTCTATTTAAAAACCAGGAAAGAGTGTACAGATTGGCAAATGGAACTGCCTCTGAAAGATTTCAAATGCTTTTTAAGAGTTTACTTTTTAATCATTACAAACAGGAAATTTAATCTCCAGCTGAACATAAATAACAACAAAGACTCCATGAGTCAGCATAAAGCTGTAAGCCTAAAAGGGTCATAAAATATGAAGCTCCCTATTAAAAAAAGCTTATATATGAAGAGAGAGACAAAACAGTTGCATTCCAGCTTGAGTCATTCCATACTGTTTTACTGTCTGAAGGAAAAGAAAAATATTCAAGGCCATCAAAAATACCAAGTGATTCTAATTTTCTGGATAGATAGTTTCTTTACTTTGATAAGATAGTATTTTTACCTAGTCTGAAGTGATTTTAGTTGAGTTTAACATTTTGGTACAGAATGGTGTTCATTTGTGGTAGCCAGCATGCATGTGTTGCACTGCTGTTGGCAGTATAGAAAAATAATGGGTATCCTTGTTTCCTGTTTGCAGGCAGTTTTGGCAATAAGATGAAATGGGCAGAAAAGAACTCTCTTTGTAAGTCTTGAAATAAAATATCTACTAAATTAATAACAAGCATATCCTGAAACAGTGTGGCTTTTTTATCAGTATTTCTAACTCAGGAGTATTCACAATGGTTATATAAAATATATGTAAAAATATGTATATATTCCTATTATACACATAGCAGTTATATTTCTAATTTTTAAATGCATACAATTTTTACATCTGTGTATGGGAATATATATGTATATATGGGCATGAAAAAAAAAGATTGGTTTCACAACCCAATTCAGTTCATAATAGTCTCCTTTTAGAAAAATTCCTGTGGTTGAAACAAAATATACTTGTAGATAGAATAATATTTGCAATAATACACATAAAGTTCCCAAACAGAAAATTAACTCTATTGGTATAAAAGCTAATGAGATCAGTTTTCATCTGCAAAGCAAATGAACAAATGAAAAGGAACTCATTCATTGGCTTGAGCCAAAACTCCAACAAATAAAACTTCATTTGCAAATTAAAATATTTTGTCCTCTAAAGGGCAGCATAAGTACTAATATAGCTAATCTCTTCTCACCATCTATTTTTTAAGTTAAAAGCAGGATTTATGTCTGTGATAAGAACCTAAGACAAGTACCCCACTCATGGGTCAAGTGAAATTAAAATTAGAGTCAGCAGGGTCTGGTATTTTTCACTCCCAGCAAAGCCGAAGTAAATACATTCTGTACTGTGGATTTAGGAAGAACTGCAGATTAACAGAGGCTCAAGGAGAAAAGTCTTAGATACATCTTATAGATGACGGTGTAGTAATACTTCCCAATTTTTTATCTCCTTTGCAAATCCAGATGTTGCTGTGGAAAACCATTAAGATGGAAAGTTTTTTCACACAAACCTAAAGAATGATTTTGTTCATGATATATCTATTCTTAGAATTTGGAGTAAAGCATTAAGTTAGATATAAAAAAGACCTTTCCTTGATTTCAGGCTACTGTCTCAGATTTAAAATTTGGTTCTATGAAGCATCTGTTATTTTAACAATATTCCTAGAAATTAATTTTGCATAATATGTAAATTTAGTATTGCCATATTATTTTTGAACCATACTGCTGAGCTCAAAAGAAGTCTTATTTCTTTTACAGACCAAAAATCAGTTATTTGTGTAGCTACCAGAAATTAAGAAGTCAAGTGTGAATTATAGTTGGCAAACATAGCAGTTTGATTTGGCACTGATGTATAATAAAAGTCTTTAATGCAAAGAAAACTCACTACAGTAATCCATGAAGGTAATTATATTTGTCTGGACTTCTAGTTCATAAAGGTGAAGCATAATAAAAAAGGTTATGTCTGTCCTCACTCATTTTACCTGAAATTTTTTCCCATGTTATATTAAAATATCACTAAAACAAATTTGTAAAATAATTCTTTCACCTCAAATACAATCAAATGGTGTTCTTCATACAAAGATAGGCATGCTTAGAGAATTATAAATATGATGGTAAGCAAGGGAGCACTCAATAATTCACACTTACCTGGAAGAAGATTTTACTAGCGTGAACCATTCCAATATTAACTAAATGCTGAGGTTCTGATGTCCTGGGGAGAATGACTAAAACATTTCACAACAGACATAGTGTTAAGGGCTGTCCTGTTTATGGATTGCAATCAGATGATACAGACAGAGGATGCAGACACACACCACTTGGGGAGCTGTATGGACATTCAGCCCTTTCCAGCAGCCAGCGCCAAGCATGTGCACTACTGTACTGTGGGGTCCTGCTCCAGCTGCTGACACCAAGCTATTCATTCACATAGTCTGACAAGAGGGTAGTTAGTTAGCCCTTGCAGCAGTAACACACACAGGATAAGTGAGATTTAAGAAGATGGAATGGTCTGCAGTCATCACATGCAGGTCTTAGTCAGAAAACCTAATTGATTGTCCCATTTTGCATTTGACTAGCCCATTTTATAATGTTTTTGCCTACCTTCCCTTTATTCCTTCCCAGTATCCTTCTCCTGCACAGTTCTCCATCAGTTTGCACAGGTGCACTAGCCTTCCAGCTCCTGGTTTTCACTCCTGCCAGCTGCAAAGCCTCTGTTGCTGCAGTTCCTTGGTAGCCCATCATGGCCACTGCTTCCACTGTTGGGCACTGTGTTGACTCTGCTTCCACTATGTTTACTTATCACTTTTGTCACTCTGTATGTTTTCTTAATGGTTTCTCCCTTTTCCTTAACATCCCCTTTCACAAGGTACTTTATCACATAATCCTACTGAAATGAACATTCCCAAGTTCCTGTGGCCCCTTATCAATTTCATTACAACTTTCCTCATAGTATGAGTCAGATTGTGCCTGTATCTTACTGCTTATGGCTTCCTGTTTTAATTAGTATCCCTTTCTGCTTTAAAAGAGAGTTCAATGGAGCTGACTCTCCATCCTACCACACTCCCAACATAGTACATATTAAACTCTAGTGACAGATTGTTTGGTTAAAGAAAGCTTTTATTATAAATTTTTGCTTAAAATATTGTTGGATAGCATTTTAGGTGATTCTGCAATTCACACATAGAGTTAGGGAGCTTAAATTTTAATCTAATAAAACGTCAGTTTTAGAACTTCCATCATTTGAATAGGAGGTGAGAAGAAGCACAAATCTTTGCTTTCACAGGATACCAAACCAAAATTTTTTTGGGTAGCATTAATCCTCCTTTGCTTTGCGCTTTTCCTCCAAATGTGGAATGATGCCAAAATAATTGAAAAGTTTCTATGCAAATGTGAGTTGGGGCAAAGAACTGATAGAGGGGAGAACTTCAGCTGAGCTAAAGGAAGAGTTAAGAAAAGTGCAGTTACCAAGTGGGACTTACCACTTTGACAGATCTCTAAAACTTTTTGCATATTAGATCTAATACTGTGTGTCTGAAGCTGACTGTCAGCAAATATACCACTACCAAAAGTAACACCCTCAGTAAATAATCTAAGCAAAATGAAAAGGGATCCTAAAGTATTTAAGGCACTTATAAAAGGCAAAAGGAGAGGCTTAGGTGACCTATTATACACTCTTTGTATTGAAGATACATTTTCTTCAGTTACTTCTACTTTATTTTTTTTCTTTAAAGTGCTGGCACACTTACCTTCTGCAATTCAATTTGTAGGAGTAGAGACTAGCATCTTCTAGCCTACAGAAATGGTAGATGCAGGAGTACTCTCCAATAAACTTCTTTCATGACAGCGTTTCTTTCCACTTTCATTATGTGCAAGACATCAAATGCAATCCCAGAGGGGCTAAGAAGAGCAGAAGCAGGTCTGAAGATAATTGGTATATTTTTCAAGATCTGTTTATAGAGTATAAAGATACATTTTGGTGAAGAAAAAGGTTGGGTTATTGAATCACTTTAGGTCATTAGACAAGCTGATTCACATTAAAAGGGGAAAGGTAGGTAGAGCAGCATGACAAAGAAACAGAAAACTTCTCTTTTAACTCTTACTGTTCTTTAATGAAGCATTATGGCTTCATTTGAGAATTTCATTCAATAATAGAATAATATTATTCAATAATTCATTCAGTAATATGAACTAATCTGAGTAGTGAACAATATTGAAATATTTTCTTGTCTTTGTTTAATCTACTAATATTAATTTCAGCATCTGTTTTTGCTCCTAGGAGTTAAAAGTACAAACAAATGCATCTGTTTTATTGAAAAGCATGTACAGCAATAGATTACTCACAGTTGGCATCCCATTGCATCATGATGCACTTTCTGGCTTGTGACTGTCTGGTGTACTACAGCATTTGAAAAATACAAGAATGATTATGGAAAATACAAACTGCTAAACCCTTTGCAGTATAGGAGATGATTTACATAGCGTACAATATATTAACATCAGCACAGGGTAAAGTCAGTGCCAGTTAATTGCCTTTGTCCTTTTAAATGTTCAAGGCCACTAATGGGCTACAAGCAAAACAGTGTATTAGCCTTATTTTAAAAACAAAACCACAGTATCCAATCTTCATAGAGAAGTTGGGAGTTGAAGTATGGGCTGGATAGGCAGACAGTAAGACAGATCTCTCCTATGAAGACAGGATGGGAGAGTTGGGGTAGTTCAGCCTGGAAAAGAGAAGGCTGTGGGGTGACTTTATTGAGACCTATCAGTACCTAAATGGGGCTTATAAAAAAGAGGAACAGTAGCTTTTTACATTGACAGGTACTGACAGGACAAGGGGAGACAGTTTTAAACTAAAAGGGGACAGATTAGGCTAAGTTGTCAGGAAGAAGTTCTGTGCTCAGTGGGTGGTGAGGCGCTGTAATGGTTTTCCCAGAGAAGTGGATGCGCCATTCCTGGAGGTTCTCAAGGCCAGGTTGGATGGGGCTCTGAGCAACCTGGTCTAGTGGGTGACATCTCTGTCCATGGCAGGGGGTTGGAACTAGATGGTCTTGAAGGTCCTTTCATTCTATGATTCTGTGATGAATGAGCTGGATGGTAGAGCAGAAAATTGTGCTACCAACCAGAGGGATCTTAAGAGATCGTTACTCATATCTTACCTAGCCTTCTTTCAATAGAACACACTTTGTATGGACAGAGAATTGAACTATTTCTTTGTATATGTTTATCAGAAGGGAACATTTAGAGGGTGATTTTAACAGGTGTCATGTAAGAAAATTGCCTCAGCAGCTAAGTAGCATAACTCTTCTTTGACTGCTACAATACTGTTCTTTAAGAAGGAAACATTGATACACCATTAAACAGGAGAAGATATTACTAACACCTCCAGACTGACATGCCATTGGTGAAGACTCTCATATTGAAAGGAATCTGTTGCCATCTCATGAGAGTGCTTATAGAAAAGTAAGAAATTTGTAACAGGATAATTGCCAAAGCTGTTAATTTCCTAATATAGATCTTGAACAAGATCCTAATCACCACTTATTTCTATGCAAATGATAAAAGGAGTTATGAATCATGTTAGTAAAAAACAGAATTAGTCACTCTCTGCTAGGTTTTCATCAGTAACAGTGGAGATGAACTCATCCCTTTAGTCAATGATTTCTCCTCTCTCTCACTCATACATTCTGAGTTTTCTTAATTCTACAGAAGTAGACCCTTCTAAACACTTATGCCATGATAATTTTTCATCTCCCAGATATGTAGTGGTCCTGTTGCATCTATATATAATTGCAAAGGCAAGCTGAGTGGCTGGTGAAAACAAATGAAAAAATGCTATTGACTTTCACTGTACCTGAGATTAGCTAAACTCACAGCGTAAAGGAACAGAACTCCAAACATCTGCATTGGATAAGGTGTTGTATTTTGTGAATTCAGGATTCTTATTTCTAAAAGCCCAGTTTGAATGCAGCACTCCAGTGGGAGTCTCAGGACAGAAGTGCCGAGGGGAAGAACCACCTCCCCTGAGCTGTTGCCCATGCTGCTTTGGATGCAGCCCAGGATGTGGTTGGCTTTCTGGGCTGCAAGTGCACATTTTTGAGTCATGTTGAGCTTCTCATCCACTCACACTCCCATGTCCTCAGCTCCAGTTACCACTACCAAGAACTTATAATTGGAATTATGCCTTCAAGGAGGCTCGTGCCCTTCCAAATCCAACCATTAAACTAGCACTGCCCTGAACTGATGTCACTGCTCATGGTGGTACCCACCCCCAGTTCTCCAGCCCATCTAACTCTCCAGATGCCAGCACACTCACTGGAGTACCAGATACCCCAACCCCCCCAGTCTGGTGGGTTTCAGCAGTGCTCAGTCCCCACTGGGATCAGGCACTGTGGGTGTTGCACCCCTATCTCTGGGATGGATGGAAGAATCATAATGCTGGGGCTAAAGAAAAGAAATATTTTTTCACATAAATATATTTTCAAATTTTGGATAAGATTTGGGGGTTCCTGACCCCACATTCACTGGATGCTCAGAATTAATGAAATTCAGGTTCTATTAATCATCTTCTGGGTCCAGCTCTGCCAGCACAGGGGCAGCACAGGGGCTTACATAAGGGCTTACATGGTAGGGTCATGCCCCTATCTGCAGCCTAGTCCACATCCACCTGCAGCAGCTCTGAGGGGACACTGTTCCTCAGGAGCCTCAGGAACTGCACCTCTGTACGGACACCTCCACAGGCCCCCAGTACCACTCTCCACTGGACCTGCTCCTCCTGCAGTGGCTCTCAGTTCCGCTCAGAAAGCACCTGGGTCTGTGGGAGGGTGTGGATAATCTCCAGGAGCAGCACATCATTGTCTACAGCCATGCCTGGGAGGCTGCTGGGGTGCACCTCCACATTGCACAGGGCTGCATGCCCTGTCCTTGATGTTTCCACCAGGCATCCATGTTTTGGGTCTGTTCCTGACAACAGCTCCAGTGGGGATCCTGGTGAAAGACCTTCCCCGGCTTCCTTACTGTCCTCAGGCCAGCCTTGTGGAACTGACATTGTTCCATGTAGTTGAGAATGGTCAGGTCGATGACGGCATGGGCCCAGAAGAAGGAGTCTGTGGAAATGGAGCTGTGCCATGACACATTGGTCCTCAAGGCTCCAAGGGATGGGCAGGTAGGCCAGTGAGGACAGGAACTCCTTTTTTGAAGCCCCCATATTCATCGTCCAGAGAAGAGGGAAGAGACCCTGGCCCCTGTGTCAGGACCTGTGGACAGCAGGCCTCCTCAGCTATTGGGCAGTACTGCCCTGCATGGGCAGAGGCAGGGCATAGTGTGAGAGACTGGGGTTGGATCTGGTGTTCTCCCCCAGTGTTCAGTGCCTCTCTGAGGTCAGTGTGGGCTCCTGCACTTCTGCACCTGCCTGGAGAGATGCTGTCAAGAGATGACAGCCCCCGGCACAGTCTTGAGTTGTTGCTGCCATGAGTGTTGGCCATTTGTGGGGTGCTGGGTGCCAGGCCCACACTCAGCTCTGCTCCTGTTTACAGGCTTTTGCTGTGCTTCTGCAGCACTTCCAGCGCTCTGCAAAACCCACAGGCCATGGGTAAAAGGGGCCCATCCTGCAGCCTCTCATGCCTCTCCACACCACATGATGCAATATCATTCCTTGTGAGCCCCAAACTGCCCAATCCCATGCCATGCTGCCATGCAGTTGCCACCGACCTATGACCACTTGGCCTGAGCTGTGCATTGAGCCAGCAAATCTCCAGCATGTGCACCAGGAATACAGTCAGCCTTGGTGGGGATGTTGGAGCACTTCATGGCACCAGTCCTAGTGTAGCTCCAGCGCTCTGTGTCACCAGCACAGGCTGATGATGAGGATCTCCACTGACAATGGATTCCCCAGTGATAGCTCTGTCCAAATGACTGGGGCAGCAGAGGTCAAGGCTGCAGCCTGTGAAAAGACACTGAACTGTAGCGTCCACTTGATACAATTATGTCACCTATGTGATCTGGTTTTTTTAGATCATCTAAACATTCAGAAAGAAGTTTTGTGTGAAAATTATTGGTATTTGGCAATGAAAAAAATTCCTTTTTTGCGAATGATTAAAGTGGGATATTCTACCACAGACAGAAGCTGTATTTTGTGCTGTGTCCTGATCAAAGATCGAAGACACACTTGATGTTGTGCACAGCTTGAGATTCCCAGCATCTGAGAGACTTATGATTGCTCTTTCTGTGTTGTGTTATCTTTAATAAATAGTATTTGAATTGATGCTTTGCAGAGTCTGAGTGCCTTTCTTACTGGATTCATAACAAACCAGCAGATTCTGGTGCAAAACAGATGCTATGATGCTGTTCGAAGCTGATAAACTGCAAGCTGCAGTGTCTTTGGAGGAAAGAGGCTGCAGTTGCAGCTAAGTTGCATCAGCAAGTCTCCAGTAATGAAAAACAAATCAGTAGTCTAGAGGGAAAATTAAACTTGTAAGAGAAATTCCTGCTCTTTCAAACATGGGTATAAATATACGATGAATATGAATAGCAAATGAAAAGTGGAAGAATAAAAATGTAAATACTCTGTATAGCAATCTAAGCAGAAAGACTAAAGTTTTGGTGTTGCATAGAGATGACCGCAGTCTCTAATGCAGAGCCTTCCCTGAGCCTGATTCCTTTGAAGAGGGTGAATGCTATCAAGGTACTAGGAGGGAAAGAAACCTGTGATCCAATTAATACAGCTGCGAACATCTGAGCCTGTTGGAATTAAGTGCAAACACTGCTATGTATTTGTCAGAAATAGTATAATAATATCCCTGTAAACTGGAAGCAAGAAATCTGTAATAGTTTTATCACTTTCAATTAGAGTAACGAAAGTGTACTCCTTCTCTTCTAAAATAAGGCAACTTAAAAGCAGTATTCATATCCTGGTTTTTTGATTTATGTCAAACTAAGTAATTGCTTTTTCTGTCTATTGCACCCTCATTATCCCTACAGGAGAGGCATCACCTCAGAGAGATTTATGGCAGGGGGCTGCCAAGAAAATTATTCCCTTTCTACTCTTTCACCCCAGGACATTTCCCCTTCCACGAAGCGAAATGAAACTAAGCATATATGAAAAATCTCTTGTTAGGCGTTGTTCTCACTGAATGGCCTGAAGAAATCTTTCTGGATGTATTCTGCCCTTGTCAAAAAATAGATGTGTTGTCTATGCAACGTTTTCCACAGAGCTTCAAAACGTACAGTGCCAGGCTGAATCTGGCCATAGTTATTTCTTAAGTGGCACATTACTGCAGAGGAACATCTGCCAGACCAGATATTATTTAATATGCTTTGTCCAAAACATACAAATAATACAAATAATAACTAAATATTGACTATGAAGAATTTTGGCACTGCTTCTCTTGCTAAGAGAATGAATCTCCTGTTACCCATGATGTTCGGGTGAATCTTAATTTTTAAGAACTTTTGAGAAAGATTGGACAAGAAGCAGGAAATGCATAAAGATGGGAGAAATATCTAACCTAATTCCTCTCTTTGAGAAATATTTTTTATTCCTCCTGGTGAGGGGAGTTGATAATTCTCATTTTCTCAGACAGAGAGCCACAGCTTTTGTTTTATATATTTTACACTCCAATTCTTCAAAACTGAGTGAGGAAATAGAAAGAGTTTTTTGTTACTTTCTTGGACACTTTTTCCTAACCCCTTAAGTTAAAATATTAAGATATGTAATGCTGTTGTTTGTTTAAGATACATAGATCAGTCAGATGTTTGGATTATATTTTTTCTACCCCTTAAGTAAGCAGGTATGGGGTGTAAGGAAAAGTTTTAGGAAGCAAATAAAAATTGTAAAATTTATAAATAATAAATTTTTTACATCTCAAGTATGTGCACAGATTACAAATTATTGATTTTCTATCCTATGAAACTCAAAAATGGTAATTGAGACTATGTTTTGTTTCTATTCAACTGACAGCCTAATTTATATCTATATATCTATATAGATATATATAGATATATAGATGATATATAGATATATAGATTTAAATATATATATAGTGAAAGATGCAATGTTTCCAGGAAAAAGCTCCTGAAAGCTAGAGATACAGAAAGAATAACTGAAACTCCCTTGAAAATGCATCAAATTTTCAACGGAACATAAATAACCTTCTGTTATGATTTTACATAATGTAAATTACCTTTCATGGCTCTTTTTTTCTCCAGATTTTTCTTTTTTTTGCTTCCAACTAAGATTTGTAGCAATAAAAATATAAAAATATTTCTTAATTTGTAATTTTGCATTTTCTTTTAGATATAGTTGCCTACAATCACCCAAGATTATTCTCTGTGTATTAAGAGTTGATAAGAGACAAGTGATAAGAAGGGAAGCTGCTGGCATTTAAATGGTGTTTAACACAATAGCACATCACAGTGCTGGTCCAGAAAAGAATTTCCAATGACTTATGTATGTCTTATAGTTTGTCTTTTAAATATTGAGCCTTTGTGACTCTTCAGTTAACTACCTAAACTGAACTCAATGACAACCATTAATTGAAACTGATAACCTAATTTCAAAAATATAAATAATGATGAGCGTGTTCTTCTTTGGTTGTCCCTGTTTATAGGAACTCTCTTATGCTCATAGAGACTGAGACAGACTTTGTGTTTCTGGTTCTTTGAGTTAAAATGTTTCCAGTGTTTACATGAGTTTACCATCGCTGCTTGACAACATAAAGGTCAAGAACTGATGAGACTGTTGAACTATGGATATATCAGGGTATAGACAGCAGCAATGGAAAAAATCTATACAAGTTCTGTGTAAGATGATGGGTAGTTTTAGCACAGCTACAAATAGGTACAGCTGCCAATGAGTCATGTAACTGAACATTAAACAAAGCTTTTACAAAAGACTCCAAAGAAATGTTAAGAAATTAATAAATGTAGAAATATTTCTTCACTTGCCATGTTTTCTGCCACTCTCAGTAACAGTCTTAAAATGAAGAATGGGAGACATATTTTACTTTGGAGTAATTTTACTCTTTGTAGAACAAATAATGAATTTTAGCTGCCTATGGCCTGTCCTGACCATTTAAGAAAAATTTACAAATATGTTTGTAAAAATAGAAGATTTGGTTGAGATGGCTCTTGAATCAGATTGATTAATACTTAAGTACAGCATGGCAATTTACCATAGTGTTATGGACAATGAATTTCTAATGTGCTCCAGTGCACAGTCTAGGCATTAGAAATGTATCAATACTGTAAATTGTATGCTATAATATACAACAAAGTTTAGATGGTGCTGGATTTCCTGTATTGCTAAAGAGGTAAAGTGTCTGACTAATATCTGTACTTTTCTTTTTTTTATTAAAGAATTGCTCTCTATTTTGGGAACAAATGACAGTTTAGTATGCATGTTTGGTAGAAAGAAAAGAATACTTGAGCTTCTAAATAATGGCATAGTTTAATGTTCCAGGAAACCATTGCATAATAAAATATGATAATATTGGATAAGCTACTTAAGCAAAAGTCCGAATCAGGAAAAGGACAATTTACTTATTTTTCTTCTAAACAACAGCTTATATTTCAGAAAATTTGGTATCTATGTCAGTCATAAGTTTAAAATTCTGTGAACTGTAATTTGGGATTAATCCAGCTCTAGCCTTTAGTAGGCTTCTTCTGCCATGGGAGTAATTAGACTAAGTTCAATAGGTGTCACAGGATGTGAAATTGCAAAGACGCCAGAATAAGGCACCACGTGCAGCCTGACAATGAACAAATAGCAGAACAGTGACACTGAAAAGAAAAAATTTAGGAAAAAAAATTAATTCATAATTTGTGAACTAGGACTAAATGGAATTAGCTTTATTTGCATCATCTTCCTTCAAAATGTAGAATCCCTAAGACAAATACTTAACTGTGGCTGCAGAGTAGATGGCAAGATATTTTTGCATTTATTTCAGAAGTAGCTTCTTCTTGGCAAAAAAACCCAAAACAAAACATAACAAAATATATATAAAAAAAACCAAACCAAAGAACAAAAGGGAGAATTATGTACAGAATATATAGTTAATTTTTACAAAAGTGTACAAAATGTTTGCAAAATCAGATATTTTTTCTCAAACTGAGCTTTTTTGAACTGAGATACTGCTAGTGCTGCAGAGAGATCTTTTCCTAGCTGAGAAAGGATGCAATTTGTTAATTGTATCAGATTATAATGAAATTACATAGAAATAGGTGAGTCCTGTTTTATAAATAATGGCATTTTAAAATACACCAAGCCTAGTAGACTTCAAGAAGTGTTTGGATTAGGCTGTGAGGAATACATTGTGATTTAATACAGTGCGATTTTTGGGGTTGGCCTGTGCCAAGAACTGGTCTCTATAATCCTTTGGGGTTCCTTTAAATTCAGGATATTCTGTGATTTTATGATCCTATAAAATAATTTGTAACATTATAAAACACATTATAACAATTCTTGGTTAGCTGAAAATTATTATGCTTCTGTGTAAGTCCACTTTCTACCAAATGGCTATGACTGTTAAAGTGGAAACCATTGTTAAGTTAGACAGCATAAATAAAAATACACAAACCTATCTGATCACTGGATAAGTGGTACATATACAGAAGAATAATCTGATTCAAATTAATAAATTGGTTATTTGTTCTTATTTTGCTTTGATTGTTTTACTGTTTTCTTTTTTCAAATTGACTGCATTTTTTAAAACCTCTTAATAACCTCATAGTGATATTTATGCTACTTCTTGCTGGATAAGGCCTACCCTTCATGTAGACTATGCATAGGAACAGAAGGAAAAGAAAGAACATTAGTTAATGCCTTTGAGAATGTGGTATTTTTGTAAATTTCATTTTGCTGCCAGTGAATCAGCATTTTTTCTAGCACTGAAGTACCATTTCTTAAGTTGCCACATATGCATGGTTTACACACAATGGACATTCATCAATGTGATTGATAAGATAATGCTTCCCTAAGCATGCAATGAAGAGAATGCATTTCTACCAGCACTTTGGAGAAAATAATTATTACAGAAAACTTTCAATCATGGTGTTTAGGTGTCACAGGTAACATACATTAGAAAAAAATGGATTCAAAGTCCTAAAACCAGCATTTAGTGGGAGGTGAATAAAATGTGGGAACCTGTCTATGAATTTGGTACAATTGACCTCCAAGAATTAAAATTATGTAGATTGTCTCTGCAGAGTCATTCTGCATTGATGCTTGTTAAACAGAAAGAATATTTTTTGTTACATTAAAAGTAGGCAATTGAATTTAACCAGGATAAAAAATGTTTTTGTCCTGGCAAAATTATGTAAATGTAATATCATATTTGTCTGAATAGAAGTATCATTGGTAGCCATACCTAGTAGAAAACTAAAGAATAAAATATTTTAGAACCTTTTTTTACAATGTCAATTCCTCTTTCCTCCTCCTCAGAGCAAGCTAAGTCTTCTTTGTTCAGAAGATCATATTTTTTTTGGTTAATTATACTAAACTGGGACTTTAGGCTAAGGTAAGGTTGATCATTACATAGCTGTAAAGCAGTGTCTTGGTAAAGATAATTTGAATAAAATTTTTATAGTGTAGTTTTCTGTTTTCAGTTAAAAAGAGATGAGAGAGTTAACATACGTGGTAGAAATAAAGTACAAAAAATATTACTGTAGCAGTTCCTTAACAAACCATAATATGTGCAGCAGCACCAGCTAGACAAAAATAGATCACTTCTGTGCCACCTGTAGTGCCATGTGGCTTTTTCAACAAGAATCCTGTATATCCCTTTAAAAGTTATATTAGGAATAAAGAATACCTGAGAGGGAATAATTGCTTTTTTTTAGAAGTTCTTACATGCAAAATGAGTTAAATACTCATCATGCTTCATTGAAGGCAGAGTTGAAATGGTAATATTTCACTTTTCAAGTTCAAAAAAGATGGCGCTTATCACAGTTGTCAGACATTCCTAACTTTCCTTCACAGAACAATATGACATTGAGGACACCATGAGGAACAGCCTTCTCTACAAAGTCAACATGTCTGAAAAGTAGGACAAATGTTTTTCTGGTCTGCACAATGGAAGTCATGGGATCTGGAAAGAAAAAAGTTGTACAAATTAATGGACGTATTTATTGAATGCTTATGGTATACTTTGAAAAGGTTTTAGATCTCTTAATGTCTCCTGTAACAGCTACTTTCTAGAGTTCCTTCAATGTTCTTTTTGAATTTTGCTTTTATATTCAGAAGCTTATTTTCATAATTTACAGAAGTGTCCCTAAATATTGGTCTAAAGTTTTGTACATATTTGTTATTTTGAGTACAGCTTTTTTGTCAGGACATGCTCTCATAAAAACTCTGAAGGTTACTTGATGTGCTTTTTAATTTAAATAGCCAAGAGTTTATTCCATCAGGCAGCTCTTTAAATTTAAAACATTCAATGCTTCTTTCACTGAATTTGATGGGTGAGAAACAGCAAAGTCATCCAGCAGTTACTAAGACAAATATTTTTGTAGTTTGACTGTTTTATGTACTTTAAGAGATTCTATTTATTCTTAAAAATATTGACTCAATTTTACAGCCTGATTAGACTTAGACTTTTCCTTGTGCAAACCCAAGCCTAGTTGACTGCCACATATGCACCTTATTTATAACACAGAAATACTTTGTTCGTGTTCAGCTGAGATGTAAATTTTACAAAATTGAAGAAAGCTCTTCCAGTGTAATATCCTTGTCACTAGTGAACTTTACTAGTAAATTAAGAAATTAAATCCCTGCAATATTATGTGTTTTAAACTGTGTGTATATCCACTGTAAATAATAAAGTAGATCAATAGCTGGCATCAGTACTGGAAACCCTCCTGACTTTGTTACTAGTTACCATTATAGCAGTGTTAAGTCCTCTGCACTTAAAAAGGCTGACAGTCTGCCCTTTTAAGGAAGCGAAGAAATTAATTACAATTATTTTTTTCTCTTTTATTATCTTTTGTGCTGATGCAAAATGATTTGTGTAATTTATGTGTGAATATTTTGCATTTTTAATATAAATTTTTACTTTTTTGTAAATCGTAGTCTAAACTAGTCTGTGAGAAGAGTGGTTTCAGGGAACTGACTTTTCACTGTTATCTTTAGACAACCCTCCTCAGAAACTTCTCCTGAGGATACTTATAGCATGACGTATTTCACCTCCACTGTGCATTTCACAGCACATCCACAGCAAAATAAACTTTCTTTCTGCTTAATCTGATGGATTAACTTGGAAACTGATAATGCTGTGGTCCATAAGGAAAAAATGTCATTTGGTAACCATCAGTAACCAGGAAAAATGGGACAAGATGTGCATCAACAAACATACTGACATAGCTGGCAGTAGAGTGAAACTGACTGTGTGAAATTAGATAATACCTGGAAAAATTCATGCGGCTTGATGTTGTCTAAGCTGTTATTATGTAACTCGAGTTTATGCTTGCTCTTAATAATCATTGATAGTATCTGGCTCTTTTGAACAAATTATTGGTCTTTGGGTTTTGTTTAAATGCAAATAGTATATTTCAGTACATTTTTAAAGTATCCTATTATTCCTCCTATAAATGTGGAAAATGTAGTATAACAGAAGGAGATGAAATGTAGTAATATAATCATGAAATGAAATAACATCTAGTAAATTTTTATTATTGTTTTTAAAGTCATTGAAATGTGAATTTATTTGAGATTAATGTTATCTTTCCTGCACAATTCTTTCAGTTTTTCTCATTAAACTCCATGTACCAATTAATCTGCTAGTTAACCTTCCTCTCCTGTGTCACACTGTGATCTCAGAATGCTACCGCATTTTCAAATTTTAGTTCAAGATGTCACTACTGATATAATTGTGTGTTTTGTACTCCACAAGTTTATTTATATGTAGTAATTTAAATAATAAAATTTAATTATTATTTAAATCAGCAAGAAAGATGTTTGCACTTAAATAATTTACTCTTGTTTTACATTAATGCATTTTAGCTCAGTGTCTAAAAACAAAGCAGATCTTATGCTTAGTAAGAATTTAGGATAGGACGGCTACTGAAATAGCATTTGTACTGCATTTAGTGGGGGTTTTCAAATGCAGCAAAAATTATTTCTTAATCTATTAAATATATATTAAGAAATATTAAGGATTATGTAATGATTCTATATTTTTAAAGGTATCATATAAATGAAAAGAAAAGCATTTTTAAGAGTAAAAACTCATCACTAGCATTTTTGGTCTGTTTAAATTTTTGCGTGTTTGTTTAATTAAGAAATTAATGGACCATCAGTAATTAAAGGTTGGTGGAAAATACATTTAAATAAAATTTTATGTAATGAAATACATTCACAAGAAAAATGGGAAAGGATTTCAGAACCTATTTGGTTACCCTGTCCACTAATAACAGATTTGCTGTCTGCAGATACTGGATTTTGGACCTCTTCTTTAAGATAATTTTTAAAAGGGTTTGTTATTTTTAATATATGTTTTTCTTCTGATTTTGCCCTTCAATGAGAATAAAAATAATTTTAGGACAATTCAGGTTGAGAAGGACTTCAGGAACTTCTTTCCTTCTTGCAGAAGGATCAGTTATGATCTCACACCAGGTTGCTCAAGGCTTCATCCAGTGGGGCTTGAAATCTTCCGGATATGGTACCTGAATGGCCTCTGTGGATAACCTGCTTTTTATGATTGACTGTCCTCAAGGAAAAAAAAAATCTTATATCCATTCTGAATATCTTATTTTGTTATAGATACTATAAAAGATAATATAACTTCCTAAATTCAGTTTTATACTTGACCCTGCACAACATAGCTGATGACAGAATATATGATCCAAATTTTTTAAGAACTGCAATAGCAACTTTGAAGTGCCTGAATATTATTTTTGTACTGTATTTTATCTGTTGAAGTTCAAGTGAGAAGGGGTCTATATACGATATATCCTAATTCAAATTTAAAGCGTTCATTTACTGCAGAAAAATGTATTTCTTAATAGGATTGAATTAATTTCAACTGGCATAAACATTCTGAATTACATAAATGCAGCTTCATATACCCTGTAGTGTCATGAGATATAGCTGCTCCTTCCATTAAGACTTCCTTGAATAAAGGCCTGGTAACTTTTTAGATTAAATTTAAAAATCAGCAAAACAAAACAAACCCCAAACAATCAAACAAACAAACAGAACAAACCAAACAAAAAGAAGCAAACAAACAAAGCCAACAAAAAAAAAAAATGGAAAAAAGGATGAAATATAGGAAGCCAACATATAAATATATTAGACTGGCTTTGTATTCCAAAGGCAGCAGGGAAAACTGATGACTATTTGAAGATGGGAATAGGAATGCAATTACTATGCAAGCAGGATCAAAGCAATGGGTTAGACACCTTTGTGAAGTTGCCCTTTAAAACATCTCTTTTCTAGACGTTGAGATACTCAAAAAGTTAAAAACTACCACTTCGTCTAATGTACTTGTGGTACAATCAATTTCAAAATTAGATAAATAATTTAAAATTAAGGACATTTACCTAATTTCAAATGACGAGGTAATAAAATGATTTTTCCTTTTTTTCCCCAGAATCTGCTCAAATATGGAGTATTTTAAGATGTTAGAAGAATGAATTCAAAACAGAGTCTGTAAAATTTGATTAAAATAATTATCAATACCTTATGATAAATGAACAACAGAAAATAAATATACATAAAAAAATGCCATACATATACTGTCATGAAATAGCTATGACATATCCAAATAGCAATGCTTACATTCATTTCTGTATAGAAAATCTACAAACTGAATTACTTTCTTTTTCTTAAGCCCACAGGCAATTTTAGGAAGTAATTTTTAAGGTCTGCCTTAGCTTGTGCTGTACTGCCCATTTCTTTGTGCATTGGTTCAGTGTTGTACTTTCCCCATTGTCAAAAAAGGCTAAGGGATATCTAAGTTCTTTCAGGGAAACAAGAGAGGCTCTTTTGCCTTCGTACCTACCATTCATTTTTGAGAAATATCCGAATGATGATAATTCTCTAGGTGCCCTAGCCATCTTTGGTGTTGAATGAGACGTAACATGTTTAAATAAACAGCAACAGTGTGAATATTTGAGCACATTACTTAGGGAATCTCCCAGTTTCTTTCCAAAATAGTCTCGTACTTCATTTGAGACAAGTGAAGCAAATATGGGATTGTACTGATACTTACAAACTAGTGCTGCATTTAGGATAGTTAATTTAGTGTTGGAATCTTTAATTCTCTGTAACAGTAATAGTTGTAGGCTGTTTCAAATTCACCATCATTAATACTCATAAGCATTCCTGGACAATCTGACATATCACAGAGTGATGTTTCAAATTGCATACTCCCAGTCTCCAAGATCTGCATTATTTCTCTGAATCCACATATCTTGAGACAGACTTCTGTACTTTCACAGGAAACCTGTGTTAAATCCCCTTTTATTCCTTCATAGCTGATGGCTTTCTTTTACTTTTGCAACCTTTTCTATCTAAAAACATGGAAATAAACACTGTGGGGAGGTGAGGGGAAAATTCTGAGCAGTGATCTCACGGATTGCTTTGTAGCATTGGTTGAAAAAACATAACTCTGAGAGATATTAATTCAAAATAATAACTGACTGAGTAAAATCACTTTATGCACAAACAGCTCTGCTACTTTTGACCTTGAACATTAAATGTATTTTTTGGCTGTGGAAGTTTGAGTCATAGATTTTACTTTGCCCTGCACCTTTCTCAACTGATTACACCTAAAAGCCAAGTGGTAGCACAAATGAATATGAAAATGTATTTTTACCAGTATCTGAACTCTTTGTAAGAGGGAGTTTCTCAGATATCTGAATCCTATAAAGTGAATTTTTATGTATGGTCTTATTGTGAGAGATACTAATGAATGTGGTGCTTAGTGAGTAATATGCTTCATTAGTGACTTTATTGTTTATGTGAATCTGCTCATCATTCTCTAGCACAGAAGTATCTGTAAATGGAGATATAGTAAGTCTTTCTTGCCTTGATAGGTCTTGGTGGAGGTTACAGGTTCAACACCAACTCTTCCAAGCATCTGAAAATAAAGCACAAATGTTTCCACTTTTGCCTTCTTACTCATTTTGAACTGTGATCACTTTAAAAGTAGCTCTGTAAAAATAAGGTCTCTACTTCCAGTGAATTGTATTTGACTAGGAAAGTAATAAGAGTAAAAGAGGGTCATTTGTAGAAGGGTAATCAGCATTTTAAAGTAAAAGTAGAAATTTAAAAAAAAAAATTAATAATCAAAAATATTTGTGTAGGATCATAACTAACCCTGAAACTGACATGTTAATTTTCTCAAGGCCTACAGTTAAAATATGTTGAGTAAAAAAAGGCATTTATTATTTGAAGTTCACAACTGTGATAGAAGAATGTCATTTTTATTAATCAAAGCATATATTTCATTAGCAAGATCCTCTTTTAGCAGTGCTATATATGTTCTGAACTAAGTATTCATCTGACAATCACGGTCTATTAAAATTAGGAATTATGCTAATGGTACAAATTTACGATTCTAAATTTGTAAAGGTTGGTATAATTAAGATAGGCATGCTGACAGAAGAAATGCTTCTATCAAACTTGTTCAAGGTGATCAGTGTCAACATTTTGATATTTAAAACCAGGATTTTAAAACTGTGCAATATAAGTTAATTAATCAAAATGTGGAGGAAGTGTCTTTGCTTCCTCTTCTTTAAGAATGAATGATTATGGTATTTTATTTCTGCCATAAAATAATCTTGAAACTGAAGAAACTATACATGTGAAATTGCTTCAGTTTGCTGACTTCAAATCTACCAAGTTTTGTTTTTTGGAATGTGAGGCCACACTAAGATGTTAAATCTATGAAGTATGAATTAATTTCAAAGACTCCAGTAGGCAACAGAAAGAAGATACAAAATTTTATGCCCCTTTGTCTGGCTTTCTCACTAGTGTGATGAGAGTTACATGCTGGTCCAGCAAATTTCATCTGTTCAGCAATTTCTATGAGGCAGAAGACGTATCTTAGTCTATGGAATCTGTAAACACTGAAAATGGGCTAATTTTACATTGCATGGGAATTAATAATTTTACAGTTTCCAAGGGTCATTATGTTTAGCTCATAATTTGATTAATCTCTTCCCCTTTGTTCTTCTGATTTGTCAGGAGAATGAATTGTCTTTGAATATTAATAGACTGAAATAGTTTATAGATTAAGCTGGCAGAACTGCGATCTCTTCAGTGTTCTGCACCCCAGTTGACCTTTCCACCATGAGGTGGTCTTTCTATCATTTAGGACCCATAAAGTTAGTAAAGATTTACCGTTTCTGTAGAGCTGTTCAATCTTCTTTCCATAGAAAAGCATATCTTAAAAATTAGTAGAGCAGAAACATTAGCAATATTAGGTCACAATGTCTGATTTGGCTCTTATAAGTAAGTTGTGTCTGCTAGGTAGAGCTTATCCTAAGGAAGGACGTGGTCTAAAAGTAGGTCTCTGTGAACAACACACTTTTCTAAATGGTGTAAAAGTTAGGATCATAATAAATAATGGCAATCTCTCACATGATAATCCACTTCTCAGGCAAAAAAAAAATCATAATTCCCTAGGTTTATTATTTTTCTGAGCAATCCGTATTATTTTCTTTATAAGAACAATTAGAGTAAAAGCTACGTGAGAATACCAGGTGGCCTGACAGATACAGGAATCTTTTAGCAAGAGAGGAACAAAACCTATAGGAAGGAAGAGAAATAAGTCACATATTTATTGGAGAAATACATTAGCCACAGGATAATTGTACAAAACAGAACAGGAACCAAAATTTCATTAATTTAGTGATAGGAACTGCAGTTAAAACTTTTATCAAATTTATCTTAAATTCTTATATGAGTCGGGAACAACTGAATTTGTGTTTTCCCACTGCCTGTTAAAGAAAATTAATTAAATTTCAATTAAAGTCTTTCCAGAAGCAAATTACTTATTGGTACAAAACTTTTTTGCACACCTGCCCTAAATTATTAAACTTTTCTGGAACAAAATTAAAAAGCACAGTAGAATAGCACTGTACTGGCCCTCTCTTCACTCTTGCTGCTGTTTCTCTAGCAATAAACATTCTACCATAAAGGCAGAGTTATAAAGAAAACATAATTCAGTCTTGTAACCTCAGTTACCTGGATGACCTGATGAAACAGCAGATGATATAAATAATAAGATTTGCATAAAAATCACTATCATTCAAATCACATCAGTTGTGGTTCCTCACCTGATCCTGTTCTAATGGCACCATAAAAATGTAGGTTTAAGTTTATGCCTGGGTGGAAAGTGAGTTTAATGTATATTAGGGTAGTGAAATGTAGATTACCACAGATTTTAGATATAGCAGACAGGGATAGAAGCAGATGAGGCTTTTTCTCCCAGTAGCTGTCAAAACTTTATAATCTAGTCTGCTAATTGTCCTTTAAAAAATAGGAAACTCTACTTCTTTCACATCACATTCCTATACCTCTAGATTCACACTCAGCCAATATGAAAAACATAATGAGATATGTATAAAATAAGAATATATAAAAATTAAATTTGAGAAAGAGTGAAAACATTTACTGATCTAAAGAGAACAGAGCTTTAGTTTAACAAGAATATATTTTTCCATAGCTGCAGCAAGGGCAAAGTTTCCATATTCTTAATCCATCAGATTTAATAGATAATCAATTAAGCAATGGCAAAAATTATAATAAAAATTGAATCCTAGAGCTTCTTAATTACATCATTAATAATAGGATTTGTGAGATTCAAGTTACTTGTAACTTCTGGAAAGTAAATATTCTTATACTTATCTCCTAATAATATCATTAAAAGGCACAGTACAAATCCCTTCATTCTTCACCCTATACTAGCTATACCCAAATTGGTTTTTTCCAGAATTCTTTCATGAGAAGCTTCTCAAAGAGGTTTATTTACTGCATATACTACTGCATTTAGGTGGTTCCCCTGATAGTTACGAGAAAAATTAAATGCCTGTTTTCCAGTTTTTGATATAAATTTTCAAATATCATATGACTCTAGGCAAATAGTGTGCAAATATTCCATTAATCTACTCTCTTTAGATTTCTTAGAAAGAAATAAGTTTTTGTTAGTATTTAATACACATTGTTAGGGTTTCTAAGTCACATAGCATTGTGTAAACTTTTGCTTTCCAGATGCAAAAAGCTTCCTTCTTGTATTTTGGTTTTACATGAAAACTATAATGGCATTTTTGTCTGCTCCAAGGATTTAAAATTCAGTGTAAGGAGACTTAAGATAACCCTGAAAGAAACTGGAAGAAAGTATGAATTTCCTGTTTGTGAAAGATCTCAAGAAGAACCACAGCTTTCCATCACTCATCACATGGGTCTTGACACCTTCCTGTGCTCCACAGGGTGCCTAGGGTTCACCAAAAATGTTTCTGTTGAAATAGAGTCTTAAATCAGTGGCAACTCCATGCACTCTGGTAGCCAGAGTTCATCCCAGCTCTCCCACATTCCAGAGGTGCTGTGATCATTCATACTTTCTTATTTCTTGAATTCATGTATGAGTTTTCTATAAAAAAAATTTCAACCTGCATAAAAGAATGATTTTCTGCCCCACTCTCCCCTGCCCTACTTTTCTAATCTTTGACAGATTGCTATTCAGTTATTTTACTTTCATTCCCTCCATTTATTTTGCAGGGTAAAGCCAATAAGTTTACAAAATTCTTCTGTGTCTGCCTTTTCAGTTGGCTTAGACTGTTCTGAAGACCGAATGAATAGTGTGAAATAAGAAGAAAAATTTTCATTTGGCAACAGATGGCAATAAAATCTTACTTGGTTTGTAGCCTCCCCTTTGCTTTCTACTCCTTATTTGATTGACAACGCTGACTTAAAGCATAGTATAAACTTTTGATTCCTTACACTAACACACCTACTGGATTTATGCTATGAATAAACTTTGCCTGGTTACTATTTTGTTCTGTCTGAAAACTTTGTTAAAAGTGATGAGCTACGTCTATTTCTCATGAGGGTTGCATACCCTGGGAATAGCAATGACTGAGGCTTGTCACACTACTCCACAGAAATTAGATTTTGTGACTTTCCATCTTTGAAAACAAATTCGTAATTTTTGACTCGTGGAGGTTTTTTACATGTACTTTTCCTCCTTCTATGTGTGGTAGTGAGCAAATAATGTGGTTCAGTGTAAACTGTCAGTTTTGGCTCTAAGCTTCTAGCAAGGCTGAGATAGAGCAGTAACATTCAATAATTGGAGGAAGTATTATAGCCAGGTCTGAAACGATGCTAGATTCAGTGTCCAAAGGTTTAAAATAAGTGCTTTGAATTATATTTTACAGAAGGCTGTCCTGCTGCTATTAGAAAGTGTGAGAAAGGAATGTGTGGGTGTGTTCTTTTCCACCTGTGCTGGCCGTCACTGAATCAGTGCTAGGTTGACCTAAGCAGCTGTCTCCAATTTGGCTTTCCACACTGGGTTCCCTGGAGCAATATTGCTGCATAACAGTGGCAGGTGCACCTGATAGTCCTGTATAAAAGCCCTTTGTAAGGTAAAAAGCTTAGGTTTTACTGCAGAAGATATGGAAGCATGTAAGAGCGAGGTTTTTTGTCTTTTTTTTTTTTTTAAGGAATTTGGGGAAGTCTCTTACTGCTTCCCCATAGTTGTCTGAATTCTGTAGCTGTTTTCTTCAGGCCTTTAAAATGGGAAAATTTGGTTGTAATTGCAGCTGAGGGAGGGCCTTCTGTAAAATGGTACCATGATGTATTTATACAGTAAATTGCTGGGGTAATTTTACCCTGAATGATTTGGGATTCTCCCCTGTCCCCTTATCTATGAAATTAAATCTGTATGAACAATCAGCTAAAGACTGGAATTTAACAGGAAAATAATTCCATCTTTTAAAAGTGAATATCCTGGTCAAATTAAAAGCTGTGGATGGCTTTGACAATGATTTGACCTTTGGATAACATCATACACAGTTAAATATTATTTTGTTCTTTTAGATGTGACAAAATTTGCTGATTCCATGTGGGAAAGAACCTGCATCTCCACACAATGTATAGCCTATTTCAGCATAATGGAAAACTTTGGATAACTTCTTCTTTACACAGAATTTACCTAAAAGCAAAAATACATTGTGAGTGATTGTACGTATAAATTCACATTTTAAGAAAAGGACTTGTGTTGCTGTCTAGTAGTTTGTCACTTCATTTGGAACACCATTTTACTTCATTGTTAATTTCTAATAAAATACTATGTATTGTGGCAGACTGTGAGGTAATTTGTCAAGTGCTTTGTAATGAAATTAATTTTCTATGTTTAATTATTTAGAAAACAAATCAAATACCAAACACCTTATTAATTCCAATAAGTGTTCCTCAGAAAAGAATGAATTTTCTGATTTTTAGTGTTGTAACATCAGTGAAATTATGGATTTCTTCAGCTATTTATAATTTCATTTTATTAGTTACAAAGTCTTGGGGTTTTTTAATTACAAAAAAAAATTGCAAAATTAAGAGAACTCTAATACTTCTTAGAATAATTTGCAATGTTTTATTTCGTGTTTTATTAAATTTTGAAAAGCAAAAGCCAGTCAGAGTTTTCTTATACTTGGAGACATGCACCATTAAAAGGCTGTGTTGGCAGTTTATTAAATGTAGTAAAGGGATCTTATTCCATCCCTACTGTGAGAGCGTGTGTGTAACAAATTGTCCACTCACACATTTGCACAGTAACTACAACGCAACTTGAAACTACAGAAATCAGGGCTACAGATGCAAAAAAGTATAAGAGTTTGGAGGGAAAAGGCCCAAAAATATCAATATTCGAGGTGTTTGACTAATCAGCATGTGATCTATAAGAAAGTAAAAGGTCTTTTCTGTGCCCTGTCCATGGACAGTTCATATGCACAATTACTGTAAGTTTGCTGTCTTAGCTTTCACGGGGACTGTCAATTTTCAAATGAATTCACAAATTTGGAGACCTACTCTTTTCCTTTCTATTTCCAAATGGGTTTAAGGGGCTCTATATCATGACCTGTCTGTATGAAAGAATTTATTTCTTAGCAGGCAGTAAGTTAAAATTATACCACTTTTAATATGACATCTGGCAGAATGGCATCTATGAAGACACATCCACTTCATCACTGATTACCCATTTTCCCACCTGCCATTTAAAAACTTGTGTGCTGGCCTCAGTGCTGTGGGGAAGAAAAAAAACAGTTAAGAAGGTCTTGCACCTCACAGACTAAAAAATCCCATGTTTTTTCTGAACTTATCATTAATCCTCTTTCTACATTGAAGCTACAGGATTTGTGTTGCAAGTGTGGTTTGTGCAAAGAACAGCACTACATTTATAAAGTCAAACAAGATGTGTAATACAGTAACTCAATTGCATAGATAGGTTTTGAAATTATACATTTGGAAAATGTTGATGCTTAATAACTACTATTGCCTACAGCTATGCAAAAATAAACCCCAATAATTTTTTTGGAAATCAATGAGTATCCTGTAAAATACTAAAAATACTATATTCAGGTTGGTCCAGTATTAAAGAGACTGATTCTCTTTGTTTTTTTTTTTTTACTCTAGATTGCTGGGATAAATGTTACCATCAATGACTAAAAGTCCTTGCTGGTCTTAGTCTATGTGAACTGGGTTTGTAGTTTCATCAAGGTTTGAAGTGGTGTGTGTTCAGATGCTGCTTCCTTTAACCAAAAAGTACATTGCAATATTATTTTTTAATAAAGAGTTTAATATAAGCAAAACTATAGTACTGTTTCAATGCAGGAATGTGACATCAAGTGGTGGGATGGGAAGTGACCACTCCATGAGGAAACTTGATTAAAAGAAAAAGGCTAAAAATGGCCTCTAAGAATTATTTTTTTGTGGTGTGGCAAGACAAATTTACCAAGGTCATCTCAGAAATGAAATTGTAGGAAAAGAATTGGCACACTATATTTATTCATGCAGCCAGATAAGATGAGCCATTTTCATGTGATATTCTTCTGCAGAAAGGTATTAGAACATAAAGGGGTGAAGATCTAGAGAAAGAGCTGCATTAAATATTGTATTCAGATATTAGTAAAAGATGACAGACAAAGCAATGGGATAGTCCCTAGGAAAAAAAAAAAAAGAAAAGGGAAAGAGGGAAAGAAACCCAACAGGAATATAAAAGAGATATTTCAAAGTCCTTGAAGAAAGAGATTGCGATTTCCATTTTACCTGTGTAAGGTTAAGGTAATGGTTGGAATGTGAAGACAGTCAGTGTAGGATAATAAGCTCTGATTTTACTTTTAAAGCACAACATACTGAAATTTGCCACAGTCAGTGCATAGAATCATAGAATGATAGAATATCCTGATCCACAAGGATCATAATGTCCAAGTTCTGTCCCTGCGCAGGACAACCCCGGGAATCACACCATGTACCTGAGTGCCTCGTCTGAACACTTTTTTACTTTCTCAGGCTTGATGCTGTGACCACTTCCCTGGGGACCCTGTTCCAGCGCCCACACACCCTCTGGGTGAAGAACCTTTTTCTAATATCCAACCTAAATGTCCCCTGACACAACTTCAGCCCATTTCCTTGGATCCTGTCACTGTCACCAGAGAGAAGAGATCAGTGCCTGCCTCTCCTTCTCCCTCCATGAGGAAGCTGTAACTGCAATGAGATCTGTCCTCTGTCTCCTCCAGGAAGACCAGACCAAGTGACCTCAGCTGCTACTTCACCATTTGTTGTCCTCCTTCTGACACTCTAATAGCTTTATATCCTTTGTATACTGAGGTGCCCAAAACTGTACACAGCACTCAAGATGAGGCTGCATCAGCGCAGAACACAGCAGGACAATTCCTCCTTTATCAGGAACTTAGAATGATAGAATCACTATGGTTGGAAAAGCCCTCTAAGATCATGATGTCCAACTTTGAACCCAGCCCGGTCACGTTCATCACCAAATGACACTCAAAAATGCCAGCATCACCTGTTTTTTGAACACTTACAGGGATGGTGATTCCATCACTTGTCTGGGCAACCAACTCCAATGCCTAACCACCCTTTTAGTGAAGAAAACTTTCCAGATGTCCAATCTAACCCTCCCCCGGCACAATTTGAGAGTGTTTCTTCTTGCCCTATCACTTGTTGTCTTGGACAAGAGGCTAATGCCCACCTCTCTACAGCCTCCTTTCAGGCACTTGTAGAGAGTGATAAGGTCAGATTCCTTTTCTCCAGGCTAAACAACCCCAGCTCCTTCAGCTGCCCCTCTCAGAACTTCAGACCCTTCACCAGCTCCGTTGCCTTTCTCTGGACATACAGACATGATCCAGCACTTCAGTGGGTTTCCTGTAGTGAGAGGCCCAAAACTGAGAACTCAGTTCATGATGTGGCCTCACCAGTGCCCAGTACAAGGGGAAAATCACTGCCCTGGTCTTGCTGGCCACACTATTGCTAATCTAGGACAGGATGCCATTGGCTCTCTTGGCCACTTGGGCACATGCTGGCTTGTGTTCAGCCATTATCCATCAGCATGTCCTTTTCAAGCCAGCAGCTCTCCAGCCCAGAAAGCCTGTCCCAAGCCTGTAGCACTGCTTGGGGTTGTTGTGATTCAAGCACTTGGCCTTGTTAACCTTACACTATTGGCTTTTGCCCATCATCCAGCCTGTCCAGATCCCTCTCTGCAGAGCCTTCCCACTCCAGCAGATCAATGCTCCCACTCAGTTTGGTGCCATCTATCTGCTTACTAAGGGTGCACTTGATCTCCTCGTCCAGATTATTGATAATTAAGCAGGACTGGCTCCAACACCAAGCCGTAGGGAGCCCCACTGGGCACTATCCACCAGTTAACTGGATTTAACTATATTCATCACCACTTTCTGTGACTGATCATTCAGCCAGTTTCCTATTCAGTGAAGAGTGCACCCATCACACCATGTAAAGCCAGTTTCTCCAGAAGAATACAGTGTACCCACTGTATTATGATGTTAAAGGTTTTATATGTGCTAAAGGCTTTACCAAAGTCTATAGACAGCATCCATATCCTTTTGCTCATCTAATAAGCAGGTCACCTTGTTACAGAAGGAGGTTATTCAGGTTATTCAGGCTGGACCTTCCTTTCACAAACTCATTATGGCTGCCCTGATGCCCTGGTTGTCCTCTGTATGGAACATGATTGCACTCAGAACGATCTGTTCCCTGGCAGCAAGACCAGGCTGACAGTCCTATAATTTCCCAGATCCTCCTTCCTGCCCTTGTAGATGGGCCCTCACATTGGGTAATCAGTGACAGCTGTCACTAGTGCTCTGGGGCCTCCCTGCTTAACCAGGACTGGATAAGAACTTCACAACTGCAGACAAGGGACAAAGGTCTGAAATGATCATGAAGATGATGGAGGACACCTTTGCATTTTCTGAGCTAATCAGAGTAGGAATTTGCATTCACAAAACATAGGAACAGAAATATGAGTTGCGCACAGCTCTAGATATATATGTTGCTATGATCTTCTGGGAACAGATTTTAACTAACAAAAAGGAAATAAAGTTCAGAAGCCAGTCTTCCATCCTGATGCATCTTTAGATAAAATTACCAGCAGATAGCTTAGCACATCTGTGTCTTGAAGCTCCATTTGACTAATTGTTCCCATTTAAGTGAAGACTACTTATTTCAGCAGACTGTGAATTCCTTTTAAATATAAGTATGGTCTAGTAAAACATGGAACAATATAGAAGGATTAAGTTTTTCCTGTTTTCTTGAAGTACCTAGCATCATTTAATTTTTCTTTAAGCAAAGTAAATGTGTTATTTTTGTATTTTGCCTTCAACCGACTAGTGAAATTCATGAAAACTTTGCATATTGACTCCAGGGCCTTGTTCTTCTTGACAAATACATTAGACTGTTAGAGTGAATAGGAGCTACATACAGTCATTAAGGTGAAATACACATCAGCTTATCTTCACCTTGACAGGGAGTTAGGGGAGTAAACACCCACGCTGAATTTTTGTATGTGACAGCTACTTTTCCTTAAAAAATCCCCAGCTTGTAATGCAATGTTCAAATATTTAAGAGTGTGGCTCACTTTCCAGACATCCATTCTGAGAATCCTGAGTACATATAGGGCTGTTTTCTAAAGCTTGCTGTTTTCTAAAGCATTTTCACTTAATTTTTGTGGTATGAATCTCCACAGCACAGATAATCCACAATTTATCTTGTATGAAAGAACTGAAGGTTGACAGCCTTTTTTTCCTAGAGAAAGTGTATAAATATATACAATACATAAGTAGAAGATGTAATTAGGTGCTTTAAGAGAACTGGGTGGTCCTTTTTTTTGTATACAGATTTTTTCTGTGATGTAAATTCATATTGCAATGATCAATACCTTTAAAAAAATAACTGCTCCTTTACTCAATCAAGGTCTGATCTGGAAAACCAGTCTTTTAAAAATAATCAAAGATTTAACCTAAAATCCTCATAAAATAAATACATGAATTAAAGATCATTCATTTTACACTGCCTTTTTACTTCATTAGGTTAGTTTCAGCTGTGCTGTGTGCTTTTTAATAGTGGCTGTTGCAAGGCAACCATGTCTGTGCTGCTGTTCAACTCACGCCCAGCTATAACTTACACTGCACATTCATCAGTAGTTTTGATATACTTATGCACAGCTACCCCTACCAGGAGACATTTTTGCTTTTCTTCCTGTACACCTTCCAGAAATGCTGTGAATCTGTCAAGTATTGATTTGTGTTTGTGACTATAAAGCATCTTTGAGCATGCATATCTTCAAAATAAATACAGCAGCTGGGGTTTCAGAATTGTTTTGCCCTTCACCTTTGTTATGGATCTGGAGTGTATTGAGCAGGGTGGAAGAAATCCCTGGCTGTAGCTGAGGAGAGAGGGATATAAAGACATCTTTGTACTTCTGTTATTGTGAAGCTGTACTGCATCTAGGCTTCTGGCACAAGTGTGCTGTGCTTAGCCCACGACTCCCCAGGCTACCAGCGCAGCCAAGGCTGGCTACGTGTCTGCACCCTCCAGGGGTTGTTTCTGCTTCCTTCTTTATTGTGCTCCTTAGAGGAGCTCTACCTCTGCTGCAAAGACAGTTCAAACTTTTACACATAAGGAAGCCTGTCATAGTTGCAGTGGGTAGTGTACATACAGTTATTATCAAGCAGAAAAAAATATTTGATAACTTTGTTTATTCATTTGATTATATACCGTGAAAAATATTTTGGGGCAGTTGCAAATCTGTGTCCATGCAAGCTACTATCCATACATTCAGATGTTTATTTTCTAATATCAAAAGCAAGTTCAGGCATGCTACTTGAGTTTTTTGAATGTTATTTACCTTGTTCTATGAAATGACCAATAGAAATTAAACAAAGAGTAGAAATCACTATCATTCTACAATTGATAAAACACATTTTTGTGTTTTTACGGTTCAAAATGTAAGTTTTAGAACATTCTGAAAGAACATGTGAAAGAATGGATCAATATAGATTTTTAAGTAATATGAGGAATAATATTTTTAGAAATTCCATTTTATTTCATGAGTTCACAAGAAACGTAACTTGAAAATTTTCTGTCTGCTATATTAATGCTAGAGGTAATTGCTGCTGGGCAAATCAGGACAAAAAGGAGATCCTTGTAGATATTTTGCCTACTGAAAAACAAAACTACAACCTTTTTGTATGCAATGTAAATATCTATTCCAGCACCAATCTTCAAATCCTATTTTTATCAATTTCAGAGAATGTAGCTTCATGAAACTGTACAGTAGAGTCATTCTGTAGGTCCACAAATATGAATAAGGGTATCACCATGTGATCAGAGGTCAGATCCAGATGGCTGGATTTATCTTTCTTCCTTTTACAAAGATGAGCTTTTACAAAACAAAAGAATTTGACCACATATTTAGAGTCCAAAATTATGCTCTGAAATTAAGATCTGTAACATGTCTATTTCTCTTTCAGTTTTTGAGCAGGAAAATGATGCATAAATAGACTTACAGAAACTGCTCTCATGTATTTTACATCAAAAATTTCAAGTGGTTATACCTGAGTGCAGGTTTTGGACAAACTACTGCTAATTTTGTACAGGTTTGCCAATGGTGTATATATATATGTAGTCATAATGAAGCTCTTTTGTGTTTTAGAAAAAAAGCCCTGTTTTACTTAATTTGTGCATCTGTTCTGAGCAGACAAATTAGAGAATACTGATACTCTGGGACCTCTCTTAAGCAAAATAAGGACTATAAGCATCTCCATTCAGTCTACCAAATATGTACAACTGTTTTACACAAGGCCATGAAGAATATATAGTAATTTTGCATCCTACTTCCACAGAATTTACCATTGGAGTGACCAGTTCAGGTGGCAAACTTTATCAATATATATCTTAATCTGTAAATTTTGATACATATTCTATAAAAAAAATGATGTGTTATTTGCCCTAATGCACCTAATCATCTTGATAGTGTGTTTCCTTCTATCCATATACTTTGCTTTGTAATGACTCCACTAAACCATTTAAATGTTTCTCAGACCCTTAACTGGGCTTTAAGTATTCAAAAGGGTCTATAGTTATCCTTTAAAGGACCTTCATTACCTTCATCGTGATGAATGTTTAGGTCTGAGAGATCTCTTTATCTCAGCAGGGTTTTTGTTTTCTTAAAATCACCTTAGATGCCTTTTTGGTAGTGCTTTAACACTATGTGCCTCTTGCCACCATAGTGGCTGCTTACCTCCGTATTTCATGGTTAGTTACCTTTATGTTCTGTATTCCATATTGCATAAATTTCTGAAGCAGAGCAGAAACTGTATCTTATAATGGTAAAATCCAGCAGGGGCAGGATAAAGGACAAGAAGGTAGAAGAGATAAAGGGAAAGCTAGTAGTGAAGAAAGAATTTAAACAAGAAAGGCAAAAGTCAGAGAATATGAATAAAGGGAAAACTACAAGGAGTGCTCTAGACTGTAACATCTGCTTTTGGATAAGTGAAAGGGGTTAGGAGATTTCTGTACAATAAATTAGCATATTCTTTGTAATCAGCATAAAGGCAACATTGCTACGTTGCGTGTTTTGTTTTGTGATTTTGGTTGGTGGCTTTTTGTTTGTCTTTGCTTTGCTTTCTGCATTCTGTTGTTCAGCTTCTCTTTTCCAGACTCAGAGTCACAAGCTAGCAGTCTGTAAGAGTCTGTAAGTCTAAGAGACTGGAAAGTCAGAAAAGAAAACCAAGCTAGCTATGGCTTTGCCCCCTGCAAGTTTTGATTCCTTCATAACTTCAATCAAAATGCCTGTTTAATGTATTTTACAATCCCTCCTCTTCTGCTGCTCTTCCCGTTTTCACTCAGGAACAATTTATCAGAAGAACAACTTCTGTAAAGACACATTGGAATTTAAGTGTCAGTTTTGACTGCCAATATGAGAAACTGAGAATATAAGTGAAGGGTCTTTCAGTAAGTGCCCCTTACTGTTTCAGTTATGAAAACCCACTTGCAGGAGACATAGGAATTGCAGGAATATTACCTGTATCTCAGACTCTTTTCCCAATGGGCACCCATTCAGCAGGTTATTATTCTGTGGCACAAAGTTTTATGGGAAATGAAGGCAATGGCTGAGACTCAAGGGTTAGACTCTAGATCATATCAAGTTTGTGGAGCTCCTTGAAGATAAAAGCAAAGAAAATCAATGTATGTGATAACAAGCATTGTATCAGGAAGTATTTAAGGCCCAGAAACCAATTTCTTCTTTTCTTCCTCCAATTAATGTCTCATTTCTGTCATAGTCAAATGGACATATTTATGTATTGTCTCTTTTGTATGTGACATTTCTACTAATGCAGGTTTGCAATTAGAAGCAGAGTAGGTTGCTTTCACTGTCTTCTTTTATTTTTCTAAATCATAAATATCATAATATTAATTTTGATGTCAAACAGCATGAATTTGGGGTAAGACTAGAGGACCTTCAAAAGCTACCTTTCAACTCCAACTATTCTAAGTTGAATATTCTATGTCTATAGCCTATGTTCACTATTTCTGTTAAATATGTGTATACCAGTCACTGGTACAAGAACACAGTAGAAGTCTAGCTAGAATGCATTTCTTCCTCTTGAATCATGCTGGATAGTGGATTTTGATATCTACTACTAATAATAGAACTTTACTCTTGATGTTAAATGAAATTGTGTCAAGTTAGTGGTGTTTGTTTTTGTTTTGTTTCATTGTTTTCCCTGAAAAGTCCAGCTTCTGTTCCAAGTCTCAGAATTATTTTCACAAGACTTAAAAACTGGGTCAATTAATGATGGAGGTGCCAACAAAGGAGTACATTCTGTGCCTAATTTTAAGCATTTGTCTTCCAAATGGCCACACAGAACACATGAAGTCTGAAAAAACCAAAAAAGTGCAAACTGTTAACTAAAAAATACTAAACATGGCTTTTATTGTTTGTTTGCTTTAATTTGAAAGTCTATATTTATATGCTGCAGGTGCACAAATCAAATTGTTTGTCAAACCTAGCTAGATCACAAAATTTGTTTAATTTTATCTCTTTCTTCCAGAGATTTTTGTCTTTATAAAAAAAAAAAAAATCCCATCTCTGGTATTTCTTCTGATATGGTATGATGCCATGGTGACCAATCTTTCATAGAACTGTCCTAGGGGACAAAAAATTTTTCCCTGTCATTTTTCATTTAACAGGGTACCACTTCTAACTGCAGAATACTATCTTCTAACATCACAGGCTTATGCCTTAACTGTAATGCTATCTCAAAGGCACAAAGCTGACCATACCTTCATTGCAATCTGGATGACACCAGCAAAAAAAAAAAGTTCCACAGCATGAAAAAGAGGATAAACTGGAAGAAAACAAACACGGCGTAGGACTTTCAAATTCAAGGTATAAGATGTTTGTTGTGGAGTCTGAATATCACATTAAGTACTCCTTTGTAAAGTTGGAAGCAGAAATCTCTGGGAAGATGAAGAATGTGTGAAACTGTAATTCCACAGTTTAAGCACTGACGAGACAATTCTCTCATTGTTGGGCAATTGTACAAAAATAGATGCATCACTTTTACAGCATCTGTTTTCTGAATCACTGCAGGTTGTGTTCCAAAACTAGAAAAGTCCACACCTAAGCTGGAGTAGAGGGCATAAACACTGTACAGAACAGACCAGGCACTGCCAGTGGTGGATGGCTCTTACACAAAGATCTTTATCCTGCAGCATTTAAATGACCACTTCCAGCAGGGAGTGACCACTGCTTTATAAATTTATACTCACAATTTCTCCATACAGTCAGGATATGCTTTTATGAATTCAGTGTGTTATTTTCTGGGCATAATTTGCTGCCTTCAGTTTGAGAATATTTTTCTACAGAGGACTATGCACATTTGAATTAATGATGACAGGATGATCCAGATATATAAGAGGCTATGCAAGCCTTTCCTTATCTCTGGAAATGAGGCTTCTGAATGCTTGGTTACACTTTTGTTCCACAAATTTTCATCTACTCCAAAGCTGTTTTAGTCACCTTTTTTCGGTACCTCAATTAGTACTAAGGGATAATGTCATTTGGATAGTTGCTGGAGATTAAACAAAGTCAGTAAGAAAATAAAAAAGATGTTATAGAGAAAACAAGTTCTTAAAAAACAAATAAGGTCTTTTTTGTTGTTTTGTTTTGTTTTGTTTTTTTAATTTAAGACTAAGGAAGTGTACCTAGAATCCTTCACTAATACTGTTAATTTGTTTAATTTATTAGAATGTTAGGCATTCTGAAAGTCTTAAACTGGAGAAACAATGTATTTTGTCACCTAAGGATTACTGTCACAATAATGTCATTCTTCTGTGTCATTCTTCACACTTTATACATTTTGATACTATTGTAGAATCGTTTTTTTGTTCCAAGAGCAAAATAACTGCTCTGGAATAAGAAATTAAACTATTGTGAAATATTTTTTTAGTTAATTGGCACATTCTCATTGTCATATTATTATATTCATGCATACATCTTAGCAGCAGTTAGGATAGCATTGCTAGTACTGAACCATAATCACAAAAATCCTGATGAAATCTCCAGAGTTGGGGCTCTCTTTAAATCCACTGTAGCCTGTGCTGTACAGGTGTGCAGCAACTATTAACACTGGTACTGTCAAAACAAAGAGAAATTTTCACCTATGAGTTTCATGAACTTCCACAGAGGAGCACTGACACATGGAAAGCTTGCTTCCAAACTTCGAGTTTTCCTACTAGGTAAAAATTTTCAGTTTCCTTTGGATGACTTGTACAAAATCTGTTTCAGCTTCTGCTTGTTCCAGATGCCTTTCTCATACATCTCATTGTAGCTTGGTCTTTAACCTTCTGCAATTTATTGTGGACATTTATCCCTTCCCCGCTTCTCATTATATCCAGCCTGTGCTGGAGAACAGGTTTTGCATATACTAATCTCAGACATTGCTAGCTCTGAACTCATCGAACAGGGTAATCTCATACATCAGGTCTCTTACAGCTTTTCGAAAATTAAAATTTCTAAAGCCTCTAGAGACTCAAATTTCATATAGAGAGTCAGCTACAACAAGAGAAGTTTCTTTGGCTGTGGATGTCTGTGGATAACAGAAACTGAAGATGAAAGGAACTGTTTTATAAAACTGATAATACAAAACCCTTGCTCACAAATTTGACAATTCTCAAATCAGAGGAGTTATCCTAACAGATTTAAATTCAAGAAAGAGAGGGGAATGGTGCCATATAGTTCTTTCAGACATTTCTGTTGTACATGTTTGTAATATGATTCTTCTTACATTCTGGCAATGGTTGTTTCTAGGAAAAGATATGTTGGTTACATTAGACATCACGATACAAGTATCATCATGGATCATATTTAATTTGTGAAATTTCATTTTTTTTATTTTCCTTTTTTATTCATCTCACATAATGTTTTATATGTTTTATATGTTTTATTCCAAGATACTAATAACAATTGTGCTTTCTATGCAGATTGAATATACAGAAAATGCTAGTAAATAAGTAAAACAGACCATGCAACAGAGGAGACATTTTTTTTAAAATGGTGTTGGTCTTGTTGCTCAGTAATCCCTCAACAAAGGTAAGCAGCTCTTTTTCATACTGGCAGCCTGTCCTGAGTGAATCTCCCAAGGATCAAAACTGAGACCAAAGCTTTTTAATAACTTAATAGGAGATTTGGATCATGGGATCAAGTGTGGGGAAGAAATTCTGGGGCTGCTATAAAATTGAGTGGGTAAGTGAATATTTCAGCACCTGCAGGGACACCTGGATAGGCTGAAAGAGTGGGCTAACAAGAACCTTATGAAGTGCAACAAGGACAAGTGTAGGGTCTTGTACCCAGGAAAATACAATCCAGAAGCGCAGCACAGGCTGCGCTGGATCTATCCAGCTGGGCAGCAGCTCTGTGGAAAGTGACCTGAGTGACCTGGCCAGCAACAAGCTCAATATGAGTGAAGAGTGGGCTGCTGTGGCAAAGAAAGCCAGTGGGATGCTGGTCTGCATCAGCAGGAGAGATAAAGAAGATAAAGATATTGCCATGCTCTACTCAGTGCTTGTCGCCATACCTAAAATATTGTTTTCAGTTTTGATCTCTGCTATACAAAAGAGATATGAACAGGCTGGAGAGATTCCAAGCAAAGGTCACAAAGCTGATTAAAAGACTGGGAAACCTGCCATGTGAGGAAAGACTGGATTTGTTCAGCCTTGAGAAAAGAAGATTCAGGGGAAACCTTATCACCATGTTCCATTATTTAAAAGGGTGGTTACAAAGAAGATAGAGAATCCTTTTTTTACAAGAAATCACATGGAAAAAGCAAAGTCAGTGAATATTTCAGCACCTGCAGGGACACCTGGATAGGCTGAAAGAGTGGGATAACAAGAACCTCATGAAGTTCAACAAGGACAAGTATAGGGTCTTGCACCTGGGAAAATACAATCCAAGGTACAAGATAAACCTGGAAAGATTCTGATTAGAAAGAAGAGAAAAATATTTTACAATGTGAGGAGTGAAATATTCCTAATACTGGACACTTTTGACATTCAGCTGGACAGGGAGCTAGGCCATGTAGTCTATATTGTGCTTTTCCCAGAAAAGGCTGGAGCAGATGATCCTCGAATCCTCGAGCTCCCCTCCCAACCAAGTAGTCTGATATTCTATAAATCAACTGAATTCTATCTAGATTCCGTTTCCATCTCAATTACTTACCAGACTTCCTTCCCCTGGAAGCTTGTACTCTGCTTCTACAGTAGAAAGTAAGAACAACATTTTACAACCATTGTTTTTCTGTGTCGTCAGCCGGCCTTTCCTTGAAGAATGGAGCCCCTGTGAATCTGAGCTACCAGCCCTGAAAGTTCATCTACACATGATGGTTCAAAGCTGTTACGTTTAAAATACTTGAAAAGATTCTAGGTGTGACTTAAATTAAAATGAGAGGCCATGAATACTACATGCTAATTCCTTCCTTTACTTCTTAAGATACAATTGTTATAAAAATTATTTTAACTAAAATCTACATAAGCTTTTCTGTACTTAGCTTTTGATTTCAATGGTGTTTTAGCAGATTCAATTGTTTGATTCTTAAAACAGAAATATAATTTGTTGGCTCTAACCACTATCAGCTTGTTGCATTAATAGCCTAGTTAAGGTCTTGGCAAAAACCACCATGAAAATGATATAATGTCATTAGTCATATCATCTCAGTCTGGAGCAAGTCTGCTTCTGGAAGTCAATTAATTATGTGACTTTTATATGTAAAAACAAATAGGACTTGCTATGGTATCCTCCAAATTCTTTGGTAAATGCTTTTATAAATATACTTGTCTAAAAACTCTCTTGAAAAAGCAGAATGAGATCACATATATGGTTAATGTATTAATTTATTTTTTTAACAAATTAGAATAAATTTACATTTTGCAGGCATTTGCAGTCTCTTTTGCAGAGCTTTGCTCTGTTTTTGGTGGGGTTTTTGTTTTGTTGGGATTTTTTGTTTGGTTTGTAGGTTGCTTGTTTTTTTTTGTTGTTTGGTTTTTAGATTTTAGACTTTTTACAACTCCTCTGTTGCTTTTCCATGTGATAGTACTATTGCATGTATTACTACACTATTTACTGAGCTTAATTCCCTTGAAGATAATTCTGAAACACAGGAGAGAACCAAAAAATTAAGAAAAAATATCAACTTCTCTTACTGTCTGTTGTAACAAACCAATAGAAAGAGCCTGTAAATGAGGGAAGTGAAAAGTGAACAGATTAAGAATACTGAACATAAAATATAGTTTGTGGCTACCTAAGGTGTAAGTTTGCCAAGAGGTTGCTTCATGAGACACAAATTTTTATCACAAATACTGTGTCCCATAAATATGAGGCAACCATAAAACAAAACCAAAACAATACAAATCTAGTTTACCACAAAAAAGAAGCATTTTTTTCTGAATTATGCATTATTATTTAATTATATTTGACATTTAAATGGCTTCACTATTGCATTATCCATGCATTTCATAATTAACAATATTTACTTTTTATATACATTGCAACCATCAGAAAATATCAGTTATCTATATATTTAAAAAGGGGAGGGAGCTGGGAAAGGCATAAAGCCCAATTCCACAGCTGACAGAATAGCAAAGCTAATTAACAAACCTGGAGCCTTACCCTGAGGATTTTTTTCTGCATTCTGCATACAGCAGGCACTTCCCTGAAGGCAGACCAAATCCATGATGCTTCCAGGGAGTTCAGATGCATTCTCCTGACTCCTGGGCTGTAATATCATGTTTGCTAGCTTGCTTTTTTTCTCATATTTTATGGGCCAGGGTATCTTAAACTACTTTTTTGACAATAGAATAGCTTCAGAAAATGGGAAATACTACCTTCTACCATTGAAAATCTATCCTTTAAGAAGCAGAGAGACATGGCTTTCATTTCTCTTGAGGCTGCTTTTGAGTGGTGTTTGCCACTCCTGGGGCAATATTTAGACCATTGTGAGAGAGGAAAGTTAGAATGCCTGGGTGTTTTTGCCAGTAACGTATTAAATAATTAAACTCCTTATATATTCACCAGACAGCGGCTATAACTGCCCTGTGAAAGATGCAGCAGGGTGAATGCTGTAATTACAGAGGTCAGCCACGTTTCAGAGAAATGGTTTGCTGCTCAGCTCAGGAAGACAGATGTAGTTTGGTGATTAAAGGTGATATCAAGACTAGTAGGTGGCTCTGCAGTTTGGGATGGAACACCTAGCTCATAAGTCTTTGCTGCTTTTCTTTTGATCTTGCCTTAAATGGCTCAGATTTATTCAGAAAAACTGTGCCAACAAGGAATACTCAATAACCTGAATTAGATTAGCACCAAAATTATTGATTTGTGTTTCCTCTGTTATTAAAGCTGACTGAAATTTTCAAGTTAACTAAATTCCAAAGGCTGAGAAATCACATATAAAGCAACGCCAAGATAAACTTAGTTATTTTCAATTAGTCAAAACACCAAGAATATATCAACTCCTTGACATCCTAGACGAATAATAATTAAATGTCATATGTGGTAACAGAAATAAAATCACAGGCACCTGTTCTGAAGATGTTAATCTAGGTATAAAACATTATGCTTTTTATTATTACTCTGCTTTGAGTCTGTTTTCTACTTTAGTAAAACTCCCATTGGTAGCTTTGTGACTGAGACTGGAACATGGGAAATATAGTCCTGTGCACAGACATGAGAGAGAGAGTTTTGTATTGTTTTTGTTGTTTGCAAGTATTCTAAAGTTCTGGAAAGTAAACTAAATGAGGTAGAAATGAATAAAGTATTGAAATATATGATTTCATTGGAAATTTTGAAACCAGATCCATAAAAGGTGTCATTAGTCATCAACTAACTCTTTTCTACCTACATATTAAATGCAAAGAGTAAGCGTTATTCAGATGAAGTTATAAATCAGTTAAATCCCATTACTCGGGCCTCAATATAAAGTCCCAGGTTTTAACTATCCCTGTTTCCCATGCAGGTTATATAAGGAATAAATAGCTTATTATCATTTGCATTCAGAATGTGCATGATGAGGTTGCATTTTAAAAGACAGTGAAGCCAGTTGAATATGTAATTTGTTTCTTCCCTATTATTAAAACATGAAATAGCTAAAGAAAAGAACAACTATAAAACATATTGAACATGACATATATGAGATTAATGTCTGATCATGTAGAACATACAAATGAATAAGCAGATTTGTCAGTATACAACATTGTGACTTTTTTAAACAAGGACTTTATAAAAGGAAAATGCCCTATCCTTTTAAAATCTCTGTGTCAGAATTTCAACATAGTGACTTGTATTACAATGACTATGCATTTAAAGTTTTTAAAGAGGTTTCAGAAGAAAGAAAAGAAGTTTTGAGGTGAAGAAAGTTTGTATCAGCAGTATAGATGACTTTCACTGCGTTGCTCTTACTGTATATAAGAAAATGGGACTGGGAATTAAAGAGAGTATAGAACCTCTTTCTGTTAATTTTCATTAAAAATGGAGGGTTTCTGTGGAAGGCAACGACGGATATGTTCTGTAGAAGCTATAGTGATATCAAATTAGAAGTAAATTGGAGTAAACCTAAAAGTCCTCTCTTTTTTTCATGTGTTTCTTAGATTTTTTAATCTCAGAAATACATGTCCAGTCTTCGCCAATGTGTGCTTCCGAGAATAATCTCAGATAAATAGAAACAAAAGCATACCTGATTGTTTTGGCTAACTCTAACCAATTTTGTAAGTACCCTTGAACTTCTCTCCAGCAGGACATAATTAATGTTTATGCTTGTTGGTCTGTCTGTTGCTTGCTTACTTTCTTCTACATTTCTGTAAAATCTGTGTGTTTCCTAACCCTGTTTAGTTTTTAGCTGCACTAGCAGTATTGCTGATATTAACAGGGGCACACAAAGCTCCATCAAGGTTATATTACAGACAAATTGTTCCCTTCTATGGGAAAAGTGCAGAGAAAGATCAATATTAAACCTTGGTTTGTGGAAAACCCAGGGCATTAGCTGCTGTTTCAGGAGGGATAAATGGAAGAATGGAAGGCCTAAAGAATATAAGCTTCCCTGTAATTGCATCAAGTGTGAGAATCTGACGGGAATCTTGATTCCTAATGCAAAGATACAGATGCTTAGCCTCTGCAGTACCCCTTTCAAGGCATTCCTCTGCTTTGCAATGTATAAGGTTTAGTGGATGCTCTGCTGCTTTCAGGTTGAGTATTAGTTCTTGTTTCAAAACACACCAGTCTGGACTCAGAAGTTAGTATTGTTTTTTAAGCAAACTGCAGTGGCAGCATGGCAAGATCAATTCATATATAAGACAGGTGCTGCCTTCAGAATGAGTGGGAAGAGGGTAAGTATTGAGCAGAAAAGCAAATAGGGCAATACTACATGACACAGTGTATTAAAACTGCTGGATACTTGCTTTTCTTGTTTTTTTGGGTTTTATTCTTTCCAAATCTTGGGTGAAAAGTCTTGCTGGCAGTAAGGATGCAGTAAAATCTGGGAAAATCAGAGGTGCCTCTCATTTTACATCTTGTTTGTCATTCCAGGACTTTGAGATGTTTTATCTCATGAGATTTCCCTAGAGATCAAACACAAAAAACCATAATTCCCAAGGATTTCTCCTTCCCAGACAAGAGCTGATCTGGGTTCTTAATGCATTATTCAGGAAAAAAGGCAATGTAAACGTGAGTGAATTTGTCCAGTCAAGTCTGTAATAATAAAAAGGAGCACAAAAATAAGGTTTTTTTCTTTTTGGTTACATAAAAGAGCATCGGAGAAGACAATTGCTCATTTTACATTCAGAATGAAACTGCATTTGCAAGAGCTTGATTGCTCCCTGATACGGATGGGGAGAACTACTCATGTGGTTGCTAATCTTTCTGTCACTGCTCATATCCCAAATGTCTCTCCCTCTCAGTGTCTGTTTCATAATGAAATAAAGAAAGACTACTTACCTGAAACACACCTCCAAAGCAATCTTACACCTTGAAGAGATAATGATCATATTTAACAGCAAAGCACTGGTATTCAGAGTTGCTCATGGTATCATGTGATGTTTATATTACTAATATATATGTATATATATATATATATGCACAAAATATTCAGGCTGGATACTTTGCATATAATCCCAATAGGCATATAAAAAAGGAAAGGGAACTAAGAACATATTAAGTGATTTTCCCTTTTCTGATGTCTGCAAAATAATATCTAAAACAGGGAGAAAAAAAAGGAATTAAATAATTTCCCTTTAGAGAATTGTGTGTATGTTTCAATGCATTGAACAATGTCAACAACTGTTAACCTACAGTATGTAGAGTCTGACCCTGGTTTGTAAAATACAGCCCAGATCAATGAAACATTGGCTATTTGCAGCTTACTCTCAGTGCTGACAATGCAGGTGAGACCTACCCATTCAATTCAGAGATAGTCATATTTTTGAAAGAGCTGAGTCCCATATTTTTGATCTTCTTCAGCTTGCAGAAACCTGTTTACTACCTTTCTTCTTTTGTATTATCTCTCTGTTACACATTGCTTCAACAAAGCACCAGATTAGTATCCTAATTCTGCTGTCAAATGAACAATTTCACACAAATTAAGATAGAGAAGACATATTTTATGCCTTTTTTCCCTAACATGGTGGAAATAAGGCTTGCATAAGTTACGTCTTCTGTTGCACAACAACTGAACACTTGACTGCTTTCCACAGAATTGATAGATTTTCAATATTAAATAATTACATATAACTAAAGCCTTGTAGTGCTGATTTTGGTACAGTCAAAAAAAAGTTACATAAACAACTTCTTCATGTTTACCTTCCTAATATTCCTTCTTCAAGGAGAGTATATTCCTGCTTCAAGGAGACTTGTAATTTGCATAGAGAAATAAACCCAGGCTCATTATAGAATCATAGTTCCATGACTCTTGCTTTCTTGGCAATGAAATCCAGGCTTGACATCGGAAGAAATACAGGAAATATCTCAAACAGAGAAATACAGTGCTGAGCTTCACTTTTCATACGTTGGGTAGACAGGCATATTGGAGCTCCAGGCCGGATGCTTATTTAGTCTTACTTACACCTGTGTTTGTAGCTGTATCCTTGGGCATGAAGACAGCAACAACTTCACAGCAAGCAGTTTCACTTGACCTTCAGGTGCCTGAAATCTCCAGATTTCAGCCAGACAACTAAGCTCCCCATGTGATGTCCATGGTATGCTAGTTGTGAATGAGAATTATACCAAGCCAAACACTCACTGAGCAATGATGTGAGTTAGTCTTTATAAAGCACTAAAGAAAATAATCTTAATTCTCTGTTTCTGTTGAAGAAAACTATATAAAATAGAAGTCACAGCCCAGAGTCTTCTTCAAGATTTACTTGACTTCTTTGGCAAAGGAGTCAAGCAAATGTTATACCAATATTTGAAAAGATTTGCAGACCATCTGGGTGTTTGCATCCCAACCCAAAGCATGGACCTTGGGTTCTTGGCTCTTCACCACTCTTGAAGATTTTCAAATTCATATTTTGTAACACTGGTACACAGCATGGGACAGGGAATCTCTGGATCCCTTGTTCATTTCTGCTAAGACCCTTTGGCTCTCACTCCATTCCCATCTTCCCAGCTCAGAAACTTGCCTTTTGCAGGTTACAATTGATCTCTTTTTTTCTTTTTTTTTTTTCCCCAGTGGCTCAAGCTAAACTTATATTCATCTCAGAGTTGGCTGATTGAGCTAGAATCTTCCAACTAAAGAACTAACTTACAGCTGGTGTCATCAATATTGGATAATGCACATTCTTGCATATTTTATCATTGCATAGCCTCTTACTTTTCTTAGGGAAGGTCATCTGTGTGACACCTTTCCTACAATGAGTGCATTTTCCTAAAAATCTCCCAGGTTGTAAGCCCCACAAGCCTGTTCCTGGTTTTTTCACTGTAGCCATGAATAAATACATTAAGCAAGGCTTATACATAAATGACACTTTTTTCCACCTTTCTTTACTGCCTTTCCTTCTGATTCATTGCACACATGCTTTGCTATCCTCCATCTTTTTTACATTATCAAAGAAACATCATAACAGTATCATACTCATATGCATCCAGTGTAAAAAATTTATACTTTTCCTTTAGGAAGGAATCAGATATCAAAGAGAACTATGAGCTTTGTATACTATGATCTGCCTTTGAGAAATCCATATTATATTTTATGCCTTCACTGTGCCTTTCTAATCTCCATGCCTTTAAATATTCTATCCTTCAAGACATGGTCTAATTAGGAAAAAAAATCACCCAAGTACCTTAGCATCAAGTCCTTCAATACTGTTTTCTTGCTTCCTTTTGTTATTCACACATTTATTTCTACAAATTACTGTGAAAAACATCCTTTTAAAAAATATCCAAGCCACACATGAGATGTTAAAAATACTTACTAAACACTGGTTTATTATTATTATTATAATTACTGTTGCTATTAAAACTCTTCTTATTGTCACTAGTAAATATTTAGAAAAATATTTGAAGCCAGTTTTGTTTAATACCTTCATCAATGACCTGGACAGGGGAAAGGAATGCATCGTTTGTAAGTT